>MU388819.1:600000-1114430 GCA_022578795.1 Xylariaceae sp. FL0255 | reverse complement strand
TTTCCCTGATTTTATAGGGCAATGCAAAAAATGGGGTTTTTGGTGTAAAAGCCGGTTCGTAGAGGGGGTGGCGCGTAGGGGGGGTGGTTAGCTTATAAGGCAAGTTCGGCCGGGCCGCGCCTCGCTCAGGCCTCCACGTAGCACTCCCTAGCTATTGCCTCCCCTATTGTAGTTCCGGTGCAGAGAGTGGCTCATGTAGTCAAACCCAGCCGCCTTATAGATTCAAGGTGGCTATAGCAATATAGCAACCGCCGTTATAACCAGACTTTGGTTTTATTAACGCCGGAACTAAGGCAGAGAAGATAATCCCGGCATTACGCCACCTTTTCTTATAGGCTTGACCCGGTTAAAGGCAGAGGAGTTTCTATAAGCGGATCAAGCTCCAACGTATTATGCATGACGGGGCGCCCAAGCCCCTGGTCGGACCTTCTATTAACCCAGTTGTGCTCGCCCTAGGCCAGGTTGGGCGTCTCTCGCCTGTAGCAAGGCAGATTATATTAATAAAGAAGGCTTAAACTTAAGTATATTTTACTTAGTTATAAGTTAAGAAGCTTGGTAATAACAAAATCTTTAAATTTATATAAAAGCGGGAGCGTATATAAAAACTTATCTTATATTTTATTTTAAATAACAACAATTTTTATTACTATTTTTCTAGTTTCTCTGTTTTTATGATTACCCTTTTTATAAAAATAAATAGGTATATAGATATCTGGCCCTAGAGACGGCTAACGATTCTATTACAAATATTAGGCGCTTTTTCAAATTTAGCTATATCTAGCTTATATTTGTAAATCTTTTGGGATCTATTAAAAAAGCCAGCTTAAACCCGTCGGAAGCAGACTTCCGTCTTCACGTAGAGCTGATAAAGGATTAAAAACTACCATAAAATTATATAAAAGCGGCCTCTTAGCCAGATAGGAAAGTATCTTTTAAATATATAAAACAAGTTCGCCGCTATTTTATTTTTTTAATTCCTTTTTGTTATATAATACTATCTTTAACTATTTAAACATTTAATATTCGATATTTTAAAATTATACTATTCTGTTCGACTTTTATTATTTCTTTTTTTATATTTCTACTGCAACCGTCGGCTGTTTTCCCTTCTTTTTCTAGTTTTTAGTCCCCTTTTTTTATAATATTCCTTTCCATTATCCAATATTTTGCTTTAGATATTTTCCGAACCTTCTATTATATCTTTTTGTTAAATTATTCGGTTCTATTATTTCGAAATTAGTTATCCTAGAACGAGCTATATCGTTACGCAGTACTTTTCGTAACGTTAATATTGCCATTACTACTAAAATTTTTTACCGTTTTCCTAAAATCGAAATCAAGACATAATAATAACCTCTTATCTTTTTTAACACTTACCTAAGTAAATAAAAAAAACGATATCTATATAAATATCTTTTCGAATAATCTTATTTTAGAATATAAACCGTTTATAATATTATATACTTTTATAGCTTTATTACGTAGTATTAATATATTTAATAAATTATTTTAAATATATTATATCGCTTTTTAATCTGAAAATAAACTAAAACTAAAATAAAAATATATCTAAAACGCTATTTACTATTTCAAAATAAGGGAAAAAATAGATAGTAGAAATCTTGAACCTACTAAATAAATTATTAAAATCTACTTTAAATATACCCAAACATATATTATAAAGCTTAAAGTAGACTATAAAAATTCATTTAAAAAATCAGATCTTTTTATTCTTATTGCAGCTTATCGGCCAGATTACCCGGATAAAGAAAAGATATCCTTTACTAAATTTAAGAAATTGTAGAATAAAATACAGACCCTAGGCGAGCCGCAAGTTTCAAAAAAACCTACGTATTGTACAAAAAGTTCAATTATTATAAAACAAAACAAAGTTAATATCCTTACAATATTAAAGTAATAAATAGTATAAAATCTAATAGAATAGAAAGCTAAAAATAATAAAATTAGATAATCTATAGCAATATAAAAGTAACTATAAGAATTTAAAAATAAGCTATATTAACAACTCCATTACAAAGACGTCAAGTCATATCAAGCCTATCGATCTAACAACGTAGGCAAAAAAAAAAATAATATCTATAGATATTTTTATATATATTAAATAATTCTGTTCTATTTCTTAACTGTTGATTTAAAGCTATTTTTAGAACAATTAACTATTTATAAATACCTTTAACTAAAATAATTATTATTCGGATATTTAAAGGTCTCCAAACTAACTTCCTATCTTATAACGGCGTATATATTAAAAGCGCATAAAAAACATCGGCCTTTTCTATTTTAATAAAATGCCGCCGTAGAGACGTAATTTAAATAAAAAAAAGGCATTATAGTTAGAATAGGTACAACAATAAAAGTATTACAACGATCTATATATAAGTTATAGAAAAGACCGGGCTTTTCGAGCTGCTAGCTTGTATTAACGAACCATTAAAGTAATCCTATAACGCAGCTAATCATATAGAATATCTATTATAAACAAAAAATCATAACAAAAGTAAATAAAGAGTTAGTTTCCGAGATATAATTTAAAATATAAAACTTCTAGTTATTAAATAAATATATTTTTAGGAAACGTAAAGACGCAATTTAAAACGTTAAAATAGGAAATATATAACATCTTTAATAGTAGCAAGGCCTCTGCAAAAAAAAAGGTATATATATTCTATATTTTAAAATTCTGCCGGCAGAAAAAAAAAAACCAGGATTATAGACCTCGCTTAAATATCGCCGAGTCTATAATTATTTACAACAAAATGTTAAAAATGCAACAAACTCCTATATAAATAACTCGAACCGCTATTTTAACTTAATACTTATCGACAAATTTGCGCTTTTCTTTTATTTAGCTTTACAATTCGTTTTAATCGTTGTAGGCCGGTCTATATATCTTAATTACCCCTCTTCGTCGATCTATAACGTCGAGGTTTAATATATATTGCATTTTAAAATATCGAATCCAAAACTTCAAGCTCCGTATTTTAAAAGTCGTAACTTTTATACTTTTCTATACTATTTAAAACTATAAAGCCTAAAAAAAAACGCCTATTTTGCTTTTTTTATCCTAAAGTCTAGTTTAAAAAATATAAATTAGTAAATTAAGAAATATAATCGATTCGACGAAAATCTTTTTTTATTTACTCGTTAATTAAAAGTTTGAGGCTGCTTTTTTTATTATCGTTAGTTACGTTTTTATATTTATTAGTCCCTCTATTAATCTAATTATTTACGTTTATATTAATATTAAAAACTATCTAGTTTAACTAGAAGTTATAATATATATTAGATATTATAATATTATTATAATACTTTGGCAATTTAGTTACAAATATTAGAAATTCTTTAAAGCATTATATATATTTCGATACATCTTCTTTTCGAGCTACGCCGTTTTTAAAGAAAAAGCTAAATAGCATATTTGCTATTTTTAATATAAATAATAATAAAACAGCCAAAATTAAGTTTTCTTTCTTTATTTTAGTACTAATATTTATATTCGGGCACGAAAAACTAATATAATCCTAAAGATAGCTTTAATTATCGGTAGCAACAGTTTATATCGATAGAGAATTCGTTGCCTTTTTATCTAACGGCTATAGTTGTTTTAAATAGCAACCTTTTACGTAAGTTATATAATTCTATTAATAGGCCGATAACCCTTATTTTTAATACGAAAGCTATCGGCTAGATCGTAGCAAAGCAGATTAAGGAGAAGCTACAACGCTATAAATCAGGCCGTCTATATAGACGCCTTTTTTTTTTAAAACTATTTTTAAGTTTAGCAGCAAAAATAAAAACATTAAGCAGCTAGATTATTATATTTATTAAAATCGTTTATAATTTATATTTATAAAGTATTTATAAAAAGCGTAAAATAAAGAGCTACAAAAGCAGCAGCAAACTTTTTATAGCCGGTTAACCGTATAAAGAATTGTGCAGATAGGCAGAATCCGCTAGCTAGGCTTTAATATATATTAGCTCGAGCTAAAAGCTTAATTTCGGGGGTTTATAAAATAGCTAGTATCTATTCTTTTAGATTTAATTATAAAAATCTGCTTTTTTTTAATATAGTTACTAATATATTAAGATATTTTTATAATATTACTTATAAAATTTATAAAACGTAATTATAACAACTATATTTTTTATACTAGTTTGGCTTTTTACCTCTTTTCTAGTTCTTTTTAATGCCGTTATCGTTATTTATTATTATTACGTCGATTATAGAATAAAATAAATATAAAAACTTTCTTTTATTTTTTCTGCTTTTGCTTTAGTATCTATTTTAATAATTACCGCTTTATTTACTAAAAATATTATAAAATAAAACGCTACTTTTGCTACTAATTGCTTTTCGATAATATTAAATATAATATAGTTTAAAATTCCCGTTACTAATACCTTTATTAATAACGATTAAAAATAATACTATATATCGAGATTATCGATATATTGTTTTTTAAAAAAATAGGAAGCAAACGACGGAAGTTTTTTATTAAATTTATTCTATTGGTTTTATTTATTACTATCGATATATTAAATCTTTTTTTAATAATTTATATATTATTTTTAAAACTTCTGCTTTTTGCTATAGTATTTTTTTTAACGACAGTTTAGATATTTATTTTATAAATATACCAATTTTACAAAAAAAATAAATATATCAAAGTCTATCGTATATTGCTAACTTTCGAAATAGCCGTATTTTTCCTCGGTTTTATTCCCCTATTCGCACTATTTCGGTCATCGGCCCGTTATATTCTCTAGGCAACTCTAAATATTTAAACAATAATACTAGTCACAGCACTTAAAGCTCGCTCTTTTTATAATATTAAACTAAAAAATAAAGCTACAAAATTTAAAATAATAAAATTCTAATATATAAATTTTTAATCTATTTTATAACAAAATAGATCTATTTAAGATAAAAAAAAAATAAAACAAAAAATAAATAAAAAAGATATAAAAAATAACCAAAATAAAAAACAAAAAAAGCCTTTAAATAAAGCTTAATTATTTAATATAGTTTTTTTACTGCTATTTTATATATTTTTAAATATTTAATAAAATATATAACAACTCTTTTGCAAAATTATCTTTGTTCTACTTTCTATTAAAATAAATATATTTCCTTTTTCTATTCGGACTAATTAAATCTAGAAGTTTACAATTAAATAGCTTTATTTATTTAAAATTTATAATTATAATATAGCTATTTTACGTATTATAAAATATATTATATAGTTTAATATTATAATAAAATATTTTAAATTTATAAATTATAATAAACGTTATACTAATTATAAATATAAAAGTATTTTTAAAAATTTAGTAAAATATATTAAATAAAAATCGCCTAACTTAGCTAAAAAAAAAAAAATAGACAAAAATATTACTATTATAGTAATAAAATAAAACTAAATCTATAAAATCGAAATAAACGAAAATATATTACTTTTAAATAGTATAGAACTAATTATATATTTATTTTTTATACTATAAACGATCGAAATAGTTTTTTTCGACTTTTTTAGCTATAAAAATATAGCTATAAAAAGAAAAACAGATTTTAAATAATACCTTAACTAAGCTAAAAAAATATAATAATATTACGTCGATATTTAAATTACGGTTATTAGTTAATTAAAAATATACTAAGCGTTAAAATTTAAATACGCTAATATATTATTTTTAATAGTTTCTAAAATTAAAATATTATTTATCTAATAGCTTACCGTTTGCTAACTTTAATAAATATTTTATAATATAAAAAGATCAGTTTTATATATTTATATATACTAGTTTTTATATCTACTCCTTTTTTTTTCTAGCTATATTGTTTTTATTATAATAATTTAGTTTAATATTCTAAACTATAATATTTATTATTAAAACTGTTTTTATAAAAATATATAATAATTAAAAAGCAAATAAAAAAAAAAAACTATTATTGTTATTGCTATTTCTCTTTTTTCTAAAACCAAAATTACTATTGTTTTATTAATAGCAAAACTATATTTTAATTAAAAAACGTTTAAAATTCTTCTAGCACTAAGCTTTATAAAACGGAGATTTTTTAATTAGCTTACGATTTATTTCGGAAATATTTTATAAAATATTTTCGAACTTTACGGTTTAAATATTTAAACTTTTTATATAATTATACTATATTTGTAATAAAAGCTATATATAAAATATTTATAATATAAATATAAAAATTTAAACTATAGCTATATAATAAAGCTAGTTTTTATCGTTTTAAATTATATCTAAATTAAGTATATAAATATAATAATAAACTATAAAAAAATTATCAAATATATATAAAAAAACAAAAATTTTGCCTATATATATATAATTATATTAGATATTTTTATCGACTATATATATAAATAATTAAATTATAACAACAATAATAAATACTTTTAATATAAAAATAAAACTTTTGCCGTCTTTATTAATAATATTATAAATTAGTTAGATTTTATTTTATAAACCTATTACAACTTTATCCTAAATTAGCTTATATAATATTTTATATTTAATCGTAAATACTAAAATATTCTAGCCGTTAAATTTCTAATAAACGTAAAATTAATTAGCAAAACTACTTTTACCTTTTTTTATTTTTTAAAACCACCTCGATATTAACGTTACAATATTAATATTATTCTAAATAATTACTAACTATTCAATCGAAATAGAAATATTATTAATATTATTTCCGAAATTTATATAATTTTTAAAAATAATAGATCTCTAAATATTAAAATAAATATATAGCTAGCTATTTTCGAAAACTATATTATATAATTTTTAAATAGCGTTTTTAACAATTTCGCAAGCAAAATATTATAAATCGGTTTCGCTTATAATAAATTTATTTAAAAATACGACGTAGTCGAATTAATATAAAAAAAAAAATAAAATATCGAAATAAAAAAATAAGCTATCTAACAAACTCTAAATTTTTTCTTATTATATTAAATAATTATCCTACAAAAAAATTCGTCAAAAAAAAATACGGCCGGTCGGGTTCGTCGATTTGTTTTATATAGTCGAGGATTGGTCGGTTTCAACTTAAATAACGAAGCTAAGCAAGTGGCAAGCTTTGAGGTATTGCTAGAATATTTATAGCTATAACCTTTCTACGTATCTCTCGGTACTTTCGCGTTTTTGCTGTTCTTCTTCTCGTCTTCGCTGCTTTTCCTCTCGTTTCTGGTCAGCTTTTTTGTATAAACCTTACTCTTTCATAAGCAATACGCGTAACTTTGCAATCTTTTTATTTATAAATACTAGGTAGGCTTAAATATATATAAAAAGGGTTAATTTTAATTTATCTATTAGATTAAAAAATGCAAATAACTAAACAAGTCTAAATAGAGATGCTAAAATAAAAACAAAAGGGCTATAATATTACCCTACTAATCGATATTTATTATTTATTTCACCTCTATTTAAGATAATATTTATGAGGCAGTAAATATTATGCTCTTATTTTATAAATTGTCTTTTACCTCAATAAACTAAAGTAATATTTTATTTACTAATTTCTTATGCTTAAAATATATTATTTTATTTAATAAATTTTCTATATTTATATTTATAGTATTTCCTCTTTTGCTATCGAAAAGCTAGGGACGAAATCTAATATTTATAGTTAATAAATCTCCTAGCTACAATAAGCAGGGTCTTTTTTAGCTTAAAAGAGCTTTTTTAAAATTGGGTTATCGCACTCCCAAGTATTATCTTTAGGTAGCTATCTTTTTTATTCTATAAAATATTGATTTATATAGTTCTTACATATCCGTTTTTAAATAATTTTAGCTACTTTATAAATATTATTAACTAAATTAATTAGCTTTAAATAATTAAAGTAATTTTACTATTCCTGCTTATATTAAAGCGTAGATTTTCGAGAGTATAAACGCTTCGAAAGACAGTTGAAAAACTTTAGTTTTTGATTTTTTTGTTTGCCGCCGGGAATAATATATTAAAAGTGGACCTTCGGCAAAGTAGCAGTTCGTATTTTATAAATATTATTTCTTTATAGTTAATATTTTCGTAAATTAAATACAAATAATTACGTAGTTGCCGCAAAAGCGTAGGAAAATTCAACTTTAGCAAATAGACCGAGGTTAAGATAATGAAGCTTTAAAGGCTTTATCTAATACTTTTTAGTAAAAATACTAGCTTGAGAGAAATAATAAGACAAAATAGATAATATATTTTAATAATTGGTTTCTTAATATTAAATCTAATAATAGATATTATATAATTTTTATCCGACAAAAACTATATTTAAAATAGATATTATATTAAAAAAATATAAATATATATAGTTTTAACAATTAAAATTAATTTAATATTTAAATTAATTCCTACTAGCGACTTATTAGCTTTTATATATTTTAATAACCTGCCTCCACCAGTTTCGTAAATATATAACTTTATTTCTATACCTTTCTATTCAAAATATAAAATATTATTAAAATATTAGCTACCTTTTTAATAAAACCGCCTTACTTTTAATATATAAACTTTAAAAAAAATCTAATATTCGGCAGTATATATTTCATATAAACAACTAACTAAATAATAAATAAACTTAAAAACAATTAACTTAAAACACCAAACTTATTTATAAAATATACTAACCTTTTACTAAGCTTTATATAAAGTCTTTTATTTAATATATTACAATAGTTTATAACTAATTAACCGTATCTTTATAACTTACGTTTTTATTTAAATATATTATATTATATAAACTAGCTTTAATATAAGTTAATTAAAATTATAAACACTAAACTAAAATAACTTTAATAGCCAACTAAAGCAGACGGTTTTTAAACTAAAAAAACAAGCGCTAAATAAAACAGCTATAATTCTATTGGTTTTAATTAACTTCTATAAATCATGTCAAATTTGCTTTAATCCAGGCTAATTAGAATAGCCGCTATATTAAAACATATTCGACCGTTTACTAGTACGATAGTTAAACGGCAAAGCTATTATTTTATAAATCTAAAAAAAATATAAAAAAAAGCCGTATTAACGTTCCAATTTTCATAACAAAAACCGTAAAATTTAAAAATATCGCCTTTCTTATAATTTATCTTCCTTTAACTAATCGATATTATAGCATCGTTAACTAATTAATCTTTTTATAATAAACGCAAATTTTACCTTCCATTCACTAATCTTTAAAACGAACAACCCACTTTTATTCAATGCTTCTAACCATTTTTAGCTATCGACCTCCCTTTTAAATTCGAAAGCGATTTACCGCAATCGTTAAATATATAACCTATATAAGTTATAAATAATGATAATATATTAAAAAAACAACTATATAAAATAACGGCCCTTAATTTATATAAAATATATCTCAATCAAGTGTTTTTTGCTTTCAACGCTCCTATAATAATAACAACAAACTTCCAGCATAAATCCCCAAAACAGCTTCTATCTATATTTAACAATCTATTAAGAGAGAATTTTTTAAGCATCCTTCAAGATTTATACAGCCTTAACGGTGACTTTTTTTCTTTATTAATGCCAGAAAACAAGAATCAAATACATTCTCATTCTTAGCCCCCGTCAATTTAATACTTATAAATATCTGCTAGTATAACATTCGTAATATATATAACTAATCTTTTGCTAAAATAAATATCGAACCTATCTCTACGCAAAAGTTTCCTCCTCAAGCCAACTATCAAAAAAAAAAGCCTACAAAACTAGCTTTATCGCTAAACAAACTAGAAAATAATATTATTTTATAAACTATTTTATATCACATTATTAAAACCATTAATAATATTTTACTTAATCTATATATAATAACACATTTAATTATATATCTATCCCTTCGTCCAACTATAAATAACCAATCCACCTTATTTCAAATTCCCAGCTAAAAAGAGGCATACTAATAAAATCATCGCTTATATAAATTTTCGAAAACATCTAAACTCGAAGCCTACTAATAAAGTCTCTATAATTATCAAAAAACAATATCTAAACTAAACACAGTAAAGAAATACTATAATAAATAGCAATACTAAAAATATAGTTACAATAATCGACAGTTTCTTATTTAAGCAACAATACAGCAGTATAAATAACAGAAATTAGCTGAAATTCCGCTATTATATTATCAGTTATACTAAATAACTTTCAAAAAGATATACTATTTTAATCGTTATAAATATAAAAATAAAAAGAAGTAAAAGATCTTATATAACTACTATAATCAATATATTAAATTAGATATAAATAATACTTAAAATTAATAATACTAAATATTTGTTTTACGTTTTAAAGAAAAAACGACTTAATATTACCTTACTAATTAAAGCTTATCTCAAATTATATTAAATAATAAAACGTTATTTCTATTTTTATATAACTCCCCTAGAAAAAAACCTAAACTAAAAGAACAAACTTTTTCTATAAATATTATATCGCAATTTATATTATATATAATATTATTAAATATAGTATTTAAAAATCTATATTAAATATAAAAATAAATAATAATAAACTATAATATACCATACATAGCAGCTTTAAATAGTTTATATATAATTATTATAGATAACTATAGTTACCTATTAAAACTTAAAATTATATTTTATATTATTAGCAACAATAAATAGACCTAATAGTAATAAAATTATTAATTAAATTTGTCTATTTTATTTCTTTTAATATATAAATATAATTAACTTAATCCAATTTTTACTTATTTAAAAAATTAAAAAGAGATTCACGCCTAATTTTCCTCGTTTATTAAACTAAACTTTTTATTATATTAAATAGGATAAAAATTATAAATATCTAGTAACTTCTTTTTATCCTAAACTATAAAACAATATAAATATTTACTATAGCTATTTTTTACCGCTAAATCTAAGTATTAATTATAGAATATATACCTAACTCTTACATTAAATATTAACATTAATTTCTCGAGGTATTAACTTACCATAGTTCTCCTTTTTTATCGACTATCGTAAAGCCCTTTAATAAATAGTATAAAAATTAAAAAAACTATAGATACTAAAACTACTCTACAAACCATTATTTTTATACTTTCTATAGTAACCTTTTTAATTAGCTAGCGCATATATTTTATAAACAAACTATTAATATAATTAATTTGATCAAAAACAGTAATATTTAAAAAAAATATAATATTTATATATCTATAATTACTATATATATTAATTCGGTAACTATCGAGTTTTTTATAATATATACTATATTCTAGCCTACTAAATAATATCAAATCGATAATAACTTTGTCGTTCGTAAATATTACATTAACAAGAGACGAAATAAATATATTTATAGCATAAATAGTCTATCAAAATAGATTAGTTTATATCTCTGTCTCTCGCAAAAACCTAAAAATAACATTATCTAATATTACCAAAAGATATATCCACAACTCCTCTATAACTTGGCGAAATTGCGTTATATTGTTTTCAAATTAATTAATAAAGAATAAGACGGTACTAGAATTATTACTAATAATATATATAGCATCATATCGTTATATTTCTAATATTTTAAGCCGTTAAAATAAACAATAACAAGTAGCTTTCGTAAAATTATTTATATTAACGTCGTTATCTAGATTATATTAATAAACCAAATTATTCGACATCACAAAAAATAATTAGCCACAAATAGAAATAAATTCGAAATCTTTCTCGTTACGAAAATTAAAAAAATCTCTAAAATAAAAGCTTTTTAGTTTAATAGAACAGTCAGAAATATTTATACCCCTCGGTTTATTAAAAGTTAGGAGAACTTACCATAGCTACTATTTAAAACCTAAAATCGGCCTAAAAGGTATTGCAAGTTAACTAAAAAAACTAAGCAAAAATTAATTACAACCATCTCTTAAATTAAAGAAAATAAATCTATACTTTTACGTTTAAAAAATAATATCTAAAACAAAGCATTTTTTAAAACTATCGTTAATTATATTAACTAGCTATTTTAAATAGCTATATATTACTAGTAAAATAGCTTATAAAACTATCGCTAACTATAATATTAATTTCGGCTTTCGATTTTAATTTTAAATATATATTACTATAAAAATAGCTAAACAACGTTTAACTATTATACTAATTAAAGCTTTTATTAATAACTAGTAGCTATATAAATTTAAGCCTTAGTTTTTTAAAAATTAGCTAAATAGTTATCTATTCTAATTATCCCTTACGCAACTACGTTACGATTTATAAAATCTACCTCGATCTAAGTTAACTAGATTTATAAACGCTAAAGCTTAAAGACTTTAAAGACCAGCCAATATAACAAATTTCTAAAAAAAAGATAAATATAATTATTAAAATAGTTTATAAATCAGTAACTTAAGAAAATAGTTTTAAATCTGCCATAATCTAAACTAAAAAAAACCTTAATTACCATATTAAAAAAACTTTAAATATTATTTAACGTTAAAATAAAACGAACAATATTATTATTTTTTAGCTTAATTAAAATTTTGCTTAAAAACAACTTACATATCGATACAAAACTAATTAAAATAACACTTAAAAACTGGTCAAGAACTATATTAATTCCTATAAAATTTTATAGAAAAAAAAAAAAAAATATAAAACCTTTGCTCGTCGATTTTCTAATATTTTATACTTAATATTATAGATCTCCAAACTGCACTTTTTTTATTATTATTTTCTTTTAACTATTTTATATTATAATAATAAAATCTATACTATTTCTCTATAACAAAAACTAATTTTTTTTTATATAAAATAATCTATAATATATCGACTATTTCTTTTTTTAAGAACTTTTATTTTTTTTCTCTTTTTCGAGCATATTACCTCCGTTTTAATTTCAAAACAACAATCTTGCCGAAATACTAAAACTAATAAATATTTTCGAAATCAACAAATATATATTAATACTACAAGTATTTAAAATAGTAAACTTAGCTTTATTTAATTAATATATAAAATATATATTATCTATTTTTAATACTCCTATAATACTAGATTTTAGAGAAATAGCCGGAGATTTATTTATTACTATTAATAAAAATAATGCTATTATAGCCGCTATTTTAATACTATTAAAAAATAGTTAATATATAATATATTATATTTTTATTAATTTTTATAACTTTATTATTTATAAATATTATAAGCCGGATGCCTAGTTTAATCGTTTTAACTTTATTTATGCAAAAAACTATTCCTTTTATACCTTTTTTTTCGAAATAGAACTAGCTTTTTAATAAATAAAAAAAGCAATTCTTTTTAGCAACTTAAATTATAATAAATTATTTAAACTATATTATAAATTAGAAAATTTTATATTAACTAATTAATTATTTAATTATTTTATTATAAATAATTAATTTTTAAATATTAATATTACTATAAATAATATATTAAAATATGTTTTAAAATTTGCTATTTAATATATAGAATAAAAATTAACCTATTAATCGTTTTATTTAGTTATAAAAATAACTCTTTAAATCTAAATCTGTAAATAAATATTAAAAAACTATAATATAATAGCTTACCAGCTATTTAAAAAGAATTATAAAAACTAATATATAAAACAATACTTAAATATTTCGCGATAAGTTTTTAAAATAATACCCTTTCGAATTTTTATAATACCGCCGAAATAAATAATAAAACAACAAAATCGCTTTTCGCTATATATTTTATATATTATATTTTATTTACTAATAATAGTTTTTATCTAATAAAACTTAAATAATAGTTTAAAAAAGCTATTAATAGCTTTCTAAATTTAAATAGCTCTATTATATAAAAAAGCCTAAAATACCACTTAAATAACAAAAATATCCTATATAATATTGATATTTTTAAAAATCGTCTGCCCGTTCTTTCCGAAACAAATACGCCACAGTTTTGTAAACGGAAAAATTCTTGTAACTAATCCAAGTCAAAATTTAAAAAAATCAAACATAAATCCCCAAAAAAACTGCGCTACTATAAATTCGCTAATATATATTTTAAATATACTATTTACCGCTAAAAAAAAACGTATAAATAAAAAAAGCGACAAGAAGAATTATAGCCGGAAAAAAGTAAAAAATTGCTGGATCTTTTAAAAAAAAACCTTACTAGCTTTTTAATCAAAATACACCCCAAAACAAGCGATAAAATTTAAATAAAATAAAGTAAAAAAAGGTAAAAATTTATAAATTATAATACTACTAACAAGAGGGTCTATAAAATGAGTATAAAAAAATAAAATATCTCGTAAAAAACCCAAAAACCTATATCGAATTTAAATATATACAATATTAAAAGGGAATAGACCTTAGTAAACAAGATTAATTTATAAATATTACAAATTCTAAAATAAAGCCGGTATATCAATATAATATAATAGGCAAAACTATTAAAATAAATAATAATTATTATAAAAAGATTAAAATATCGAAAAAAATAAGAAATAGATTATATTATACTATTTATATTAACTTAAGCTCCTTTTTTATGATAGCTTTTTTTAATAAAACTAATATTTTTTATTTATTTATTTTAATAAATTATTTTTATATTTGCGATTTAGTTAACTTTTTTAAAAAAAGACTACAAGTTACTAAACTATTTTTTATTTGGATAAATAAACTAGCCGAAGGTCCTTAAAACCGCTAGTTTCTATATTATTTCTATAGCTAAAAGTTGCGTATATAAAAAGCATTTTTAACTTTTTTTAAAATATCGTTTATAAAAGCTATTAATAACTTCTTGTATAAATCGGCTTTTAACAAATTTTAATACTATAGTAACCGTTATATCGCTAAATTTAATATATTATAAATCTCGAAAGCTTATTATAGCAACTATTTTATCGATATTTCGAAAATTCGGCTTATATTACGTTTTTATATTAATAAATATTTTATTAAAATAATAGAGTAATAAAAGATCTAGCTTGTTTAATATAATTAACGTATATATAATAAAATTCGATAGAAATATTTAATTTTAAAATAAAAGAAAAACATCGTTTAATAAACGTATATTTCGAGATATAAAATTTAATTAAATACTAAAATACTTTTATTTAACTAATATTAATATATATTTATTACAGCTATATAACTAAGCATTTTAGATAAAAATATGATCTATAAATAAAATAAAGAATATTAAAAAAAAACAATTAAAGCGCACGTCTTTAACCCGTAAAATTTATAAATAAAATCCCGAGATAGTACTTAATCGGCAAAATATAACGTAAAATAGATAAAGGCAATAGCTTTGCTCTAGTCTATATATTACGTAAAATCGGCGCGTTTAGTAGCTGTTTATCGGCAAAATTTAACATTTCCCGTTGATCTTAAAACCAATTATTATTTCTATATAACTTTATTATTTCTATATTTTATATAAATATTTATATAATAAAAACTTTTGTATTAAAATTTAACTATTTAAAATTGTTTTTTTATCCTATTTTAAATATTTATTATATTTTTTAATTATTCGTTTTTAGAAAATATAAAGTTATAAACTATTTAATATTTTCGATATATATTATTATTATAGTTTAGATATTATAGCTTTATTTTAAACCGGATTTTTTTGTTTTATATACTACTTAATTCTAGCTTTTTCCGTTTTTATCGTAAACATCCTTGCTTTAAAACGATAAATAAAATTGCTTTAATAGTATATTTATATCGCTAATATAATTTATTGTATTAAAATATCTTACGTCTATATATAAAAGAGCGAAAAATTTTGATTAATTCCTATCCTGTACTGAAATATAATTTAATAAAACCCTTCCCGGCCCCTATATATTGCGGCATTTTGTAAATAAATACGGTATAAACGGATAAATCTTGTATATAGAAATTAGCAATTTTTTATTAAAAATTCTATTATCGAAATAGTATACAACTTCGATCTTATTATTGTTTAAAAAATTTGACTATACCTAAAAATTGTAAAAAAAACTGTAATAGTTATATAGAAAAGTCTTAAAAAGCAGGATATCAAAACTATTTAATATAGATTTCTTAATTTATACTAATATTTGTATTTTATTAATATTTTAAATAATATCTCTTTTTTCGGTAAACGATAATTTTTAAAATAGACAAATCTATTATTTTTAAACAAATTCGTTTTCAGTAACGAAAGCTGTGATAAAAGTTTATAATTAAAAGCTAATGTTTCTATGTTTTTGTTTCTAATATAAAAAAAAGTAATTAATTCTTAAACGTAAAATTTCTAAATTAGCGCTAAAAAGCTAGACCGAATATTTTTTTAATAGTATAAAACGTATCTAACTGAATAATTCCGGCATATTACAAAATATATTAAAGAACTTTTTTTTCGTATTTTTAATTTTGGGATGGTTTTGTAAACTAAAGGTAGAAATAAATAATAAAGTATTAGAGGCGTTTAGGCAGTTTAAAACGTCTACAAAAACCGGGTAGCAAAATATATATCGGTATAGTAAAGATAATTCTTGTATAGATATTACGAAGATAGAGATAAAAAGTCTTTTATAATATAGTAATTTAAGTGGAAATAATATTAAGAAGGAAATAGCAGTATAGGTATAGAGATATATTAGTAAAAAAAATATTGCGCAAAGCAGAAAGCAAGTTTAGATATATATTTATATATATTTACTTTTTTTATATAGTATTAATTCTAGATTATTTCTGAAATAAGCTTAGCGGTAAACTACGGCGTTTAATGATAGTGTTTTTTTCTCTTAAGCCGGATTTATTATCGGATTGAGAGAAAAAAGATTATAATTACTCGGCAACTTTGCTTGTAATAGTATATAATTATTGCTAGGTAGCTCTAGATAATTTATATAAAATGAGTATATTTTGATTTATTGGAGTAATTCTAATTAATGATGAGTATTTTCCGTAAAATTTAAAAACTAGAGAGTTTTTTAAATTATAATTCTAGATATTCTCTTGTGTCAACACTTCCGATTAATAATTAATTCTTACAACTCTTTATTTTTATCTTTAGATATATATAATATAGCTATCAAAACGTCGACTAAGAACGGCAATTTTTAGTCTATACCTGTTTTGTTTAAAATAGGGAATTCTAGGTTATTAAACGAAATAACTAATTTATTAAATAATCGGCCAGTTTTTTTATTAAAAATTTTACTCGAGCTTTTGCTTTTTGAGATTTCTTTCTATATATTCCGCGAGATCTAAATTAATTGTATAATCTTGCTATAAGCTCTCTAATTTACGCTATTAGCTTTACGAAGGACATTTTTTTATATTTATAATTACTAGTTTTTACAAATTATTACTATTTAGTTTTCGATAAATCTAGCTTATTTAAAATTTGTAACTTATAGTCGGATATTAATAAATATACTATCCGTTTTAAATTGCTGCCGCGGTTATTTATTTAATTTACGAAGAAAAAGTAATAGCAGTTAAGGTAGTTTTAGGTATATACGAGGTATTTAAATAAAACGCTTAGATATTTCTATTAGAACGTTAAACGGATTAGTAGTTATTTGATTTAAAATAATAGAAATAGTTATTTTTAGCTTTTTAAAAATAAGATTTAGTGCAGGTATTATTTCTACTTCGAGAGCTGCTTTTGTATACTTTTTAATATATTATTTTTAGCATTATAGTACTATTAATATATTAAAATCAAAAATTAGACGAATTAAACTAGCTTCCAGTTGTTTTAGATTTAGAAGTTTTTTAATAGGTTGGCTTTTTTTTTTAATATACGCTTTATAGCTCGTTAGAATATATTTATTTTATCGAAACCTAATTTCTATTTTATTAAGTAAAAATATAGTCGAAATATTGGTTATTAATAGAGCTTAGTCTTCTATTTTAATATTATTTTTTGTTCTAATATCGAAAATGCCGAAAAAAAACCGGATAAAATTATTTTAAATAAAAATAACGGAAGGTATTGCTGCAATTTTTTAGCTTTTATTTAAAATTAGCAAAAAAAAACAGCTTATAAATTCTTAATATATCAAAATAAAAAGTTTTCTGCCTCGCTATTTAGTTGGCTTTATATTTTTTTTTAAGAAAAATCCTTTGTTTTCGTTTTTACAAACTATTAGGTCGTTTTAGCTTAACTTTATATTTCGAAAATTTAAATTTTTTGCCGATTGCCGAAAACGTTTAAAATATTATCTATTTAAAAACGCTACTATTTATTTATTTTAAATATCTTGCAAAAATAATTTATCATTTAAACGAGCGAAGTTTTATAAAATATTAAAAAAAAAGAAAATAAACGAAAGCTATAGAATAAATAGTCGATTTAATAGCTTATATTTATTTTTTTCGGTTTATATTACGTTTTTTTCCAGCAGTATTTAGTTATTATAAAAGTTTTAAAGTAAAAAAGGTCTTTTTTTTTGGCGGCTATATAACTAGGGGTATTTAATATAATTTTGCAAAATCTTAGCAGCGATAGAAAAATATTTTATATTTTAGTAATAAAAACGAATATTAAAAATAACCACTTTAAGCAAAAAAATATTAGCAAAAAAGATCGACCGTAACGTATTGTTAAAGACAAAAACGAAAATTTAACCGCGCTTTATCGTATTTTAAATAAGCTTTCGGTTATTTATACTAGCCAAGGGATATTTATATTATAAAAAAAACATCGTATCTATATTTAATAAATCTTTATATTACTCGATGTTTTAAAAAATCTTATTATAAATATTTCGAATATAATAAAAATAATTAGCTATAAATATAAAATAATATATTGCTAAATATTTATATATATTATTTAATTAAAGCTTATCTTAAAGCTTTATATAAAAAAAAAGGTTATTTAATATTTAAAATAGGACTTTTTTTTTTAAAAGAGCAAAAAAGCTTTTTTTTTTATATTATAATAGCTGTAAAAACTATCTATTAAGTTTTTCGATTTAGTTATTTTTTATATAATATTTAATTTTTCGATAAATAGCGCCGTTAAAGTATAATATTTTGTAAAAAAACTATTTATTATAAAAAAAGAAAGTTTATATTTATTTAAAGCTTAAAGTATTTATTTTTAGTTATTTCGGATTAGTAGATTTAAAAAAAAAAAAGAAATATAACGAAAAGTTTATTTATAATTTTAGTTAAAAATTTAATTATCTATTAAGCCGTATTACCGAAAACAAGTCTAGCTATAAAAGCTTTAATTTTTTTTTAAAAATACTATATTTTAAAATCGCTATTTAAAAAAAAATACTTATATAATAAGCTTTTTTATATAAGCTTTTTGTAAAATAATTAAAAAATATTTAAAATATTTATAAATACTAATAAAATAACGGTTCTAAATATTTAGTGTTTAAGATACGATAGTTTATATTATTTTTTTCAGAAGATATACGTTAGTTTCTTTACTTTTTTAATATTTATATATAAAAGTAGCTTTTTCAGGATAATATAGAGATTTTAATAATTTATATTTAATTTATAAAAAAGATTAAATATAAATAGTAAAAGTAGTATTTTTATAATATCGATATAATTACTTTTTATTATATTAACGCTTAATATTATTAGTTAAAATATATTGTTATTAGAGCAATTTTTTAAATCTAAAAGGTTTATAGATTTAAAAAGAAAATAAGCAAAAAAAAAAAGCCCTTTAATAATAAACTAGATATACGAAAATAAATTATACGTCGTAGATATATTCCAGCGTTTATATAAAACCGGTATAGGCAATTTTTGCGTTTTTTGATTTCGAATAGCGCTATCTAGCAGCTACGGAAAAAAGACGGAAAATTTTGTAGGCGGTTCGGTTACTTATTTTTATTATTAAATATTCCTTTTACCTCTCTATTTCGGCGGCTTTTATTGTTTTATTTTTTAATAACGGACTTTTTTCTATATCGATATATTATAGTTTTTTTTATAACGTAGCTCGAATTGCGATTTAATATGCCTAAGCTTAACGGCTTTTTTTTCTAAAAAGACCTCTTAGCTTTTCGAAACTTCGATCGCTTTGTAAAATTTGAACTTCGTTTTTTAATAGCTATTAGCAACCGATAAAAAGCTCGTTTTTTAGAAGATGTCTTTTATTTATTACAACTTTTTATTAATTCGGCAGATAGGATTTGGCTACATTATTTTTTTAGCTATAGATTTATATATTTTTATAAATTACGAGTTTTATAAATTACAGCAATTATAAAAAATCAAAGCCGCGCTGTAACTAGGAAATTTTATTTTTTACGAATTACGTAAACGCCGATAAAAAAGCGTTATAGAATTTGTTTATAAACTATATTATTAAACTTTATTATTATTTGCAATTGTAATATTAATATTTATTTTAGATTTAAAAAATCTATTAGGTATTTTAAAACTTTTATTTTATTAAGCAAAAGATTTTTCTAACTTTTAGTATATTATTATTTTTATTATTATTATATTAATAAATAGCGAAAAAATATATATTTTGTTTATTATTAAAGATTTTTATTTTTAACTATTTATTAAGCTGCTAAACTATTTACAAATTTAAAACCTTATTTTAAATATTATATTTACATACGTAGATAGCTTAATTTATTGCTATTTAAATTTATATATTTTAGCTAGGTTTTATATTTTTTTATAACTTTATTTAGTATTTATAAATATTATATATTAAACTATGTTTATATAATAGAAATTAGAAATATTATTTTTTGGTTTATATTTCAAAGTTTTGCTATATTTTATATTGGTATATTTTGCTAAGTATTTTATTAATATATTTAATATTATTATAACGGTTTATAAAAATAATCTAATTCCGGCCTATTTTAAATACTATTTGGCCGATTTTCTATAATATACTAAAGCAAAAAAGATTAATCGAGCTTTATTTATAGCCTAATTTGTAGCAGAGGTATTGCTTTTAAATATTTATTTGCTAAAAATATATCGTAAATTAAATATTATTTAATATAAACCGTTAATATTATTTAGCTTAATATTCTTTAAATTTTTTTTTGGTATATCTATTTTTAGAATACTACGATTTCTATATCGTTTTTATCGAAAATACAATATAATTGTTAAACTTTCGTAATTAGGTTTAGAAAAGCTTTATCCATCGAGTAAATCAAGGACTAAATAGGCCGACTGGTTTTGCCGAAAAATATTTCGATTTTTTAAAAGAGGCTTCTATTAAGGCGTTAAAGTATTTGCAGATATGTATATTTTGCTTTTTCTGTTTTTTCCGCTATATTTTTAATTGTAAGCACCGTTTTTATAGTTTTTATATCGCAATTTACGGTTATAAAGCGGATTTATAAACGTTTGCCGTATCGTATTATTTATTATATTAAAAACTAAATAAAATAGAGTTTTATATTTATCTGCCTATTGCGGGTTTTCGGATTTTAACTTTGACTAGATAGAGTTTAATTAATATTTAAGATTTTATTAAGGATATATATAGGCGTATTTATCTCAATTTACTAGTTTATAAAGATTATTTTAATTTAATAACGGTAGATAATATTAGTATATGCTATTAAATCTAAAATCTAAGCTATTGTTAATATTTGTAGGTATATTTTTATTTTAATGTTATTTTATAGCGGCTAGATCTTATCGGATTGTAAGTATTATTTATTTAGATTTTATTTATTTCGATTTATAAAAATTGGTAAAGTAATATTTGCGAAAAATTTGCAATAGCTTTTTTGGTCTATTTAAGAAATAAACGATATCGGCTATATTTTCCGAGGCAAGAAGGACGTTTTATTTTCTAACTTTTTCGTTAGCTGCAGGTTATTATATATATATTTATAATTTACTTATTTTTATACTCGAAATATTTTATTAACTTATTTTATAGAGCTAATAAAAATAATAGTTTTTTTTTTAGGGACGCCGATATTTATATTATTTATATAAACGATATTTAGGACGATACTAGGTTTTATCTAACGTATGAAAAGTTTATTGCTAGTTTTTTTTACGTTAAACTTGAGGCCGTTTTAAGTTTTTATATTTTTATATAGATATATAGTTTAAAGATTTATTATTATATAACTCTAAGGCTTATATTAATAGATTTGTTTTTTAAATTATATAAAGCTACGGCTTAGTTTAAATATTATAGTAATAAGTTGTATATAACGATTTTATTAGATAATATTATACTTATCGAATAATATAAAAATGCTTAATTATTTTGTTTATAAATCGATATATAGATTTATTTTTTTTAAGTAATGATTAATATTAAATTTTATTATTTATAAAATAAGTTATATAATATTAGTTATTGTTTATATAAATTTAAGAAGCTGATTTGTAACTAAAGTTTAAATAACGTCTTTAAATAGTATAATTATAAAAACGTAGTACTAATACTAGTCTTAGGCCTCGAGAACAGCGAGATGGAAATAGCTATTAAAAATATATAACAAAATATTGAATTAGTTATTAAACAATATAAAATATAGTATTTTTATATTATAAATATATATTAATATTAAAACTTTTTAAATAAATCGATATTTCGAGCGTTTAAACTATAAGATATTTTTTATATTAGATACTACTATTTTATATATATTTTTTTTTTATATATATGTATATTATTTAATATATTAAAAGGAATAGGACTCGATGGCGCTAATTATATTATTATTTACGAGGGGGATATTGCTAGCGGGTAGTAAATTTTACCTTTTGAGAAAATCTATAACATTTTTCGAGAAACGTTTTAGGTTTTCGTTTGTATTTTCTATTATTATATAGAGTTTTGATATAAGTAGATCGAGGTTGATTATAAAGCGTTTAAAATTATTTAGACGTAAAAGGATTAATTATAGGAGCTTAAATAATATTTAATTAGCAATTATTTAATATAGCGTTGAGTTTACGTTATTTATTTTGCTATTTTTTTATTTTTATTTATAGCAGCGCTTTATTATAGAAAATTAAATAAAGTTGCGGCTGTTTTTAGGTTTGTTTTGGGATTTGTTTTTTTAAGATAAGGAGCTGTTACGTTATTTATATTAAATAACGATTTATAAAAGGAGCAGTTTTTATTATAACTAGACGCTATATTATAAAAACGAAAATAATAGTATAATTTATAGGTTTTAGTATAATATTTCTAAAGTTATAAAAAAAAAAGGCCAGAGTTATAAAAAAAATTTGTATTCGCGATTTGGATTTTTATATATAATAGTATACGATATAGTATTAATAAATCTTTCGATTTTTAAGTCGATATTTATTTAGTAAATAAAGAGTCTAATATTTATAGATAACCCGTTAATAATAAGTAGGTATAAAATCTGCTAATAATATTTTAACCTCGATATTTCTTTTAAGAGAAAGTCTAAGAGTTAAAATTCTATATATAATTCTCCTAATCCTGCAGCAGTTAGAATAGCTAGTAAAATCAGGAATTAAGAAAATATGTTTATTTCTACTAGTCCCCGGGCCGCTAGTAAGTATTAGTAGAATTTTATACAAATTAGATTCTAACGTAGGTATTAATAATTATTTTTAATATATTACCGGAAAAATTTGCCGAATATAAATAACTTGTTTTAATATTTAACTTAAACGAGATATTAATAATTTAAATAGCTATATAATGCTTCTTGGTTTAATATTAGTATATAACGACTTTTCTATTTTATTCGAAATTTTTTCGGCTTTACGTCGGAAAAATCGAAAACGATCGGTATTTTAAAACGATTTAGGCTTTATTATATTTTTCTAGTCCCGATTCTAATAGATAACGAAAAAAAAAGGCAAAACGCTACCGAGAGAAATCAAAGCTTATATAATTAATAAAAATAGAAATTTAAAAACTATATATTTTTTTCTCGGTTCCGAAGCATTAGTAGCTATTGGTAAAAATAAGAAATCAAAATTTGTTTAGCTTTTTACCAGTTTCCGGCTAGCCGAAAATAACTAGTAGAATTCTACGCAAATTCAAACCTAACGGGATATTTAATAATCTGCCTTAAATATTTTATTAAAAGTCTTATTTTGCAAAATCTATAGCCTATAATTTTACAATTAGTTATAAGATTTATATTATTTTGCTATTACTAATATTTAAATAAAGTAGATTTTATTAATAAAGTAGATATAATTTTTTTCTCTGTAGCATATTAAATTTACTTACTTAAAAATGCTTTATATATAGATTTTTAAATAAACAAAAGTTTATATACTCGAATTTTAATTAGTTTAGTCCGTTTCGATAATTTAATAAGCTAATTTAAAACTAGTATAGTTATAATAATATATATATAATATTACAAAAAGACGCAAATTTTAATTTTTGTTTTATTTAGTTATACTATTATTAGTTTATAAAATCGATTTTAATAAAAATAAAATATCTTTGCTATTTGTTTATTTTGGCCTTTTTTATCGATAATTTATTATCCTTTTACTTTACTTGCCGTTTCTGCCTGCTTATTTTTTCGAATACTTTAGTTTATTCTTTGCTATTATATTTTATTTTTTTTATTAATAAGGAGAAATTAGATTTAATACTATATTTAATTATTAAAAAAAAAGTTAAATCGGTTAAGCTAATTTAAACTTGCTTTTAAACGGTTTAAAAAAAAATCAAGAACTAGTATAAACTTAAGTTATCTATATTTTTGTTTAAATAGAAGTTTTTTTTGTTGTATCGTTTTTTTTCGAATATAATCTGTTTCTATGCTATAAAAAGGGAAAGGAGTTAGTTTTAGACTTGAATAAAATGTACTAATTTTTTTTAAAAAAATCTTTCTACTATTTTTGTAATTGACGATATTTCTTTTTTAAAAATACCAGCTATAGCTTAATACTTTTTTTTATTAAAGACCTGGCTACCTACCTTATTGGCCTTTTTGATCTATAAATCTATAAGCTTGCAAGTAGCACTTCTTTTTTTGCTGCAATTTTATTATAGCTATAATAAAGTCTACAATTTTAAAGTAGGCTTAAAGATCCAAATATTATAGTAGCGGTAGTTTAAATTTAAAATTTCTAAAAAGATTTGCTTTTTTTTCTAACATAAACAAGGCGAGCAATATAATATAATTATAAATAGTTTAATATTTAATTTAGCGCCTATATGCGCACGTCTTGATTTTTTATTTTTATTATTTTACTTTTAAGCGTTTTTAGGATGGCGGCTATTAATAGTATAGTATAAACATTTAGATAGTTTTTTAATATTTTGTTTTTATAGGTATAATATATTATATTATAATTAAATCTTTAATAGCTTTAAATTAAGTAATATATAATCTATTTTTATTATTATAGACGATTTAGTTTTAATTGTAAAGATAGGTATAGTTATTACACCTTTGTCAAGTTGCTGTTAGTTAATATTTTTATAGCTCTAAATTAAATATTAGCTAATTTTAATATAGCTATTACCAGTTATTTCTACTTTTTACTAGCGAAAGGTAAGTTTAGATTTTAGCGGCCTATTTAAATTGTACTAAAACCGATCTAGTTCGATTGATGTAGCCAAATTCGATCTCTATATAAAAGGCTCGGAAACAGGATATAACGTAATTTGTTAAGAAACGTAAAACCTATATAAAGAAAACCTACGATTTTTTATAAAATTGTAATATGCAAATTTATACGATTATTAGAAAAAATAATAATTTTTAGGTTTATAACTCTTATCTACAAAACGTTATTTAGCTTCTATATATAATAGATATTATAAGTTAAATTACTAACGACTACTAAATAGTATTTAATTAGTAGAAGATATAATCTTATTTTATATTTTATATATTTATTTCCGAATTTTTTTAATTTTTTTTTTAAAGCAATACCTAAAATAATATAATATAAAAGAAATAAGAATTTATATTATTATAATAAATAGATATAGCTAGCCTAAATATATAACTATTCCGAAACTATTTTTTCTTTAATATATAATTATTATGACTTTTTATAATATGCGGCGTAGTAAGATTATAAAATATAAGATTTAGGTTTTTTTAGAAGATTTCCGTAGTATTGCATTGTTAATAAATTAGACTTGTTTTTGTTAATATTTATATATTAGAAAAATATATTACTAATAGTTATAACGACGTATTAGTTTAAAAGCCGACGTTTGTAATAATAAATTGTTCAAATTTATTAATTTTATTTCGAAATTTGCGAGATTCTTCGGTAGAAGTATATTATACGTTAAAAATCGACTAGAAAATAAGCGCCCTAAAGTAGAAAGTTATATTTTAAGTTAAAGAAAAAAGAAAGTATTATTTATAATAATTATATAACAATAAAATACGGTATAAAATAATATTAATAATAATATACATTATAGTTATTTAATTATTAAAAAAAGAAACAAATTAACGAAAAAATACAGTTTTTAAATATTTAATTAAAAATAGGCTAATTAAATATAAAACTATTTTATAGCAGAAAAATTAATAAATATAAATAGAATATTATTTTAATCGACAGAATTTAAACTATATTCTAAATTTATATAAAGTGGTTATTTCGGTAAATAGTAAAGCTAAAAAGTTGGTACTAATAAACCCTATAACCTAAAGCGCTCCAGTATCTAGATTATTATAGTACTTTAAGGTATTAATCTTAGCTATATATAGCGTCGTTGAGCCGGCTTTTGTGTTTTAAAAGCTTGTACCAGCGCTTGTCTCTATATCGAAGCACGCAGTAAAAGAGGAATATTTGGTATTAATTTTAATAAACGTCGTTAATATATTTATCGTTATAGTTATAAAAATTATAAATATTATTTTTATAAAAATGCTGTTAAAACCGGTAATTATAACAAATTTAATACTAATTTATATTATTTCTATTATATAATTAATAATCTTTAGTTATTTTAAATCGTTTAAAATATACTATAAACTATTTATAATAATAACAAAATTATATATTAACGTAAAGCTAATATATTACTTAAATATCGTATTTTATTAGTATTAAATTAAGAATTAGGTAGATTTTATATAAACTATTTACTATATAATCTTAGCCCCGCCGTTTAGAGCATTTTTAGGCGCTACAAAACTTATAATATAGGAGCTAGGATAAAAGAAATTATCGAAAAAGTATATAATAGGCAAAAAATCGATAATAGCAAATATTATAGTCGCGATATATTATTTAGCTATATTATTATTAATTTTACAATTTATATTAATTACTAAAATAAAATTAACTATTAAAATATAAATATATAAGCAAATTTATATAGTAGAAATAATAAAAACCTTTATATATAAAATTAATATAAGCATTAAAATATATAGTTTTAGAAAATAAACTACTAAATTTACTATTATAAATAGAGAAAACGAAATCAATACTAGTTTCATATTTCTAACAGGTTTTTTTATAACAATAAAAAATAATTATAGTAATATAATTAATATTAAAAATATATATCGCTATAATTTACGTTAATATATTCGATTTTTTTATATTTTTAAATCGAATTGGGATAAAAATTGTTTATTTTTAAATAAAGCGATAAACGGTAAATTAAAAAAAGAAAAAAACATAAAACGAATTTTCTACAAGCCGCTAATAAAAGCGCGCATATTGATAGTAATATATATTAAATATTGCCTATTTCTTTATCTATTTTTTATATAGTTTAATTAAAACAAAATATAAGCTTAATTTGATATTTTGTTTAATTATAAACTATATAAATTATTTTTTATTACCTTGTAGTTTTAACGTCGAAAATTAAAATATTAAATTATAACAAAAGTATAAAAAAAAGCCTACCTCCGTTTCTAGAGATAGGAAGGACTAGGAAACCCCTGCTACTACGTTTGCTATAAAAAACAGGAGACCTTAAACTTAACAAACAGTTTCAACGGCTTCAGAAAAAAAACGATTACTTTCGCCGTTCTTTAACTAAATTACAAAAAAAGCAAAATAAAACTACCTAAGTTATTGCCGAGTTAACGTTTTAAAATAACTAATACTACACTTAATCTAATAGCTAGAAATAGCTGATTATACAAATCGCTAATATTATCGATAACATTTTTTATTATTATTAAAATTTGCTATATCTACTGCTATTAAACGTATAATTTATCGTAAATCGGCAGCAATAAATATTAATAGAAAGAATTTTAAATATAAAAATACTTTAACTACGTAAAGTTATTTTAAATTTTCTTCGTAATTTTTATTATCACAATTATTCTTTTATATTAGATTTTTTAAATATAGAAATAATACTTATTTCGGTTTATATAAATTAACTATTTATTACGTAATTATTTTTAATATTAAAATAGTAAAAAATAGTAGGTTATATCTCGAAAATATATTAATTTATATATATATTTTATATAAATAGGTAAAGAAATAGAATATCTAATATATATATTATTATAAAAGTTATTATATTTTAATATAATAAATTAAATATCCTTTAACTACCTAAATACCTATTAGCGGATTTATACTATATATATAAACTTACTAATTAAATATTATTATAGTAAGAACGGCCGTTTAATTTAGCAATTTTTAACTTATAAATTTATAACGTTTATACCTAATATATTATATTTATAAATATAAATATAGCCTTTTTTTCTTTATCTATTAACAAATAAAAGCTATATTAGCCGTACTAACGACGAAAATATAGAAATTTTACCAAAAAATATCGGAGATACCTCGGTCTTAATTATATTAATATTATTTCGTATTTAACAGACGTATATAAAAGAGAGAAATAATTACTTTTAAAGAATTAAAAACCGCAAATAGCAAAAAATAAACAAATAGCTATAATAAACACGTTATTTATAATATATTGCTCTTTTATTTAAATATATAACCATTTTTTGCTTAAAAAATTCTTATCCGCAAGATGCTAAAAATACTAAACCTTTTACTATCGAAATATAAATACTAATTAAATTATTAATTTATCCGATTTTATTTATATAATAACGTCTATTATTTTTATTATTTGCTCTATTTTCGATTTTAACAAAGTCGAGCTATAAAATTTTTACGTTACAATAAATTGTTTACGCCGAAACGACTATATTTTTGCGAAATTTAAATCGTTTATTAATTTATAAAATAATATCTTAAAGTAGTTTTATTATATTAAATTGTCTATTTATTTTAAACTAGTTAATATTAAGGACTACGAGAAAATTTATTTAACATTTTTTACAATATTTTATTTCGGCTATTTAAAATATCTATAAATTATTATTTAAATTAACTTTAAGCTAGCTATATTCAAAAATAACTTTATTAAATTATAATTTGGGCCGGGTAACTCTATATATTTAATTAATACTATTTTTCTACTTTTTTAAAATATCGATCTATCTAAAATTTAACTAGATATACTAATTATTTTAAAACTGTAATATAGTTATATAAAAATTGCTACGAAAAATTATAATCGCTAAACGCTTAATTCTGTTAATTCCGATTATTAACAAAACATTTAAAGCCCTTTCCCGGAAATCCTATCCTTTATTTAAACGCTATTTATATCTCTATCTAAACTGCCTTTATTTATATCTATACTATTAGTTTCGATGCTAAATATCAAATCCGAGCTAATTTCGCCTTTATTCCTGCTATCTCCCCAAATTTCTGCTCCTAGATCCTTTAAGATTACCTGCGCAAAAATAAAACAGCTTTTGCTTTTATTTTTGCTAAATATTTTATATTTAAACTCAAGTCAAATTATGCAGTTACGCAAAAAAAAAACTACCTTTAACAACGAGCTAGAATCCCCGAAAAAAAAACGCTAACTTTAATAAAAATAGAATAGGCTTAATACTTAAATACCTAAATTGCTATAAAATTAATACTAGTTATTAATATTTAAAACAAAATAAAAATAAAATAATAAATTTATATTATATTAAATATAATATATCGTAAAATATTAATATATAAATTTTATATATATAATATTAAAAGTTTAAAATAGTTTTTATTTTTACTATTTAAGTATAATTTTTATTTTTAATACTTTTTTAATTATTTTCGGTTATAAAAAAAGCAGCTAAAAATACTACTTTTTTTTATTTATATCTAATTATATTAGCTTTTATTTATATAAGCTAAATCGGTTGTTTAAATTAAACCAAAGCTATTTATTAGTTTATAAACGACGTTATTTCGAGATATAATATATAATAAATTATTAAAAATAAATTATAATATATATATAGTTTCTTTTTCTGTCTATCCAAAATAAAGATCGATCTTTTGGAATATTAAAAAAAAGATATTAAAAGTTATAACTAAAATATAAAAAAGCTAATAGCTTTTTTCAACAATTTATTTATTATAATATATAAGCTAAATATAATTCGATAGTTTAATATAATTATATATTATAATATACTAGACTATTTATTATTAAAATCTAGTCCTATCTATATTATTTTTTTTATTTTAGTTTTATTTTATTTTTTTATTTTTATAAAACTGAATCTGCCTATCGATTTCGGATAATATTATTAAAACTTTTTACGAAAAATAAACTAAAATTTATACTAAAATACTAACATATAATAAAATAACTTACGTCGATATTATTTTTATCGATCGATAAACAATAGATTTTAATATAAAAATTTTAGCTTATAATATAAAAACGATATATTATATTACTCTTTAGTTTATAACTTAATTAGTAATAAAATATTTTTATATTTATTTAATAAAAATTTATATAGCTAAATATTTTTTTTAGCCTACTATATTAATTAATTAGCTATTATATCTATATAATATATAAAAAACAAGCTAAATACTTAATTTACTAAATTAAATACCAACAATTCCCGCGTCGAGCTAATATCCTTAAAATATTACGTTTTTAAAACTTAAAAGCGACATTTCTATTATTAAAACTCGCCTAATAAGCTAATATAACTTTTTCGTTTTATAACTAGACATTCTGCTCTAACTTCTAATATTTTTAAACGATAAAACTGCCGTAATCTGCTTCCTTCCGGATATAATATACAAAAAACTCGACAAACCTTCTACCAGCCTCTCGATATCCGTTAACCTTAACAATTATGTCTAATACTAGAAGAAAAGACTACTTATACTATATTATCAAAAAAGCTAATACTAATACGCCTATCTGCATTAGAATAATAATTATTATATATTAATTTTTAACTATTAAAAATAAAACGCTACTAATATAAATAAGCTTTATATTTCGTAAATTTAATATAAAACAGCGTTTTATAAAATTGGAAATTATTATATCGCTTGCGATTAAAAACGGTTAAAAAATACGTCTATACCAAATCTTACGAAAAAAAACGGAATAGTCAAATCTTTTTTTATTAAAAAAAAATAATATAATTAAACGATAATTCGGTATAATTAAATTTAAATTAAAACTTATCTCGAAATATTAGTTATAGTAATAAAATTTTAAAATATATATAATTATATAAGAAAATAGTAGCTAAAAAAATATAATATTTTAAAAATATTTATATTTTTTATTTTATTATTATTTTTTATTTATTATACCAAACTAAAGTAGCTATAATAATTATAATTAAACATTTAACGTTTAATATATAGCATTAAATAGTTTAAATATTAAAAACGTCCGGTTATAGATTTTGTCTAAACTATGCCGATTTATTTGTCGTCGAGATTATAGCACCAAAATTTAACTAATACTATTTTTATATATTTATTATTTATTTCGGTATAACGTTTATCTTTTAGCTATTAATATTATATAATTCTTTTTATAAATTTTTTTAAAAGTACTTATTTTTTATCGTTATATTTATTTTTTCGAAATCTCTTAATATTTAGCGATTTTTTTAACTATACATATTTTATATTATTTTTTAACTACGTTTTTAATATAGTATTTTTATTACCCTTTTTATCTATTTCGACTAATACTAGTACCAATACTAAACTAAACTAATAATTTAAATCTTCGTTTAATTCTTGTAAAAAATACAAGTTTTTTTTTGCTTTTATCGAATATAGTAATTAAAAAGAATTGTTTATATATTACTAAGCTTTATTTTTATACTAACAAGAAGTTTATATTAAAGTTTATATATTTATATTTGCTTTAATTAAAAATATCTACGTTTTATTAAATAAAATCGACAATTTTAAATATAAATTTATTAAATATTTAAATAATATAATAAAAAATACGATATATATTTTATTTTATATTAGTATAACTAACTAAGTTTATTTTATAAAACGCTTTTAGTTTTTTTAAGCAGTAATTATAGTTTTATAATATCGTAAGCTATAATAAACGAGTTTTTAACGTCGATAGAACTAGTATAGTTAAAATAATAGATTAATAAATTGTTAATATAAAATATCCTTCTTAGTTTAACTAATATTTCGTTTTACGTATAATTTTGTAATAATATATTATTTTAAAATATCTATTATAATATATATAAAATAACGCTAATATTTATATAATAGAAAAATATTTCTATAGCAGTGTACTGATTATAATTTAGGTTATTAAAACGTTAAAGTTTTATATAGGCTTTATATCGTTTTGAAATATAGTACAAAAAACGGGTGTAGCTGCGAAGTAGAAGATATAATTAAAAATATATCTTATAGATTTTAGCCTTAACTATATTACGTTAAATTATAAAAAAGATTATTTATATTTTCGGTTATTATAGAAAATTTATGCTTTTTAAAGTTTTTGTTCTACGTTTGTTAATTAAATAGCTTTCGGAGATATTATTCGATTGATTTATGTAGTTTAACCGATAGCTGCGTAAATAAGTAACTTAATTTGCTTATGTTAATATCGAATTAACAATGGAAAACTATTTTAAGCGTTACGATTAAAATGACTATTAAGTCGAAATATTACGATTAATATTTTCTAGGTCGCTTTAATTTCTATTACTACTTTAATTCCAGCAACACAGCCGTCGAGTACTGGCATTAAAGGGCAGTTTTATGTTTGCCACGAAATGGCGGTAAGAACTGCCGTTGGTTTTTCGTCGTTAGCGACTTTTGCTCTAGTAGGTGGCTTTGTATTTTAGAGAAGGTATTTTTGTAGAAGAAAACTAGGCGCTGTGGATTGGCGGAACGCGACATAAAGCAAAGCGAACGTACATATTATAGTTAAAGGGTATTACCGACACGTTTAAAAGTAACAGAATTAGTAGAGCATAGCTATATAAAGCTTTCGTCGTTGCCGAAGGTCTTAATGCTATAGCCAGCTATAGTTACCGTCAACACCATGACTGTATATTACATGTAATATATTTGTTGGTTGCCACCCAGCAATTGGTATTACAGTTACAAAATAAGCTGACCACCCCCCTGCCGGCCCATCTCCTGCCGGCCCAGCCAAGCCAGGGGCCCTGGTCGCGCATGTCATCGCCAACATCATTGTTTTCTATTGCATTTTGGCCATTTTACCGACCAGAAGGGATATCTATACAATCCTCTGCTTCTGTCTCATCAGAAAATACTTCTTCTTCGAAGCCAGTGCCTTTTCCTGCCATATCTATATCAGAGGTTTCATCGTCATACCATCCGGGACCCCCTCCCGGCCACCCCCACCCTCCGTCAAGCAAAACTATGCTGAATTCCACTCACTTCACTTACACGGATCCCAACAACCACCTTATTGTTACTTAATTTGACTTAATAAATATGTTAATTAGCCATTTCTAATCATTTGGATGTAATTTGCAAGTCACAGGACCGTCGGCAACGCTAGTTGAGGGACCGAGAAAACTGGGTCAATAGGCCTATTAATGAAAAAATTCCCCCCCTTTCTGACTACAACACCCACATCGTCACTACCCTCGCAATCAACAACCATACCTCCTTATAAATATACAGCAGAAGATCTAGCTAATGCAATAAAAGAAGTCAACAAAAAGCACATTTCCATCAATAAGGCTGCCCAGAAATTCGGTATACCACGTACTACACTATAAAATAAGCTCAATAAAAAGTCTTCTAATCAACTAACTATTCAACCTAACTAGCAATTATCTACAGCCTAAAAGGCAAAGTTAATATAATAGATACTTCGTCAAGAATCGCTCCGATCATTCCGCTATATACCTTATTATTAAAAAGGTCAGCTAATTAAACAGAAATATAACTCCTATTAGCAAATATTAAATTAATAGATTTATAAAACGCAACCCTTCTATAAAGACAAAAATTAGCAAAAAGCAAAAAGCAATACGATTTAATAACTTTACTACTAAATTTATTAACTAGTACTTCGATATCTGCAAAAACTATTAATAAATAAAAGCCGAAAATACCTATAATATAGATAAAAATAGCATTATAAATAGGTTTAGTAAATAGCCTTCGGGTTGCTTTACTTTTATTATTTATATAGCTAATTTAGCCTATAGGCTTAAACTCTCTTATATTTAAAAACTCGGAAACTAATAAAACTATTATAAAATCGCCTTAAAGTCGCCATTAGACCTCGTTTATTAAAGCTATTGCAGCTAATAGAGTTATATTATCTTTAGGTATTATTTTTAAAAGCAAAGACTTGTAAATATAATAGTTCTTTAAAGAATTTAAGGCTATTGCTAATTAGCACTTTATATACTTAGAAAATAAATAGACGTCTAATAAGATCGTAATTAAATAGCTAAACAAAATCTTTATCCCCCAAACTAACTCCTGCCGCAACAACGACAAGTCCGAAGCTATATTATTAATCTTTAATAAATATAGCAATTACGCTTTAATAAATAAAGATTACTTATTTTTATGATTTTTTAATATTAAAAAATTGCAAAATATAGCTAATTTTATTAATTTAAGATAAGTTTATAATTAATATATTTCTAAATAACCTTAACTTGCTATTTTTGCCTACCTACACCTCCTCTAGCTTATAGCCACTTAATAATAGGCTTTATAATACCCTAAAGGCAGCTTATTAAAAATATTTACAATAATTGTTAAGTACTAGTAATACTGCCTTTATTAACAAAATCGAGTTCCTCCGGTGCTATAGCAAGGCCTGGAACGATATTTTTATTTCTAATAATATTAAAGCAGACTTCCGAACTACTAATAATTAGCTTATAAATCGCAACAAAACATTAAAATATCCAAAATTATAGATAAAAAAACCTAAAACTCTTAAGCCACTAGCCTTTAAATCTAATATCAATAAGCAACCTTCAACACTATCTATAACAGCAAAAATCCGTAACTTTAGCAAAAAGAATACCTTTAGCACTTGCTAAAAGTTTAAAAAAGCTGCTAATACATACTAAACCCTCACTTTCGATCTAATTACTAAAAATCAAGAAATCGCTAATCTTAAAGCCCAACTTGAAAAAGCTAGTAAAGGTAAGAAAAAAAAAAAAGTCCCTAACTCTAATATACGTTTTATAACAATAAAACAGATACTAGCCAATAGAGGTAACCCTAATAAGACCTTTAAATAAGCAGAGGAAGCTATTGTTAAAAAGGAAAATAAAGAGATAGAGAAAGGTAAAAAAGCCTCCGAATAGTCAGAAATTAACGATCTGCCTTCCTAAATAACTACACGCTCTGGACGAGAAACTCGCCTCCCTGCTAGATATATAGATTAATTAGCTTCTTCGCTTCAATTTGACATATTTAACAGCCGAACCTATCAATAATTGACTGAAATCCGTGTAAGTGAACAATGGGAGTTTTGTATGAGACCCCATTGTTTTAGGTTAACGGAGGGTGGGGGTGGCCGGGAGGGGGGTCCCGGATGGTATACCACCTTGTTACGCAGCCTCCGCTTGACCCTACAAATAGCAGCCATCTTTACAAACCGCTCTCCCGGTAGCATTTTAACTGTTTTACGTTTTTTCTTCTGCTTCCTTTCCAATTAAGCCGTTAGGATAGTTACTTAGGCCTTTAACTTTGCAATTTTAGCTGCTTGTAGGTCTAAGGCTTTGCTGGCTTTGCGGGTAAATAGGGTTTGGGTAGGATTTTTAAAGGTACTATTATGATCTGCTAGTTAGCGGCTTTTTCGGATTAATTCCTGCCTTTCGGCTGGCGTATTAATTGGTTTTGGGCTACGTAGAAATAGGAAATTAAGCGACTTTGGGCTAGATACTGTAAGGTATACTTGGGTCGGCGCCTGGGCCACATTTTCCGATTTCAACATAATATATTTTGATAATAATAGCCGCGATCGATCTTTTGGATAGATTTTAGATATAACTTAAGCTTTTTTTATGGTAGCTGTTGTTATAGTATCTTTTCTAGCTTAATAATATATTTCGATTATTTCCTTTTTAAAAAACTTAAGCCCAAATATAGCTGCGCCATTACTCCAAAAATAGATACGTAGACGTTTTTTTACCAATCCAAATATTTTTATATTTAAAACCTGTACTATATAACTATAGTATAGTTTATAAAAAACGAGCTAGATTTTATTTATAATATAAAGCTATAAAAAGGCGTTATTAGTATAGGAATTGTGGCTATCGTAAATTAAAACTATTTATTTATTGTTTATATAACGGCGTATATATAGAATAAAAAGATTTTAGAGCTAATTTATAGCCGCTACGTTGTTTGTTTATTTTTTAAGAGATGTCGTAAAGCGCTAGTTATTATATTTCTTTGTACCATAGTTAAAAAACCATTAGTTTTATACGTTTTACTTTTAAAAATTATAAAAAACGGAAGCGCTACGCTAATACTGCTAATATATTTAAAAATAGTAATCTATTCGCCTTTTTCAACGTTTTTTTTAAATACTATATAAATCTCTGTTTCGTAAATTATAAAATAGTTATCGCCAACGCCTTGGCTAATGCCTATTTTATTACAATTAAAAAAGCAATTAGAGGTAATTTCGCTAATTTCTGCAATATTAAAGCAATCGAAAAAAATATTAATATTAGCTATTAAAATATTATTAACCCGACTATAATTAATAATATATAACTTAGTTAACTTAATCTCCGAATTTCGAGTTAAAAAATGCTAATACTAGGCTTTATCTACCTCCTAAATGCCGCCGATTGCTTAAATTATGCATTAAACTATATATCGGAATTTTACTAAGGCTAGTATATAGTTTAATCTAGCTTACCCAATAGCCCAATATACTAATTAAACTTCGAATAAAGGTAATAAAAGCTGTTGGGTTTATTAAGCTTCTTTAAAAGTAGATATACCTTCGATCCGGCATCGTACATACAATCGCGATACGTCCTACTTACAAGACGTTTTACGTATACTATCGCCTATTATCGACGCCTTTATGGCGGCGTGGGTATGAGTTTGTAAATTGGATAACAACATAGCGGAAAGAACAAGAAATGATGATATTAATAATATAAGAAAAAAAAAAGTACAATATATAGTTATGGAGAAAATGGTTATTAAAGGAAATAGGGTTGTAGAGATGAAAGGCGGCTTACACGAGCCAGGACCTTGGGCCGGCAGGGGATGGGCCGGCAGGGGATGGGCCGGCAGGGGGGTGGTCAGTTTATTCCTAGTCGTTTCTGTTCCAACTTTAACGGCTTTAGCTGCTGCCTTTTTTGTCTATTAACCGATTAGGTATATAATACGGACCGCTTTAACGTTGTTATATAATTTGCTAAATAGATTAACGTTGCTGGTATAATTAATTATAGGTTTTTATTGTTATTATAAATAGCATTTCCCGTAGAAAGGATTTCGAAATATTATTTTAATATTTATTTAATAATTACTATAATATTTAAATTATTATATTTAATCGATTTATTAGTTAAAATTTATTATATTATTTATAAAATAGCTAAATTAGTATTTTAACGAAATTATTTTTAATAATTAAAACTTAAATATAATATATAGTATATCTAAAATATTCCTATTTTTAAAAAATAAAGCGGTATTTTATAGGTTTTTTTATAAATATTATTTTTGTATTTATAAATTTATTAGTAAATAGTTTTAGACCGGCTTTTTATATAGTTTTCCTAAATCCTCGGTTGGGGGATTCCTATTATTAGAATTACCCTCTTTTTAGTTTTTAATAGCGTTTTGTTTTAGTTCGGTGAAATTTGTTATATTAACTATAAAAATAGCTTATTCGATTTCTAGATTTTACTATTAATTTTTACCGGTTTTACGTTTATTATTTAGTTTACTATTTTTAGCTATTATATTAAAATTTATATTATATTTTTAATAAACGATATAATTTTAGATATAGTTTCTATTTTACGGTTTAAAAAGATTTTTTTAGCAATAAATTTTCGATAGATATATTAATATATATAATAAATTATTTAAATTTAATAGTATAAAATCGTTATTATTCTAATTATTATAATAAATATTATATTTTTTGCTACTATTTTCGTTTTTTTTAATAAAACTATATAAAATATTAAAACAAACTTTTAGAAGTTGTTTTTTTAAATTATATACCTAATTAATAATTATAGCGACAAGAATTTTTATTTAGATCTAGCGGCGCTGTTAGTAGTCGACCTATTAACAATGGCTTTGGTCTTTATTCTCCTAGCAGTAAATCCCTTTGTTAGAGGTACTGCCCCTCTATAGGTAGATAAACCACTTCTATTGCTGTAGAGATTGCTGCCACCTCTATTTTTAATATATATATATATATATATTCAGACTTTTATGCCATCCTATCTAACACCTTCCGATTTTATACTACGCATTAAAGCTAAGACAAACTAAATGAACGGCTTGTGGTTGCTATTATTCTTTAGCAGATAGTCGATAGTTAAGGTATAGATCGGCTATTTCGAAGACTATTAAGGAAGAATATTTATAACGTGGTTGATGGGTCAGTCGCGCATACGGGTCAGTCGCGCACTTTTCCTAGAAACGCGTCTTTCTATTTTCGTCGCGTCTTTATTCTAAAACTAAACAATGTCTGTTCAAATAAAAAAATCTAGGATTGTTCTAGCTATCGAAGCTATTTGCTTTTTGAAAAAAATAAATATTCGACGTACTTCTAAAATCTACGACGTTCCAGAATTATCAATACGCGACAGAATAAACGGCCGTATTTACAAAATTGAAATATATTTTAATAATTTTCAATTAGACTTAATTAAAGAAAAGGTGCTTTTTTAGTATATTATCGATTTAAATAATCGAAATTATTTGCTTAATTACGTTATTATTAAAGATATAGTAAATTATTTATAAAAAATACGTAATACTAATTTTATTAAATAAAACTAGGCGTAAAGTTTTATTAAATACTATATAGAATTTAAAACGCATTATTTATATAGCTATAATTTTTAAAAAGCTTTATATAAAAATTTAGTTATAATTAATATATAGTTTAAACGTTTTTAATATATAAAAATATAATATAATATTTATAATAATAATATATAAAATTTTAATAAAACCGGCTTTATAATAAATATTATTTTATCTAATATAGTAATTATATATATTAAATAACGTAAAAAACGTAAATTAATATAGTTTAATAATCGGAAATAAACAACTACGATTTATATTATTAATTTTTATAAATTATATATATTATTATATATTATTTTTTAAAGCTTTATTTATTAAAAATTATAATATTTAAAATATAATATTTTAAATAATTAGTATATTTACGTAAATTTTAATAAATAGACTATAAATAAAATAAATTTCGATTAAATTAAATATTTTAATAAATATTTTAAACTATTATAAATAAATAGATATTATTTATTAATATTAAATTAGTATAAAAATTACGTTTTAGCTAAATTCGAGAAATATTATAAAAAAAATAATATAATTATAATTTTCTTATTTTCGTATTTATTTTATATTATTTAACTACTCAATGTTAAACTTTATAATCCGTTAAAATATAAATATAACGACAAAATTTCGAGTTTTATAAAATTATATATTAATTATATTATAAAAATCGAATTTTTAATCGTTTTTTGCATTTCGTTTTTAGAGGTTTTTACGAAATTTAATATTTTAAATAGATTTAAAAGGTCTAATTTAATGTTATTCGATTTTTTAAAAGTTATTTCGATATTTGATATATATTTAAAGTCGTTATTGTTTATTTTTAAGTTTTAAAAGCTATTTAAATTTTAGGTTACGTAAACGCCTAAAATTGTATAAAAATTTGTCGTATAATTAACTCTAATTAAAAAAAGGATCTCTAAATATTAAAAAAGCTTACTATTTAAAATTTTATCTATTATTAACTAATTTATAAAGTTTAATTTAATATTAGTATATACGGTTACTATTTTAACCGAAAAAAACTGCACCTTTTGTAAGGCAAATAAAGCACTTTTTAAACGCCGGAAGGCTAAAAGAAAACGACTACAATATAGAGGAAGATTTAATACAGAGCAAGGCACAGATTTAATTACTCAAAAAGACGCACAAAATTAAACATAGCAAAATAGGTCTCGAAATTGTAGTAGTAGTAAAGCTAGTCCATCGCACCTGCGACGATGTAGTAAATATAGCAATATAAATTATAATACCAAAACCTGTAAAGTAGAGGTAGATTCGTCTGGAGAATTAGATTCCGATTGAAATTTAATATCAAATACGCTCGTTATAATATTATTTACAAGTAAATATCTTACAGTCGGGAAAAATGCGCAACTGACCCGTATGCGCGACTGACCCATTAACCACGTTATTTATAAATAACTATATAAACTAGCTAAATGCTGTAAAATCTCGTAATATATTTTCCCGCCAGTTTTTAGCTATTAATAAAGCTAAACCCTTACTAATTAAGGCAATAATAATACCGATTTTAGTTTAAAATTAGGTTTACGATAATTTTGGACAAATACTGCCGTTTTAGCTTCAATATTAATCGAATCAGTTAATTTTATCGCCTGGGGCGTTTTAAGATGATTTACTTAAAAACCCAGGGCAGTTAGAAATCTTAGCTCCGCCAATACCTACGTATCGCACAACAGAGTCCTGTTGGGGTGATGGGAGCAAGGACAAGCTCCAAATAAGTAGTGGGAAAAAGCAAGAGGATTGGCGCTCGGGAAGCCATTTTTATTCAAGCACTATAGAAACTAGAATTTAGACCTCTGCAATCGCCTTCTTTTTAAGGGTTACCTTTACAGGCTCAGGCAAGGGAGATCAGTCTCCCAAATAGCCCTTGTGTATCGAATTTTCTTGACATCAATTGACGTACTCGTCGACCTTCCGTGATAGTTACAACTCGAGCGTGACTTTCTCAAGGAGTCTGGAGGGTGGTGCTGTACAGTATTCGGAAACTGACTTCCTACAAGCAATCACACAACGACTTTTCGGAACAGATAACGCGAGTGAAACGGTGAGTATGCATGATATTGATCTTCTGCGCTTGGTAGACTAGGCAGGTGTCTTTGCCGTCTTTTTTCAGCATTAAAGAGGCCATCGATCTCACAGCAAAATAACTATGAGGACAAGCAGAAAGCAGGCACGACGGTGTCAGATTCTATCCCAGTTTTGACGCGTTTCCCTGTTCAACGACGACTCCAATCATAATCCAGCACATCGGGCATGAGACGAGAGATACTGAAGAGAATAGAAATTGCAGTAATTTGCCCTTGAAAAAGATGTCAAGACTTCATCGGAAGAGGTCGACAGCCTCAAGCGCAGACAGACTTAGAGATCACGAGAGAGTCATAGCCGACTAGATCTTTACCCGATATGAAGAAGCCTCTCATTCCGGACTTCTATTCTCTGATTGTGGCATTAGAACAGGACAATATCTAGGTATTTACTCAATGTGTTGGATACTAGGGAACTCGGGTCAGAACATCCCTGCTATATAAAGTATGAAGCGAGGATGTTATAGGGTCCAAATGAAAAATCATATCGTCAATAACCCCTCTTTCCCCATGAACTCCGACTCATGTGGACCAGCTGTTCGAAGGACAATGCCCGCTCGCCTATCTCGTATACCTACGTGTCCAAGCCTAGTATCGCTACGCAACCTGCAAGGCAGCTCAGCGCAGCGTCGTATATCACGATAGAGCCTGGCGAATCGGCGGGAAACCGGCAAGTTCCTTAGGCAAATAGGGGTAGATTGTCCGATCCCGTTTGTGTGCAGCCTGTGTGATTGCCTGTTAATCCGTTTGGCCTGCATCTGAGAAACGACCTTTGTGTGGCTAGTGTTGTCGTCACTGTCACTTTTCCATCAACAAGCGTACAACCCCGTCATGGCCACGTTGCCGAGAGAGCATCAGCGGTGTCGTGCCGTCGCCTAATGCCAGATTGTAACGAGCGCTGTTCTCCCTCAGGATACACAGCCACGCTGGGGGTCTTGATTTGCAGGTAACAATAAGGACAACTAGGGTTGCTCGTTAGGAGACTTATCAATGCTCCCACCGTCACGTAAGAAGATGCGTTATCTTAGAGACAGTGCGAATGAATGTAGTATTCAGTGTTGTAAGGTTGATAGCTAAGGAAAGAACTAAAAGAGTGACTAGATACAAAGGGAATCTTGTGATTATATATCCTTTCCCATCCCACGCTTGAGGTGTTGAATCGTCAGGCTCGCTGGATCATGATCAGGGAGACGAGTGAGCGATTACTCGTACGGCTCACGAGAGAAGAAGGGTGAGCCGAGTGAGCATAGTGAGCAAGTCACATAATCTGGAGATGCGTCTTCCCGTTTATGGTAAGGACCGGCCCAACATCTGACCCGTGTGTCTGTTGGTTTGTAACACAGATCCCGGTTAATGTCAGGATGCTGCAATAGATTCAGCACCATATCCCCACCTTCATGATTGGCAGCGATCAGCAACGGCGTCCACCCTCGTTCGCTTTTTCTTCACCCTCGCTCTGGATAGTCTTCATGATTATGTTGTCTTCTTCTCCATAGGAAAGAAGAGCACAGCAATTGGCGATGCCTATAAAGTATCCCATATATGTCCAACGACGGGTGGTGCGACCAACATGGTCGTTGAGCAACTCAAGGAATTTACCTGCCGCTGGAAGGAATTCATCCAGTGACTTCTGGGAAAATAAAACACCATGCACTTTGACAAACGCCACATCGATGGCAATAAGCCGGGGGTGAGAGTATCCACTGACGCTTAGCAGTGGTTCGAAAAGGGTCATGATGGACTCTCTAGCCGAACTGAAAGGAATAGGCACAGAGACTCTTCGTATAGAAAAATAGCTGTTGGAGAGCAGTTGGTCAAACTGAAGGGTGAAAGGTGATGGTATTCAACTACACTAACTATGAGATATCATAGCCTACTTATAGGCCTATAGCCCTTTGTTCCCATAGAACCTTCTGTTCTATGCATGAACCTTTCTATGCATATTGCATATGCATAGAGCCTTCTGGACTCTGCCAGATAACCAACTAGAGCGTTGGGTCGTGCGAGAATAGCAAGATGGTGGTAAAGCCGGCCGGTCGTTGGTGCTTTGTCGGACGCTTTCGAATACCATTGCTGGGAAACCGAAGTCCAAACCTCTCTATCTCGTACGTCCTCGTCCTCGATCGCCATCCTGGGAAGTCAGTTAGAGTGCGGGTCAGTCCTGTCAGTATTGACGTGACGTACCTATACCTCCCCAAGTCTCCGAGACACTCAATCCAAGTATCCTCGAATGCTGGTACCGTCTCAAACAAGAGGGCCATCATGGAATATGCCAGGTAGATAAAGGTCAACACGTGCTCCGCTTAGGGGACGACAGAAGAGTAGAACAAATATCATCGGCCCGAGATGGCTCATAGGATAGAAAGAATGAGGAAGACATGCTGTCGAGTGGGAAGTAGTGAAAACAGGCGAAACTTAAGAAGAAGAGATGAGTAAAAGTTCAATACGAGAGAGGAGAGGAAGCTGCTGGCCTTTTATACCGCTGTGGGTGCCCAGTCTCGGGATCGAGAGTTATGCCGCCTCATTGATACAAGAACATCCGCATTAACTGCGATCATTCCTCCTCATTCCCCTTCAAGAACCGGCCGGCCGCAATGACTCTCGACCACATGACAAGGCAGAACCAGGCCGCCTATACCGAGGCGGACAGGGACGTATTGCCCATGGATGGTACAGAGCTGGCCAGCCAAGCTTCACTTAAGGATGGGGCACGCCCCACGCCAGGCAGATGGTTTCTCGAGTATAATCAGCTTGGTCTCTCATGATGTCAGCCTTGTCGTCACGATCGGAAACCCAACGGACAGAAGTCGACAAGCAGCCTTTGGGGCCTGGTCCGATGCTTTATATTATGACCGACCGTTAGATTGATTTTGTCGAGTAGTTGGTATCGGCACGTTGAGCAGCCGTTTTGGCTAGGCATGTACACTGGCATGGATACTCTTCGGCGGAGAGGGTAGAATTGTTCTTTATTCAGCTTTGGATATCTACTTTAGTGGTTGGGGTGTGATCGATGGGCCAAGGAATGGGAATACCTATCCTGTCTAGTCTATCTATCAACAGTCATGTTTTGTATCCGCGCATGCTGAACCTCGATCCTCTCCGGCTGGATTTGGACAGCAACAAGGTCCGTCAGACGGCCTAGGAAGAAACCTTGGTAGACACTAGAAGGTCACTCACTCCAGAGAAATACTAATTATATCCCACGAATGTAGCATAACGATGTCACTACGAGATGCTCCCGCAAGTCGGAACTGGATCTCAAAAGACTATGTACTAACGAACCCGCGCAACCCAAGCTGCAAGTAACGGCCAATCTCGGTGGAGCCATCTGCTGCGCACACGCCCTGTCCCTCCATTTGACGGAGCAATCTATCAATGTACTCACCAGCCGCGGAAAAGTGAAGAATATAAGCAACTGCACGGTGAATAGCAAACAGTCGAGGTGAGGGGGGGTCTATGGTCCTGTGCTGGCTCAGGTAGAGTGTCCGGGTAAGAGGGAATCCTGCTAGAATTTCGGCAGGTTCGAAGGTGTCGATGCGATAGGTATGCGGCTGCGAGTCAGCAATAGGCTCAAAGAATATTTCAAAGTCGCCAAAAGCAATATGGTTATCTGTAGTAAGCGTGAGGGCATTCCGTGGTCTATCGATGTTATTCGCTTCTATGAGGTGGACAACTCCGGTATCAAACATATTGAGAATTGCGAGAGCCGCTTGCTTAGAGGGGCTGAGCTCGGAATTGGCGTCAACTGTCATCAAGGAATGAGGGATGATATGGGCCACCTCCAACGGCGCAGGGAGATCTGGGTCTTGGTAGATCAGATTGCCATCGTCATCCAAGGCGGCGGTTGCGCCGTGCCTGCGCATCCGAGCTTGTGCTTCGGCCTTGTCGAACTTGTGGGATATGACACAGCGGTGGTGGTCGCGGATGAGACAAGCTCCCCGCAAAGCCGAGAGCCGATCAGGTGTGCCGACGAAGGGGGCTCGCAGTCCGCCTTGCTGTACTCTTTCGATGGCGGAATCGAAAGCGGGTGACGGCTGCGGCGTCTTCTTCGTTGAGGCTTTTAAGGGGAGGAAGAAGTGATCCATCAAGTAGTCGGCGAAGTCGAAAACGTAGGAGCGAAAGGTGTCGGGATCGCCATCGCCATCTACGTCTGCGGTGCCGTCTCTGACGACGGGGAGATGGATGGATTGAAAAAAGGCTCGTAGGAAATTGTCGCGGGCCCCGTCGGAGAGGGCATATTTGTATGTGAGACTGATAAGTCGAGGCTTGCTGTAGGTCAAGCTGCGTGCGCCATTGTTGTTGCTGCTGTCGTCGTCGTCGTTCTCGATCTCGGAGGCCGGGAGAAAATGGTTGATAATGCGATAAAATCGTCGCTTGGCGCCTGCTCGTTGGGTGGCACTGAGTCCTTCGGCCGGGGAAAAATCGATGAGTCCTTCAAGTGATGATTGATGTCGATGGAGAGGCGGCATTTTGGAGGTTGGGGTTGGAGAAATTCACAGCGGTAGGTGTAGGTACCTAAATACTTAATTGGCGGGAGATAACGGCCGTTGGATAGCGATAGAATGTCTATGGTGGGGCCCGGGTGGCTGATTCAGCAGCTGAGTGGCACCTTAGCGCAAACTATCGTCTGTGCGGTCTGCGACCGCAAATATTCCCGTTCCCAAACTGAGGTTGGTTTCCAGGGCAACATCGTTTACGGTACAGGCAAAGGGTCCTTGTCCTGAGAAATACCGAATTAAACGACTAATTATCTAATTAATTAATTTCTAATATAAGTCATCCGGATCTCATCTGTACATAGGTTTCTTTACCCCCTTGGTTTTCCCTTCTCTATCACGACTTGGTGATAAAGTGTTCATACAATGGCACTTCGGGCCTATAGACTATAGATAGGCAGTTGTCCATTTCTTGCTGACCCCATATATCAGAGCCGTTTAATCACACTAGAATAATCTTCTTATGCCTGTTCAGAATTTTTGGTTCACATCCAAAAGTGTTAATATATGCGACTTTCTAGACTTATTCAATCTAGCAATATAATGACCATTTAATTGAACCTATCTCTGCACCAAGTTTGAATATAGAAACAGAATAATTACTACGTACTATACCCAATAACTACAGAAATCCCAGCCAGCCTCACAAGATCTTAAAGAAGCTCCTTTCTCCGGCTTCCTTGGGCTAATCGGTGCTGGTGAAAGTTGGTGCCGATTTCCAATGCATGCACTGCATGTTAAGACGTAACTCGGACATCGATTTTGCAAAGCCGGATATTATATAAAAGTCATAAGGTATTGAAGATGTCGGCCAGCGGCTCTAGAGATGTATAGCTTGTTCGGAAATCTTCTTGTACATGAGCTGAGAGGTAATACGGTTTACGTCCTTCACATTATCGGTGCTTTTGACCTCTCCGGTCGCGTTTGGTTCATAGTCATGGATCACTATTAGCGATTAGCCTCACCTACTGAGCAGCACTTTTGCCGGTATCTTACTTATCTTGATGTCACCTGCTAGGGTTAACGCGACACGACTACAGTCGAGCGTGGTAGCCTGGAAGCCTTGGTGGTCGATGTAGGCTAGGCCGTCTAGCAACTATGAATATATACATAACAATATTAGTACACGGACAAGGGAGTACTCAATTTGCTAGATCGCTCTCACTTGGCCAATGACTGCTCCAAGCTGGGCCTCATCGGGATATAGGGGACACGCCACAAGGCTTTCCAGATTGGTATATAATCTCTTTTGTGTTCATTGGGATGTCTTTCGCTTACATCCAAACATGGATTATTACAAAATCTTGGAAAGGGCAAGTTTTACCCCTATCTAGTTACATAATTATTGCTATGTTTACGTATGTACTATATGTATGTACTGTACTGTATTAGAACGACACCATACCGGTTAATCTACATATCGACCACGGGCATTAGAGCAATAATCAATATCTGCGCGTTACAGTATACATATATAACGAACATATATACTAGAGCCTCCGAGCCGTAATTATAGTAAAAAAAAACCAAATCCGACTAGATATAGTATTATGACATACCGGAATTCTCCCAGGTTTCTGAGGCACCAGGAGATTTATATATATATTACAAGAGGCGTAGCCTCGTCGTTCCCAAGATTATGCACATCATCTAACAACAATGAGATAGTCCACGCCGCAAGTAAATATCATATATAAGTCCTTGTCCATTACAAAGCAGACTGCTACATCTGTTCGATGGTGATGATTTGATGAGGTCAATCGATGCTGCCTCGATGACTCTGAATCATTGGTGTTCATGGAGTAGTCCCAAGTAAAAGCAAGTAACATGAAACAGGCACGGAAGAGGGTATCAAGTCATTGCCAGATCTTTGAAGGTGATCACTCTGCTGCCTTGGTAACATATAAGGAGCTGGCCAGAGGTCTCGTTATTGTACCGGAAGCATCGTAGCTTCCTGTCCCGCCTTGTACACCCATCGTGCCAATTTCAGAGCGTTTTACACACCCGTCTTTCACGTGTCTGCATGCCAGTGTCAGCTTCTAATCTCCGTAATTAGTTGATCCGCACACGCCTAACTCAGCCATACCTCATTAGGGTATCCTTTCTTGCGAATAACCGCCCGCAGGAGTCGCACTTCTGATTTTTCTCCTCCATATGAACGCTCTGATGATGCCTCTGCAGATCCGTTTTCCGCACAAACTTCTTGTCGCAGTCATCTGCCGTGCAGACGAAAGGGTATTCCCGCTTCTTGTCGTGTGTTTCCTTGTGGGCTTTGTAATTATAACTCCGCCTGAATAGCTTCCCACACCCCTCAACCTCACACTGGAAGTTGGCCTCCTCTTTTGAAGTGAGTCTGCGCGGCTGTCGTTTTGGGGCGCGAGATGTCCTTGATGTCTGCTGTCGCCTGTTCGAGGCCATCAGCCTGTTACCTCCAGCCGCTTCGGAGTGGTATGGCTCTGTGCCAACCGAGAGGTAATCCGGCTTCGACCATGGAACCACCGACACATCTGATAGATAAGCTGGGGTTCCCATCTGAGACCCGAAACTACTTGGGTCCATGACAATGGCATGAGACGAGACCGGGGAAGAATACTGCGAGTGTCCAGTCCTGCTCGCATAGCCGTGGCCCTCTATCTTGATCCGTGGCATAGGCGATGCACTGGGATAGGAAAACGCGTGGTGGAAGGGAGCTAGGCCCGGAGAGCAAGAACGCAGAAGCGCATGTGCGAGCACTGGGGTTCTTGCTAGATGAGTCGAATACGTGTCATGGCTGTATGATGCTGCGTGTATCGTCGAGTCGTAGCTGCCATTAGGAATATGCTCGGTGGGCAAGAGCCCGGGTCCGCCAGTGAACGGGCCCGAGTGTACCAGGGTGGCCTCTGACCAACCTACCAAAGCCTTCCCGTCCATATACGGGAGAGGATGGTCGCCGTCCATGGCGACAGGGAAAGTCGCAAAGGCTAGTCCGTAGGCGTGAGCAATCTTTTAGACAGACTCCGCGGGACCGGGAGTGAATTAATCAGGATCAGGGCCTCTGGAGGCGTACCGGTGTAGGTTGGTGATCTGACAAGTGCCGAGGGTGAGAATTTCATGGCGAGGGAAGGTGTGACGTTGAGTCAGTCGACTATTATAGGCCCGGCGAGACAAGCGAGGCACGGAGACGGGTGGAGAGAAAGGGAGAAAAAAAGAGAGAGGCTCGGTCCAAATGATGACAAGCAATTATGTCACAAGAGAGAGCCTATAGGATCGAAGCCATAAGTAGATGGGATAGGGCCTCCGGCATGCAAATAATATAACATGCGTGTCGTCGTTGGCCATCGGTAGGAGGGGGGTGGCTAGGCAGGTGGCGAAACTGGTGGCACTTTGCAAGGAAAATTAGCGAGAGCAGGGGGCAACACAGAGAGCCAGAGATCACCACAAGGCCAGCATAGCGAAACGGATGTGGTGCTCGCAGACAGGAAGTTGCAATAGGCCTGGATTATCTGCTTTAGTTCAGGCAGTCGGTGCGGACGACCAGCTATAATTACATAATGACATCTTATCATTCAGGCGGGCATGCTGTCGTAGAGGGCTATTACCTATATAGGTTTGTGAGAATTTACGGAAGATTGTGTGTACAAGGCATGTATGAGGAGAGTAGGATTGGTCGAGACACAAGGACAAAGCATGCTATAAATTTCCTACATAAAGATCCAGGGATAAGTAGCGCTTTATGATCTCGAGAAATGGTAGTTGATACACGGTACTTCACCCAAATATGGATCATGTCACAATAACCAAATGCATGTGCTGTGTGATTGACCCAGGCTGTCGGGTCAAGCACGGCTCGCATGGACGACCACCCCGGAGAACTAGAGTCCTAATCCAGCTTTCCCCATTCTCTCCTTACTGCCTGGTTATTAATAAATCGGCCCTTTTCGAGCCAACGTCGTTTTGTTGGTGGATCAGGTTGGGAAGAATTTTCTTGTTGGTTCAATGCAGCAGCCCATTTGTGAACCTGTCATGGCTTTCGGATACATTCTATCAAAGCCACAACGTTAGGGCGGGCGTATTTGGAACCAATCATATCCAGATTTCCTGTTCCATGGGGGAATTTGATCAGCTGCAAATGTGATACGTATGTGACATCCGTCCCGTTGGTAAGAACTCGGCGGCTGTAGTGATCTATAAATAATATGCTCATTGATTATGCACCCGTGCCTTTTATCCGGGCTGAGCATTCTGGTTCCAGCACAAGAGCATGACATCGTCTTTTTTTCGAGTTGTGTCCCTTGCTAAGTCCTAACTGATATGCCAATTCAAAGGATCAAAACCTCATCCCAAATTGTCCAATCACAAAGCCGCTGCGGTGTCTATCGAATCGTCAATTCTAGCAACATAGGTCGGCATCTTGGCCACTTGTGCGCGCTGTGGCATCGACTACGCACTGGCTAGCAAACAGGCAACCATCCAAGTAGTCTTCCCTAACCCGGAAAAGCTTTTGGGAAGTATCCTGGACAAGGCTACCTGGTATATCCAACCCCCTCTCGTCCTCTCCCACGCGTTCTGTCATGTACTGATCACATGCCTGGCTGCAAGATTCAGGCTTGCGATATCCGCGGCGCCTTTGTCGCGATGGAAGGCAAGCCGCCTTTGCATGTCTCGGCCGTCATGGAGGAAGTGGACGTTCCTGCGATCACGTTGAACGAGATCGAGAGATGGGCGGACCCCAAAACCAACACTCATGATACCTCCGGCCTATCCGCCGAAATGAACTTATAACAGCTCAACCGATGTGCCTTACGGCAATGACCTTCTCCAACACCGGTGCCTCGGAAGGGTTCTGCTTGCCACCGAAGCTCAACAGGAGGCATTCACTGCTTCATGACCAAGAGTATCGCAAGATCGACAGAGAGAAAAGCGATTGGGTTTCTACGATCCTCGTCAATACCGGACCTTCGAGCCATATGCATTGGGGGACCAGACACTCGGCAAGGACAAGCGAGATAATACTGGCCAAGATCTGGTGCTGCCTCATAAGGCAAGGATCTCCAGTGTTCTCGTGCTTTCACCACGCGCTGGCGCGCTGGCGCGCTGGCAGTCGCGCTCACAGGATGTGACGAGCCGTCTGCGCGGTTTGGAATGTGAATCAGAACGGGACAGATTGTGCGACCTCGCACTAGCAGCTGTTTCAATGACAGGAGAAATTCCGGGATACCATTACAGTTTTATAGCTATCCCTAGAAGCAAAAATGTCGTATCCATCCGTAATTTTCTAGCTTGTTCATCCCCATGTTTTCGCTGAATCAAAAAGACAAGCATAGACAAAGTCGTACTGTCCCTCATGTCATCGCTGCCAAAATCCCACCACTACAGCCACATTTCTCGAGTCGTCAACACTAACTTTCCCGTTTCGAGGAGCAACTCAGCAACAACGACGTCCAGATGCTGCTATCACATGCATATAATTACACCCCAGTGACTCGTGAGGTGTCATTACTATTTACAAGCAAGGGCTGTGCATTTGTGCCTGATAGAACCGCATTCTGTTGGTACTATACTTTTATACATACATACCTCTTGTGCAACAACTCCGAACTATGAAAGCAAAAGAGAAGAGAAAAAGTTACAAAAACAAAACGGATTATCATACGAAAAGGGAAATGTATTACTAGAAGACTTTCTATCTACGTAGATTTAGTTTGCGTACCACGCCTTAGCCCCTAGAGCTCCATGCGTGTAATGAGGAAAAAAAAAAAAACATATCTGGTACAAACAAACGATTTAAAGGAGAAGTTTTCGGAAGGCTGCATTGTAGTCGACATAAGAGTGGTGATCAGATATTAGGGCCATTGAAAGCACATCCTGGACCTCCTCTGAGAAATTTCTCCACGTTGTTTTATCAATCTCCTCCTAGTGGAGGACAAGTCTCCCACATCGACCATGCAGCTCCCCAATGCTCAGGCGAGCTGGGAAAGGTGGCTGAGCTAGCAGGCTGTTGATGCTGCTGGTCTGCAAGGACCGTAGACGAAAATTGACTTCGACGGCCGAAATACGCTTTTTGGGAGTCGAATTCAGGTTCAACTCAAGATTAGAAAAATTCCAGAATAATTCACAGGTAGGGCCGAGTTTTGAGGAAACCATAGAATTGGCAATGGAGCCGTTTTGGAGTCAATTGGGTATAGTATCATTTTGGCTCTCTAACAAAAGTCCAAGTTCTACCCAGAAGGAAGAAGACGCGCCCTTTTGGATCTCGAAGCTGGTGACAAAAGTGTAAGCTAACCCCCCGTCCGACGGGCCACCGCCCCACGGGCCACTTAGTGCCATAACGACACCTACCATTATAAAGCCGGATAATTATAGCAAAACAGCGTTATTCAGAGCTTTCCGAGCAATAACCTACTTCTACAGTACTTTCGATTTCGGTCTCCATTTCCCAGGCTAGTTGCCGCGCTGGCGTGTTGCGCCCCGGCACCTCGAAGTCCTCGGCTTCGTCCTTATAGATAACCCGACTCCGAATCCTCCTCTTAGCCCTCCTGATATTAGCTATCCGAACGAACTTCTTACCTGGCCCTATTTTAACTTTTTTTCGTGTTTTGTTTTCTCGGGATTTTAATTTGGCCCGTAAATATATATTAGAAGTTTCTAATTCGGCAATCCGGGCCGTAGCGTTGTCGAAAGCCTTAGCGGCCTTAATATTTTAGAGCCGTTACCGGGCGCTATTAAACGAAGTTTTCGAAAGAGCTAGTTTCCGACCGGTTTGGAGTAATTCCTGGCCTCCGGACGGTATTTTAACCGGCGTTAGGTTTACCATCTCTAGAAAAGTCGGAGTTTTCGGCCGTTCTTGGGTCGCTACTTCTTCGGCTCTCTTCCGGGTTATACCCTCTTTATAGAGGATGACAAAACAGGAGGATAACGGCTTTTCTCGGTTCCTTGGCCATATCCCCGTTGTTACCCAAGTATTTTTAATTACGGCAAGAGTTATCGTTTCGGTCCGAGTTTTCTAAAATGCCGTAATAACCTCTAGTTTAGACGGCTTCAGCCCGATCCAGGCATTCGGCAAATTACAGAAATACACTCGGAGGGCTTTTTTTATTAATCTAAAAATTTCTATATTAATTATTTATATTATATAGCTATAATAAAATTTATAAAATACTAATTATACCTTATTTATTAAATAGGCCTATAAAAACTCGTCGTTTATATAATTATTATAGCTATCGTAAACTAAAATAACCTATTTATTGCTATAAATAGCCCAGATATACGGAAAAAAAAGGTCTTGAAACTATTCTAAGGCTATGGAATTGGAGGTCTACCCATTCTCCGAGGTTCGAAAGCGCCAGGAATCAAACACGGCGTTGTTCCGGTCCGGAAACCACTGGGCCTGTACGTCGGCCCCCTTAAAAATGACCAGCGGCGGGAGGACCACCCCGGATCCGGAGACAGTCTCTAGGGCCGTGATCCATTCGCCTTTTTTCAACATCCTTCTTTAAAGCCACATGGTTTCCGGCAGCAGTGGTCGCTAAAAAATGTGGTGTGAAAAAAGGTAGGGTAGTTGAGCGCGTTTCGCGTTTCGCGTTTTAGCGCGGTGGCCCGTCGGACGGGGGGTTAGCTTACTACTTATCTGGAGCTTGTCCTCGCTCCCATCACCCCAACAGGACTCTGTTGTGCGATATACAGGCACTGGCGGAGCCAAAGTTTCCAAATGCCCTAGGTTTTCAGGTAAATAATCTTAAAACGCCCTAAGCGATAAAGTTAACTAATTTAACTAGTATTAAAGTTAAAACGACAATATTTGTCTAAAATTATCGTAAATTTAATATCGAGCTAAAATTAATATTTTTATTACTCTAATTAGCAAAAGTCTAGTTTTATTAATAGCTAAAAATTAATAAAAAAATATATTATAAAATTCTTCAATATCTAGTTAATTTACGTAGTAATTTAAAGATATAAATATTTTTCTTTAGTAATTTTCGAAACAGCCGATCTACGTTTTAACTATCGACTATTTACTAAAGAATATTAGTAACTACAAGCTGTTTATTTAGTTTATTTTAGTTATAATATATAATATAGAATTAGAAGGATTTACTGCTAAAAAAATAAAAACCAAAGCTATTGTTAATAGGTTAACTACTAATAATACCGTTAGATCTAAATAAAAATTCTTGTCGTTATAGTTATTAATTAGATATATAATTTAAAAAAACAACTTCCGAGGGTTTGTTTTAATATTTTATATAGTTTTATTAAAAAAAACAAAAACGGCAGTAAAAAATATAACGTTTATCGTAATAATTAAAATAATAACGATTTTATATTATTAAATTTAAATAACTTATTATATATATTAATATATTTACTAAAAGTTTATTATTAAAAAAAATTTTTTAAATCGTAAAATAGAAGCTATATTTAAAATTATATTATTTATTAAAAATATAATATAAATTTTAATATAATAGTTAAAAATAGCAAGCTAAATAATAAACGTAAAATTAGCAAAAATTAATAGCAAAATCTAAAAATCGAATAAACTATTTTTATAATTAATATAACAAATTTTGCCAAACCGAAACGAGACGTTATTAAAAACTAAAAAGAAAGTAATTCCAATAATAAAAATCCTCCAACCGAAGATTTAGAAAAACTATATAAAAAATCGGCTTAAAACTATTTATTAATAGATCTGCAAATACAAAAATAATACTTATAAAAAAACCTACAAAATATCGCTTTATTTTTTAAAAAATAAAAATACTTTAAATATAATATATATTATACTTAAGCTTTAATTATTAGAAATAATTTTATTAAAATACTAATTTAGCTATTTTACAAATAGTATAATAAATTTTAACTAGCAAATTAATTAAATATAACGATTTAAATATTATTAGCTCTACTATTATATTAGATTTACGTTTATAAATATTATAATAATTATCAAGCAGATATTAAAATAATATTTCGAAGTTTTTTCTATAAAAAATACTATTTATAATAATAATAAAAACCTATAACTAACTATATTAACAACGCTATTTTACTTAATAGATTATATAGCGACGTTGAAGCGGTTTGTATTATATATCTAGTTAGTTAACGGACAAAGAAGGTAGCAGCTAAGGCCGCTGAAGTTGGAACAGAAACGACCAGGAATATCTATGCTTTGATCAGTAAATAATTAAAGCTGGGCGTTCGATTTTGCCTTACACCCGCCATCTGTAGGGAACGACTCTTCATTCCAAAGAGGTGCTAGGCAACCCCTACGTAAGTCATCGAATCCTTGATGTGATTGCATCTCAAAGGTTACTCTTGGGTATTATCGGCAGTTGTGATCGCTTCAACTAGTTATATACATTAATATGTTTGTATGTACTGTAATATCACGCAAATTGGGGGTATAAACTATTATAGAATTGCAGATGAAAAGCTCATGTGGTGTATATAACGTCCAAAAGTGGTTTAATTGAAGTCCAATTTTGAACTCAACCTAAGAGTGTACCGTTCAGCAAAACTGATAGATGGCGTCACAAAAGGCTTAAGTCGGCTAAAAATGTAAAAATATCTCAATATCACTAGGTAGCTTAACTCTGGCAGCGGAACACTAGTTCTTGTCAAGAATGGCACATTTTAATCCCGTTGATTAGGTATCTTGAGGTCTAAGTTCTCCCAACTACTCGTAGGAGGTGAAGCCATCTTATATTCACTCAGGTGGTCACGTGTGGGGCGTTCTCCATTGTCGCCGGTCTTCATGGCTTTGACAGTTCTAAGACACAAATTAGATATTACATGGAAGCGATAAAAGCACTGGCGGCTAGAAAGGTAGAAGTAGTAGGCTCAACGATAATGCAAGTTGGCGGCGATGTGCTATATCAAAAAAGCAACAACTGAGCGCAACTGCCTCTGGCCTTTCCCTTTCCCGTAGAAGCCCTCTGCATTCTCTCCGAGCTCAGTAGATACGCCAGCCAGCTCCTTGGCCTTCTCTTAGATTCTACTTACTATTACCATGGGTTGCGTATTGCAGGCAGCTAGTTCATACCTCATACGAAGCAGGCTCTATCTACTTCGTCAGTACTAGTTAGTAGCGTCCTTCAATTCCATCCCCGTCGCCTGTGCCGGTTGGTTCTCGTCCGTCTCTGTCTTTTGCGTCAAAAAGTTCTTGTTCATTGCTTCATCCGTCTCTGCTTCCTGCTTGAGTGACAGCCAATTCATTATAAGGGGGCCTGCGAGGGACAGCCCGTTCGCTACGACTGCAACGTAGAAGGTCTGGGTAATCGCCGTATTGCACGCTCCCAGGACCGAGGGTAGCTGATCTGCAGTAACGAGTGTTCTGATTGCCGTGACTCCTCCCGCGATCACATCTTTTGGATTCACTTCTGGGGCTTGAATCCTCAGGGCGGACTGCAACTGGTTCTGAAACACTGCCTGACCTATGGCGAGGAAAATGGATGAAGAAAGAGTCTGCGCGAACGACAAGACCGAAATAGCCACGGCCTGGTCATTCAATGGAACGGCGACTTGCCCAACGAGAAAGGCGTTCTGCAAACCAATACCAACACCCGCTGCCATGAGAACCTGGTAGCCAAGCCAGTAGCCAATTGTTGAGTCAACTTGTAGAGTGCTTAGAAGGCCAGCGCCGACGGTCGCGATGATGGATGAAACGATGAGAAGGGGAACGAACTGGCCAGTTGCGGTGGCCAGTCCACCGCTCATAATTGAAAACAGGACGAGACTCAGAACCATGGGCAACGTGTGAACTCCAGAGTGTGTCGCCGAAACACCCTGAATAGTCTGGAACCATATCGGCAAGTAGAAGGAAAACACTAACATTGCGCCGCCAAGGAACACGACGTACCACAGAGCACCTAGGATGTTTTTATTCTTGACGATACGAACCGGGACCGTCGCAAGATCACCTTGCCAAATCTCGGTGACGGCGAATGCGGCGGCAAGTACGCCAGCGACGACAAAAAGGGCGATGATGCGACCGTCGTTGAAGGGGTATTTGGAACCTCCCCATTGAAGCGCGAGAAGCAGAGAGACGACGGACGGGATGAGGAAAAATGTGCCAGGAAGATCGAACTGTTTGAGCTTTCCTTTCAACGGGAGGCCAGGCTGTGTTGGCGCTCTGTTTGGTAGGAAAAGGGCAATGAAGACGACGGTGACGAGGCCGAAGGGTAGATTGATGAGAAAACAGAGTCTCCACGTCACGCGGTCCGTAAAGACGCCCCCCAAGCTGTTTTATAGGTAGTCAGACACGCGATGATATTCTAAAGACAGGGGGGTAAACGCACAGAGGGCCAATGACGCTTGAGATGCCGTGCATGGCATACATTATGCCGCTGTACATGGGCCGTCGGCGAAGAGGCACGGCACCACGAAGGGCGATGACGGCACCGGACAGCATGCCAGCAGCGCCGGTCCCCGAAACTGTCCTTCCTACAATAAGGGTAGCTGATGTTGGTGCAACTCCAGCGATGAGCGAACCGAGCTCGAAGAGAGCGACGGCTGCGAGGAAGACGGTCTTAGCCCTGTACACGATGTAGAGCTTGCCATAGAGCAACTGAAATGCACAGATGGCAAACAGGTACGAGGATCCGTACCAGGCCACGTCACCGAGCGAATTGAATTGGTTGGTGATGGAGGGAATGGCGGTCGCGAGGATGGTGCCGTCCTGCGAGTCGCTAAGGTCATTCAACGAACGGTACGGGGACGCATCCGCACAGACTCACCAAAGACATGAGGAACATGGCAGAGACGAGGGCGATGGTGACAAGAAATAGCTTGAGCCCACGAGGGTACTGCGCGTCGTCGTCATCATTAGCGACCGTAGGGGCCGGTGCCGCGCTGGGGTTAGGCGTTGACTGCATCGTAGCTGGGTGGGAAATTCGAGAGAAGAAAGTCATTAGGATCTGGGTAGGTGAATAAGAGAAGAATTGCAAACAGAGGGCGGTGGGGAATTAGAGGTGAGTAGGTAGACGTATGTTGTACAGGCATAGATGCAAGGTCTCATCGTGAAACTTCCCGTCTCCTATCTTGTCTTGTCGATTAGATAGTAGGTAGGTAGGTAGGTAGTTTAGGTACCATAGACATCTAGTATACGCGGCAGGGACAGGTCTGTTTGTGCCAGTTTTGCTTGTGATACCACAGGCCGGCACTGCAATGGCTTATGGAAGTACTGTACCTTCATCTAGGTAATTAAAGTAGGTACGACTACGACTCCATTGCGAAGGCTCGACGCCGTCCGCAGACTCTGGGTCATCGCCCGCAGGGTGGTCGCCAACACTAGATTCGCCGGCTTTTTTAGATCGTACCTTAATTGTATTAATTTTAACTATATTAAACCAACTATCCTACCTGTATTAGAATAACTGTATACAAGGGGTGGGTTAAAAACTTGTTTTTTGAATAAGGAATGAAGATATGAAAGTAGGTACGACTCTACCACCTGCCCGCAGGTGGTAGGCATGCACTTTCCCCTACATATAATAATGTACAGGTACCCGAGGGCCTTCCAGAACCCCCGGGAGCAACAGGACCATGAGCCAAGTGATATGTGTAAGTTTTGCCCCCTCTGCTCAGTCTGTCTGCTGCTGGCCACCCTGTTACTGTGGATGAGGTGAATGAGGGTGAGGAGCATAGGTACGGATGTAAATCCATTGACAGTGGAGCGGAGAACTAATTAGTGCTATGTGACCTAGATAAGGTCACAAATTAACAACGGCGGCTCAGAAGATCTTTAAACAGCCATGACCGTCGCCGAGACTAATACATAGTTTCGACATCATCTCCGTCACGATCACCAGGGATGCCTATATCATACTAAGGACTTGGTTCATGCAAGAGATGTAAAAGAAATATTCTCATGCCATTATGAGTCTCGTGACCCAACTATACGCAGCGCTGCAATAAAAGCCACGGTAATCGACCAATCAAATGCTACATGATCTCTAGATCAAATCATCAAATATCAAAGTGCAGACATTTGATATATTTGGTACTTATCAAAGATCAGATGTGCCCCGAGCACGGGAGTTCGCCATACAGAGTGACCGGGATGGTGAACACCCAGCTGTCGACGTTCCACAGAAGCAGCTCTCGACAATCCTGATCCACACAGCTCCCAGTTGCGAATTGGTTTGGCCGTCATTTTACCCCAGACTCGTTAGTAGCCAAAAAGGGTGCCAGAGGCCAATGGAGCTGGATACAACAGGAAGGAGACTTCGTACGTGAGCACAGAGACATTGTTCAATACGATATGCTGCTACTTCACCAGGCCTAATAAATTACCACGGACGTCATATCTGTAATATCAGGCAGACAGGTAGTCACGCTGGGGGTTTTGATTTGCAGGTAACAATACAGGTCAATCTAAGGTGCGTCTTAAGTGGGAAGTCCAATCATAGGTCGGTCCCTCGGCTGTTGATTTCTGTAACAATATCACGGTTCTTGTTGAAAGAACAGACATTCGCCCTTAATTCTAGCTCAGTATCCTCTATCACGATACTCCAGTACACACACCCGACCTAAAATTCCATAGAAGTTATGAGAACAAAAAGTCTACGAAGAATGTCCAGCTAGCTGCATTCGTAGCTGCATTCGCCATTAATGCAGACTCACACCCGCCGCTTGCATGTCGCGACAGCTGTGTAGAGCTGGGGAGCAGGTTCAAGCCTGGAAGGTCGCAATAGCATCTTCCAGGGTTTCGTCAAGACTGGCCTTCTGTCCCTGGAGGCATGTCTGACGAGCAGGAACGAGGCCCATAAGCTCAAGGGCCGATGCATTAACCGCCGTCTCGACGGAACGAAGCGCTCCCGCAATAGCCCAAACAACAAGACCCCGGGTATCAATGTCTCCGCCATGGTCCGCATCGCTGCGCACAAAGAATGAGGTGCGAGTAATGATATCCTTGTTGCTACCGACGAATGCTTCGAGAAGATCGCTGGGCACAAACAATGGGTTGCCGGTGATCATGTCCTTGCTGCCAATGAGTAACTTGAGCAAAGCCTGGTGGGTCTCGACGAAGTCCATGAGCGCCACGGCGATGGTGTCGCTGTCGCAGCCCGCTGGGAAAGGAGGTAGAGAACTGATCTGCGACAAGTCTGTGGCAATTCTCGCCGCCTTGTCTTGAATAGACGGGAGAAATTCTTTGACTGCCTGCTGCAGTTCCTCTTCCGCGGTGGAAAGCATGCCGAGAAAGCCGATGACCAGTTCGGCTGATGGGGACATGCCGGTCGAGCAGGCCTGGGTTGGACAGCCGTCGGCACCCTGCTTGCTTGCGGTAGCGGGTGAAGATGGATCTGGTTGACACGTGCCGGGCAGAAGTTTGGCGATTACAACTTGGGTGGACTGGGCGTCTGAGTAAGTGGTGGAGAAAGGAGACGCCTGGGGCGGGAGAAAGATAGTTGTCTACAAAAGAAAATTTCGAAACAATTACGTCAGTGATTCTTCTGCTTCTCGGATTGAACGCGAAAAGTCGCTCTCACTATAGTAAAACAAAATGTTAGCACGTTTCTCAAACCTAAACACGAAAACGGAATCAACTTGTTCTGAGCTTACCCGTGCCATGAAAGAGCGTACCGTTGGGAACGGCCACAATCTCGATGGGCGCACCCGTTCCACAAGGGGCAAGCGTGCTAGTGAATGCGGCCCCTTGAGATGGAATCTCAATAACCATGGTCGATGTCTGGGCACTGCAGAAGCTTGCAATGAGGCAGGTAAAGCCCGTGACGAGTCCAGTTGAAGGCTTCATCATTTTGAAGAAAGGGAGTAGCTTGTGCGTGATGTTGGCTGACGATGGTTTGTAGTTTGTGGTTGGTAGTTGATGGTTGGTACAGTTTCATCCATATTAACGGAATCTCCGTCAGTCTTTATATCGCCAACTCGCATTACGTAGTTGGGCTCGAATCAAACCTCCACTATCATGAGATCGAGAACGATTCGGACGTTTTGTCACGGAGATTTCAAGATCTGTCAACAGAACTAATATCACATGCAACGTCCCGAGATCCGTGGATGTCGAAATGCAGTCTCGCGAGATTCTGGGGCACCTAGACAAGTGTCTATTTCGGCCCTTGCAACGCTTGGCCGTTACAATTCTGCCCGAATCGGATAAGCCACCGTGTAGCAATTGCATGTTCGATTGTGTACGGAGGTGTTTGGTAATAGGTGCGGTCTTGCCAGAACCTAGCAGCGGGGTGACAGGTAACAGCACATATGTGTTTTGCGTCTGCATTCGCTACGAGCCGGTGTGTGCGTGATGTCGGTTGGTCATCAAAGTTCAACAGTCACTCGATACACGGCCTCGGTGTTTCAACAGTTACTTGATACACGGCCTCGGCGTTACATAGCCTTAGTCCTGTAACGTGTTATGGGATTGTGATATTGCGGTATAAGCCGTTATGCCAATGATCCATTGTGCTTCAAGAAAACATTCGTTGCAATTCGGCGGGTTATAGGATAGCACAGATCGTCTACACAAATACATGTCCACTAGAGATATGTTGCATCAAACCCCACCGGCGGTTCTTCTTCATGGCAGTTTTGTTACAGCGACACAACATCAACGAAATTAGCTGCTCCCTCTAAGTCAACGGGTGCGTAGATATCCTCTCGGTAAAACGCATCGATTGACCAAGTCGGCGATCAAAACGATCGATCAACACACAGACGCATTCGATCGTGGTGCCCGATCAGTAACTCTTAATAGATTGTTACTCAATCCCTGTGTTTCGACACCAGCGATCAGCGATCGGTTCCGACTTCTGATCGGACTGTACGATCGATACGTTTTCCTGATACAGGTCGTAGCGTTCAACGTGTTGGCCTGTATACATAATGGTGTTTTCTCGATCCCGCAGCTATCGGATGTGTAATACGTCGATCTTGCGTATGGTGTATATGGTGTATGGTGCACTCGGTGAGGATGGTGTTAGAAACAACAGTCATAAACGGGCCATTTGCCACTCGGGTGTAAATAAACACCCGACATCACTATAATACACGAGGGAGAAGAAGGAGAACACAGACTAGAGATTCAAGGAAAATCAACGCTTATTTTCTAACAATTAAGAGTCTCATCGCCACAGACCCTTTGAGTATCCAGATAACCAACACAAGGCTACCTAGCAACGATGCCTACCACTTACTCAACACTCCGAGAAGAGAAAAAGAATCTTACCGCTACTCTCGAACGCGATAAAGATTGGCCTGATTGGGATCATGATTTCCGCCTCAAGGCAGATACTCTCGATCTATTCCTACATGCTATCAACGGGATACCTCTCCAACGACGACCCGAGTTACCCAATATTGCCAAGTCCAAATATACGAAGAAGGCCAACACTTCTGTCGTCCCCGTCAATATTCCTATGCAAGAACTTCAGGATGAACCTGGCCCAGATGACGATGAAGTACTCCAGATCAAGAAGAACGAAGGCGTTTGGACGGTATCAGACCTCACGAACCCCGGAAAGGCCATGTTCGATGCCGACACCGTGTACTATGACAGACTGTATAAGGAATACGAGAAGCAGACCAAAGCAACGGAAAAGCTGAAGGATTTTGTGATCACCACGGTAGCAAAGACGTACAAGAGTACGTGTTGCCTAGCCAATCAAACCTTGGATATATGGTATACGAACCTCAAGGCATGAGCTGGCAAGGCCACATCGGACGAACGCGAAGATGCGCGGCAAGACTATAAGCAAGCAAATCTTCCACTCAGCAACTCCCGCAATGCGGCCCACTGGCTAGACAACTGGGAAGTCGCTTACACCAAAGCACAGAAGTTTGGAGTGCCTGATACAGGAATCGTGAGTTCGTGGGCAAACGATTTTATTGACGCAATCAACGATGCGTTTCCTACGTGGGCAAACACGTACCGGATAGCCAAAGATGACGATATTCGGAACGGGATACTCTCATTCAGATCCCCTTGCAACGATTTTAGGAAGATGATCAATCGCCCAACCAGAGGGCCGGGGAGGGCCTCCAGAGGCGCATTTGCCAGTACTTACGATAAGCGACACGCCGTAGAAGAAGACTCGGATGCGGCAGCTAATCATCGACTTCCGGAGAAAAAGAACAAGAACAAGAGAAAGAAAAGTGCAGAGCAAGGTTCCAAACCAGGCTGTCTTGGCTGTGGCCAGGATAAGCATGAACTTCCTGATTGCTGGTACATATTCACCGACAAAAAGCCAGATTGGTTTCACCTCAACAGTAAACTTATTGAAAAGGTGAAAGAAAACATGGAAGATCCCGAATTAGCTGCACACGTGCGCGCCCTAAAGAAGACGAAATTAGGAAAGCCCAAGAAGGAGGCTGTCTTTGAGGAGCCAGAGGATTGACTCTATGGCAAACTAAGGGGAACGATCCCTTCAGCATTTGCAACGAGCCCTAGGTCTCATTAGTACCCATTGGCATTCTCAGTTATTCTGGACGGCGCCTCAACGATCACCATAACTAACACGATTTGGCGACTTTCCAATTACGGAAGAGCTCCGGCAGGGGACTGGCTCTTCGCCGGTGACCGCAGACTGCAGATCCACGGTTACGGAAAAATGCAGATTGCCATAGGGAATACCACTCTTACCTTCCCAAACACAGCATATTGCCCGGCTCTCCTCACCACCTTGGTGTCGCTAAGAGAACTCCGATACAAAGGAATCTGGTGGGACAACAAACCACAGAGAACATGTCTGCGGAGGAGGGATAACACGATGGTCGGAAGCCTCAAGGACATCCACGGATAGTACGTTATGGAGTATGTAAAAGAGGAACTAGAATAGCGGTCTTCTTTCTATATTAGCTATAAGAAAAGACGGAACGTATATAACTTGTAGAGAAACCGAACGCTATTGTTAAGCAATATTAAGATATAGTATAGACGGTTAGGGCATTTAGGTTTTTAAATTTTTAAGTATATTGTTAATGCAATTTAGGGGGTGGTAATCCGAAGTTTAATAACTATTAAGTATAAGCTATGTGGACTTTCCAAAACGAGGCAGAGAATTTTTAAATAAATAAAACTTAACTACTATAATTTAGGGGAGTACCTAGCTCTGGATTTCTACGATTACGAAGAGTTTTTTTTAGAAAAGACGAGTTACGTAGTTTTTATTTATCGAATAAGTAGAATAAGTTAAAACTATATAATCGATAATTAAAAAATCGAGACTATTATTAGCGTATTACTTAATTTAATAAAGTAGTTAGATCGTTAGTTCGATATTAAAATTAAAATTATTAAAGTAGATAATGAAATTATAGTTAATAAGCTAAAGGTTAAATAATAGTTCGAAAGGCGTAGAATTATTATTAAGTTTTCGATTTCGAATACGTAAATATAAAACGGAGGTATCGAGTATTTAAGGGGTGTACTAAAAATAAAAAGCTGCGCTATAAAAATTAGAGCTAAGCTATTAATAAAGTTATAGTTGGATATTATAAAAACTATTGTGTATCTATAGAATAGAATACCGAAGTAGAAGAATAGCTAGAAAATTCCGATCGATATTTTTTATAAAGCCGTTTTACGGAAATCTAGCCGGCTAATAGTACTAGAAAAACGTCTAGATATTATATATCTATAAATTTATAGTTGTAAAGTTTACGTAATTACTATAGATCGGAAGTTCGGCCGCAATTAGCTTAATAGGCTAGGTCCAAAAATATAGATTAGCTATCTCGTAGGCTACCGGTCGATAAATATTTACTATATTTAGGTTCCGTATTTTAACAAGGTAGTTAATATTTGCGATACTATTTTTAACAAAAACGAGTTTTTCGATAGAAAAGAAGATTTTTTTCGAAATAATTTCTATACTGCGTCAATAGAAGATATCCAAACCTTAATAGACTAATATTCTTTACTAGAGCCCGAAGAATATATTATAAAAAAACTAGAGGAAGAAATTCTGGATAAGATCATTGTAGCAATAGAGCTAAATAGTTTCTATAAAAAAGATGATTTAGATATAACGGGAATACAAAAATAAAAAGATGAGGAAAAGGTTGATACGCGAGTTAGAAACGGGGACTTCTAGAACACTGCGAAGTTTTCCCTCTTTACGCCGTCTTTAAGCCCTCTTTTTATACTTTTATATTACTTAATATAGTAAAGAAATAGAGATATTAAAAATCCTCTTAATAATAAGAATATAGATAGACGTTTTGTGCCTTAGAAAGCTGCCTTTTTGGCAAGACTGAAAGCAGCGCTGTTAGAACGATCAGAATTGCGCACCCTCGATTGTGCAACAATAGAGCGCAAATTGTAAGTAGGGCAAAAGATACATCAGAGGGAGCTACTAGAGCCCCTTCGAATATATAATAATATCGCTAACTACCCAATAAGAAGACTCTAAAAGTTAGGAGAGGGTAAATACCTTCAAAGTCACGTATAAATAAGGTTATGGACTAAAATTTTAGCCTATAACCCTACAATAAAAAGGCACCAAATATTTAATTATATGTAAGTATATATATATAAGTTTAATAAATATAATAAATTTATTAAATATAAAACAAGATTCGTTATACGAAGCAATTAGCAAAAAGGGCTTCGTTTAAAAAAAATATATGCTATAACGTTTACTAGCAAATTATTTAAAACTTTTATTGCTATAACAACTAAATTTGATTTTAAAATAATATAATACGACGTTATTAATACTTTCGTATATATTTTTTTGTATAAAAAAATCTACATAAAGATACCTCGTAGATATAAAAAACTAGGCATAATTTTGTAGCTTAACAAAATACTATATAGTTTGAGGATTTTGCCTTTGCTGTGGTAAAAAGAATTCTCCAAAACTCTACTTAAATTCGGATTTAAACTTGTACCATATAAACTTTATTGCTATTCTAGGAATAGGATCCTTGTATTCTTCTACGTAGACGATGTCGTTATTGCTTATAGAAAATAGAGGCAGCTTTTGGTTACAAGTACAGTACGAGTATTTAAAACTAAATACAAAATTACAGGAGGAGAAGATATCCAATAGTTTTTGGGCACGGAAATCATCCGAGATCGTTCCCAGGGCAAAATCTGGCTTTCCTAGAGCTCCTATATTGAGAAAATAGCAAGGCTAACACCTCTCGATGACGGCAGATTACCAGAAACTCCTATGATTTCCGCCGAACTCTTTCCTCGTACGGATCAAGCTGAGCTTTACGAAATCCAACTTTTCCAGCGCAAGATCGGTTCTATCCTCTATGCTGCGGTCCAAACTAGGCCAGATATCGCATTTGCTACGTCTAGACTAGCCAGATTCTTCGTCAACCCAAGCGCAACTCATCAGCTTGCTGCCGACCGAGTCATCCGTTACCTCTACAACACGAGATTCCACGCACTACGCTTTGGAGGATCCGAAGGTCTCGTCGTTTCAAGCGATGCTTCGTTTGCCGATAACTCCCTTGATCGGAAGAGCTCACAGGCTTTTGATATGACTCTATTCGGTGGCCTGATTGGCTGGAGAGCAAATAAGCAAGATACGGTGACTATCTCTACGACAGAGGCAGAACTCCTGGCGCTGGCACAAGCCGTGAAGGAAACAATGTACATCGAGCGCTTAATCAAGGAACTCGGAGTCACTCTGGATCGAAACACCATTACCGTTGAATGCGATAATCAACAGACCATCAAGCTGGTTCATCGCTCAACCCTACATTAAGTGGTAATACTAAAAGCTCTCTGCCCTTTCTTCGGAACAAAATCAAACGATAGGAACGTCCTACAACACACTCACTCGGTCTCACCGGTGCCACCTGATAAAAGTCTGGAAACGGAGCAGTGGCTGTTATGCATCCTCGGCTTGCTTCTCGTCTTGCACGAGCAGAAATATGCCTGACCAAAGCAGTTAGTATCGCCCTGCAAGCGACTTCCCACTGCATAACTATACTTACCACAATCACCCGCTTTGTCCTGCCACATTCGACGAACGAAGAACCCCGCACGACGACTCATATCCGCAACCGATTCAGCCCGCCACTTGCCCGTCGTGTTGAATTGCATTCGCTGCCCCCGTTTGAACGCCAGACTCATGCTACTCGCTTCCCCCAAGCCCAGAGTGATCACGATGTCCCGTTTTGGGACGAGACAGGTGTGGAGCGTCTGCTCACGCTCGTCCATCCAGTTATCTGTTTCCCAGTCGTCGACGTGAAAGGCTTTGTAGCCCAGGATCTTGTTTGCCGCAAGAAGTACGTTGAGCGCCAGATCCACGTATTCAGGGGTATCACTGCCGTATGTCCTTGCGATTTTCCCCTTGTCCTTGCAAGTGTCTATGGAGACGATGAACTGGCATGCGAGCCCGGCCTTCTTACTGGCCCCACCAAAGCGGCGGAGAAACGCGCTCGCTTCGCCTTGGCTTCCGCTATTGCCGATACTGTTGCCCAGCCATAGAATGGTGACCGATTGGTGACCGAATTGGCGTAGTGAAGGTAGCCACTCTATGCAGTCATCGTATGTTCCCAAGAGCCCCGTGATGGTGATTGCCGGACAGTCGACGAACCGCTCTCTCAGCTCCGCCAAACTAGACGTGAGCGCCTGGTGCGCAATGTCGAGGGCATAGTAGTGAATCGGCTTGTTTACTCCCTGGAGGTCAGAAAGGATCATTGAGGTTTTTCGAACCGTCCTGCAAGAGATTCATCAATACCCCATCAGGAGAGTTCGCCCCGTGTGGTCAATCGTCATCTTATTACGTACCCGCAACCCAGTTCCAGCAATGCCCCGCCGGCAGGAATATTCTTCCCGATGTTCGAGCCATTATCCCTCAGAACCTCTACCTCGCTGTGAAATGGATAGTAGTTGGGACTCTGAGTGAGCTTATCGAATTTTCCCTGTCCATGCTCGTCCCACATCAGCAGTGGCGGGAGGGTAAGGGGCAGGAATCGCAGGCCAGAAATGATGTCATCTTTGAGATCAAAGATATCGGTGTTGCCTTGCTGAATGTCAATGAGTTGAACACCATCTACATATGTGGATGTGTTGCAAGTCATGGTCTCCGACACAGTCGAGGAATGGAACTTAGTGGTGTGAAAGATAATGGGGTATCGTTCTTGCAACTGCTATCGCCTCAAATAATGTGGCATACGCCTTGTTAAGACTGTCGGGGTGGCAATGAAAGGACAAAGGGCTTAAATACACAATATGAACAATCAGGTGTCGTAGTTGGCATTGCGAAAAGGTGCACTTAGAACATTTCGTCCTTTCCTGTTCGTGTCTAATTGGAATGAGTCGAATCACAGGGTTGCCTGTATAAGTGATAGCTATATAACATATCGGACAGCGATATAAACAGCCCAAGTCAAACCAAGCCCTAGGGCTAACTTGAACTGGATTGACCTGATACCTTTTAAGGGTTAATTTGAACTGTGTGTATAGTTTGAATATTGATTTCTCAACGTGGCATAGGGGTTCGAAACCCTTTGCCGGGCATTGGCTATTTCATTTTCTAGCTCTGGAGTTCCTAGCCAGTCGGAAATACCGGACATACCAGAAGTACGAATTTCCAGACGCATTTCCTCTTTTTTATTTGACTAAGCTATTTCAAGCTTTTTAAATAATTCCAACCAGACTTTGAACTGGTTTGTTTAGGCCAATCCAGTCCAGTCCGGGCTTTACTTGGACTGTTTACATCGCTGATGTCATCGGACCGCCTGGAGACACGCTGCAGGGTCGATCTTTGGCATCCGTAATGAAGATAGTATACCTTATACCCTTAACTGCTGCGAGGGTCTTTATGAAGTGGACAATGTTAGATTTCACATTGGCCGACGTGGCTAGGACGGTTGGTCAAGTGTCTCGGATATATAACCGGCTGAGGACAAGGGTTTTTAGGTAGAACAGTAAGTCATATTTCCCGTAATATAGACATTTCGGGTAGTGTGTATCATGAGGATTGGTATTTGATGTGGCATATAAGGTAAGACGATTGGTAACATGCATCTCCAGCTCCGGCTAGTTAGATTCGGATGGCAGAGGTGTGCGTTCGATCAGCATGTACGAGATCACGTCGGTATCACTTGTCGGCATTTTTAACGGAGATTTAATAACGTATCACAGTGGAAGGTCACACAGCTATTGGGCACAATGAGTTACGCATTTTGTTGAACTTTGCGTAGTTCTGTGCTTTGTTCTCCCATCGGATGAGATTGCCTAGATATTGCTCGTACTTCTCTCTTCCTAGCCACAACATACGGATGATGCCTGACTTGTTTTAACGCTGTACTGCGGTTCCACAATAATTCACCAATCGCCAGCGCAGTGCTAATATCTTACAAGTCCATGAGGCTGGTATGTACAATTAATGTGATGGTTACAATGCGAAGGAAACCAAGACACATGCTGAAAGAATTGAACCAGTTTGGATGCAGGTGAAACTCAAATGAGATGGGGGTCTTACGTGTGGTTATCGGGTGGGTCGCCGTTGTGGCTGGCCTAGAATGCGGTCTAGAAACAGTGATGTCTGGCATCGTAAGGGGAATGGCATAACCACATAGTCTCATTATACTGTAAAGAACAGCTGCTGTATTGATGGAGAAATTTAGGTTTAAGTAGAGGGAATCCCACTCGTTTTATTCAACAGGAGAAGGTTCGATGCAATATCAGGGATCAAATTTATGATTGCAACCACACACTCTCCTTACGTCCTCGTTTCGCGGAGAATACAGACCTTTTCGAGGCTTCATATCCTCGGTTCTTTGATTTGTTTTCATTTACATATAGCAAAACTGCGTCAACGAAATCGCCTAGGCAGGAAACCAGACAGGCAAACGCAGACACAGACGGAAAACAACCGAAAAAAAAACACAGAAACACAGAAAAAACGACAAAAGAGACGAGATTTGGGCATCCCAGATCCTCCGGGGCCCATCACGATACGCCTACGATTTACGCGTACTACCAAAGGACGCAAATAAGTTGCTGCCGAAGAGGGTGGCTTTGACGGCAACCTTTTACATCTCGGCAGCGACTCCACTCTGACCACCGGTTTGCTCGCTATGGCACAAGACCGTGGGCTCACGGTGGGCATGTCCACCACCCTCAAGAATCCTCCTGCCTCTTCCCTCGCAGAAGAGACTAGCCACTCTGAAAGCAGAGCAGCTCATTATACTGAGTCATGGCATATATATAACAGCGACAGAAATCAGTCTCAACTCATGGTGGAAGCAGCGCGCCAGTGCGAGGTGGAGGAGTCCATGGTGGAGGATCTCTACCCATGCACCCCCCTACAAGAAGGATTGATAGCCCTCTCAGTGAAGACGCCAGGGATGTATGTTTCCCATTTCAGATATGAGATTCCCCCAACGACGGATCTGCTTCGATTCAAAGGAGCTTGGAATGCCGTTCTCACCGCCAACCCCATTCTTCGAACCCGAATGATCCAACTCGAGAACGGCGTTACCTTTCAGGTAGTCCTGAAAGATTCTATGCACTGGAAAATGCATACTACTTTAGATGAGCAGTCTCGCCACTCAAGGGACGTCATAACGGCGTTGGGCTCTCCTCTATTTTATCTCTCCCTCGCCCCCATGCCCATCGAAAGTGGCAATGGGAGCTACCTCTTCGTCTTGACCTTGCACCACTCCGTGTATGATGGATGGTCGATGCCACTACTATGGGACCAAGTCCGGAAGGCCTACCATGGAGAGTCACTGGCGCCGAGGCCATTTAGCCCGTTCATCCGCCATTTGACCGATGTTCAGGGAGGCGAAGATCATTGGCGGGAGCGTTTTCGCGGCATCGAAGCCGTGGTTTTCCCTCCGCTTCCATCTGCCAATTACGTCCCAAACCCAAGTTGTTCATTTGAATGCACAATTGTCGCTCCTTCCAGACATAAGAGCAAGCATACTTTGTCGAACATGATTCAGTTCGCTTGGGCAGTGATTCTGTCGCATTATACAGATTCTCCAGACGTGGTTTTCGGGCTCACGCTGAATGGCCGCAGTGCTGATGTCAACGGAATCATGGAGTTCACTGGCCCTACCATCGCAACTGTCCCAATTCGTGTGAACTTGAGCTTGGACAAGACGGTCGACGAGTCAATCGCTGATCTGCAACAGCAGACCATTGCGTCACATCCCTTCCTTCACCATGGGCTCCAACGAATTCGAAAGATCAATGCCGACACATCTCGTGCTTGCAACTTCCAGAGTCATTTGGTCATTCAACCCCCGTCTGCTTTGACGCAAGACGCTTACGGCGGTCTCGTAGTCGCACAGCGAGCCGAATCTACCCGATATCAATATTTCGCCAGTTTTGCCCTTGTGGTTGCCTTTCACTTAAGTCAGAATTCCGACCGCATCACGGTTGTGGTTCGCTTTGACTGTAATGCCATATCGGATGTCGAGGCTCGCAGGCTACTTGAACAGGTGCAAGCTGTGCTCGACCGGATTTCAAGTAGGCCAACCGACCACGTCGCAGATATTGAAGTCATCAGCGAACAAGACATGCTTCAGCTCCAGAATTGGAACTCCAGTATTCCACCACCTGTTTCCGTCGCCCTGTATGACCTCGTTGTCCGGCTCAATGTCAGGCACCCGTCCAAGAACGCGGTTTGCGCGTGGGATGGCATTATGACATATGGAGACTTAGACAGATGGTCTTCGTGCCTTGCCGCACACCTCATTGAATTGGGAGTTCAACCTGAAATTAAGGTGGCGCTTTGCCTGGAGAAGTCAATGTGGTCCATTGTGGCTTTGCTAGCTGTTCTCCGCGCTGGTGGTACATGTGTTTTGCTTGATCCCGGACATCCACGCAGTCGCATAGAAGACATGGTTACCCAGACAGCACCAGCGCTCATTGTCTTTTGTGCGACGCACGCAGACCTTGCTCGGACGCTTTCCGGCCATAAGATTCCCATCACTGCCAATTTCCTACAGCAGTTGCCTCCCCCTGCGAGACAGCTCCCCGTCGTCAAAGCACGGCATGCGGCGTTTATTTTATTTACCTCTGGCAGTACGGGAAGACCTAAGGGTATTATCAGTAAGTGACTACTCCCGATGACCGACTATTGAACCGACCCCTGCGCCTTCTACTTCAGTCGGTGATATCAGTCCGATTCGCATACAGAGCTAACATGCCGACTACAGTGGAACACGGGAACTTGAGCACGAGTATAGCTTCACACGGGAGATCGATGAATGTGGGTCCTCATTCCAGATGCTTGCATTTTGCCTCTTACTCGTTTGATGCAAGCATCTATGAGATCTTCAATACGCTGTGTTTTGGCGGTTGCCTCCATGTTCCATCTGAGCACGACCGCATAAACCGACTGGGCGCGTTTATCAACCAAAACAAAGTCAACTGGGCCATTCTTACACCCTCAACTCTGAAGATTTTCCAACCGGAAGACATCCCCTCCTTGAAAACGGTCATTATCGGCGGCGAGGCAGCATCCCGCGATCTAGTGGACAGATGGGCGGGGAAGGTGAACTTGATCAACGGATATGGCCCCGCCGAGGCAACCATCTGCACTCTTGGGGCGATCCAGCCTCTGGAATGGAAAGTCGGCAGCATGGGGCGCATGGCGGGGAGTGTTGGTTGGATCGTGGATGCCTCAAACACGGCTAAGCTTGCAGCCATTGGCGCTATTGGAGAGCTGGTCATCGAGGGGGCCGTCGTCACAAGAGGGTACTTGAACGAGCCAGAGAAGACGGCCATGGCTTACATTCAACCCCCGCCGTGGCTTCAAAAATTTCGACCAAACGGTGTGGTCGGTCGCCTGTATAAATCAGGTGACCTCGTTCAATACAATAGCGATGGTACCTTTCGCTTTGTGGGACGAAAAGACACCCAAGTAAAGCTTCGCGGTCAGCGGATCGAGCTAGGCGAGGTCGAATATCATGTGAAAATATGTTTCGCTGGCGCAGCGGATGTCATTGCCGACGTCATTACGCCTCGGGAGGGAGGATCAGCACCGTTTCTGGTGTCATTCATCTGGTCGAACGACAATCAGAACTCGTCCCTTTCGGAGAACGACGATGAGCTATTCCTCGAACCAACGGAGTCGTTCCATAAGCACTCAAGTAACGCCCGCATCGCACTTTCGAACTCTCTCCCACGTTTCATGGTGCCCGATATGTTTCTCCCCCTAAGGAGGTTACCCGTCACCCGGAGTGATAAGGCCAATCGGCTGCAACTGCGAGAAGCCTGCATGTCTCTTTCGTTGGAAAAATTGCAGTTGTACTCTGTGGAAACAAAATCCGTCATCCAAGCACCTTCAACGGATACTGAGCGGATACTGCTACTAGTCTGGGCACGCGTTCTGGAACCGGAAGCGACTGCGATTAGCACAGACGATGACTTCTTCAGCCTCGGCGGAGACTCGATAAGCGCCATGCAAGTTGTCGTCCAGTGTGCCGATGCTGGAATTAAGACATCAGTTGCTGCTATTTTCGAGGCAAAGACGATTTCCAAGTTAGCCGCCAGAGCAGAGCAGATACAGCATCCTAAGCCAGTTCTGTCTGAAGTGCCCAAAACCGAGTGTGTGCTGTCGCCTGCGCAGTTGATGTTTTTTGATACTGCTGGGCAGGACTACGACCACTTCAATCAGAATTGCACGTATCTCAACGTACCACAGATTGAAATTCAGAAACTGAAAGGAGCCATATCATGGATTGTGATGAACCACCCTATGCTTCGCACTCGATTCACTCAGGGTTCCGACGGTCAATGGAAACAGTTAGTCTCCGGCAACAGTATTGAAAACTACCTGTTCATAAAGCACACCGTGGCAACGATAGACGACGCAAAATCGTTAGTCCAATCTGATCAGAAGTGTCTCGATATCCAGGACGGACCTGTGTTCGTATGTCATGTTCTCAACGTTAAGAACGATTCCCAGACACATATTTCCCTCACGGCTCACCATCTCGTCACTGATTCAGTATCTTGGAGAATCTTGACATATGATCTCGAGGATCTACTGATACGCGGAAGAGAGCCGTCGAAACCGCCTGTCTCATTTCATTCTTGGGCTCGACTCCAGGCTTCATATGCCCCCTCGGCCCTCACACCATCACCCACTCTGCCCGATTTTTGCTCTACGGATGTGCCGGCATACTGGGGTATTGATAGAGACCGTAACTCCTATGGCGATGCATCGGAGTCCGGTTTTGAGCTGTCAGAGGAAGAGACGCAATCTCTCGTGGGAAGAGCAAACGAGGCATTCAGGACCAAACCAGGCGAGATCATACATGCAGCCGTCCTCCAAGCGTTTGTGGCGACGTTCCACGATCGGCCAGCGCCTCTGGTGCACTGCGAAGGACATGGTCGAGAGCCGTTGGACCCCAGCATTGACCTAACCCGAACAGTAGGCCTATTTACAACCATGTGGCCAGTGGGCATCTCTGTGGCGCCAGGTGATTCGGTTTTAGAGACCGTTAAAAGGACAAAGGACACCCGACGTAGCGAACGCTATTCTTATCCCCAGGACATCGCCAAGTCTCGCAGAAGTGGGCCGTTTGAGGTTCTCTTCAAATACGATCCTGGGCTGACAGAGACTTCAGCATCGGCCCTGAATGCGTGTCGTTTACTGGACAGTGAGCTGACTCAAATGTCGCCAAATATGACGCGGTTTGCGCTTGTGGAGATCATGGCAGAAGTTCAAGATGCTCGGCTGTCTGTCAACTTCATTTTCAACCGAGACATGCGCAGTCAGGTGGCATCCATCCGCGATTGGATTGACAAGACGAAAGTCATTCTGCAGTCTGCCTTACATGCTCTTGCACAACATGAACCAGCATTTACATTATCCGACTTCCCCATGCTGAAGTACTCGACAGCCGCCTTTGACACTTTCAACAGAACCGTTCTATCACCTCTCAAAACATCCGGAATGGAAATCGAAGACGCATACCCTTGTTCCCCGATGCAAGAAGGCATGATGATCAGCCGGGCTAAGAATCCAGGGCAGTACCTAGATCGGCGTTTATGGACGACAAAGCTGCGGTCTGGAGCACCTGTTGATATCGAACGTCTCAAGGAGTCTTGGTATTTGGTACTGCAGAAGCATCCTCTTCTCCGCTCTATTAGCTACAAGAGACCAGACCAGAGCGGTCTCCACGATCAGGTTGTTGTACAAGGATCGATCTCCTTCATGTGCACCATCTTAGAAATGGAAGATGATGCTCAAACATTTCTTGCTTCAAAGAAACTTGAGATGCCGGGGTTGACCCCGCAAATTCGACTCGTTTTATGTCCATGTCGGTATGGAAGTGTTGCCTGCTTGATGGTTGTCAGCCACACGATTATCGATGGTATATCGCTACAGATTATCTGGCGCGACTTGCTTCTCGCATACGAGGGGAAACTTGATTCGACACCGTTGAACACCTTTGGAATGTACGTTGAGCATATCCAACAGTCCGCTGTTCTCGATTCTAAGTCACAGGAACATTGGGGTGAATATCTTTCTTCTGCAGAACCCTGCATCTTACAGCCCTCTTTATCAAAGAAAGCAACCGGTGAAGCCGGACCCACGACCAAGGCCATACATCAACTACTTCCACTACACGAGCAGATTCGAGAGTTTAGTGCCCAGCATGGACTCACAATGGCGAATACCTTCCAAGTTGCCTGGGCGATAGTACTCAGACTTTATCTCAACACAAATTCCGTTTGTTTTGGCAGCATGATCTCTGGAAGGGACGCGCCAATCGCTGGCATCCAAGATGGTGTTGGTCCATTCATCAACATGCTCATTCTCCATCTTGTCATCGATGCAAAGGAAACCGTGTTGGATTTGCTCAATCGAAATCAGAGGGAATTCGCACAGAACTTGGCATATCAACGTACACCGTTATCCGAGCAATTCAAGGCAGCGAAGAGGCCAGGCGTGGCACTTTTCAACACTGGAATGTCCGTGGTGAAGGGAATAAAGGTGCGTGAAGAGGAAGTTGATCTTCTGTTTCAAGACTTCAATGGAGCGGATCTTACTGAGGTAGGTCTCCTAGACTCACGCGCCCGGATCTGGGCGTAGCCTTAAGGCATTCTTCTCGTGATAATACTAAGACTTTCTAGTATGCCCTTCATTTCAACATTGCCTTGTGGAAAAGTTCGGCCGACATCTACATTGTGTGGGAGTACATGAGAGATTCCTTCTCGGACGAACAAGTTCACAACCTGACTGATGCTTTTAAGCAAGCGCTATTGAGCATCATTGCGCATCCACGCGATCCAGTCGGCAGTCTTAGTCTGTTTAGCCAATTAAGTAGAAATCGCCTCGCCAGCTACACTCAGAAAGAAGTACCAGCCATTGACGATTATGTGGACAAACTAATCGAGAAGAGCTGCCTCCTGCACCCTTCCACCGTCGCAGTCGATGCTTGGGATGGCTCCTTCACGTATGAAGAGATCAACAGATTGTCTTCCAGTGTGGCTGCACAGCTCATCCGGAGAGGCTTGAAACCGAATCAATATGTGCCCCTGGCGCTGGAGAGAAGTCGTTGGACGCCTGTCGGCGTACTCGGTGTACTGAAGGCAGGGTCAGCTTTCATACTACTCGATACGTCACATCCCGTGGAGAGACTTCAGCATACATGCCATAAGCTTAGCGTGGCCACGATCCTTACATCAGAGAGCAACAAAATATTGTCTTCGAAGCTTGCAGAAGATATCCTTGTTCTGAACGACGACATCGCGACTGGCGAGGCGGAGATGCTCAGTCCTAATAGAGAAGATCGAAACCTCGAAGATGCTGCGTACGCCATCTTCACCAGTGTGTCAACGGGAAGACCAAGGGGCACCATCATCGAACACAGAAGCCTGGCAACCAGCGCTGTGGTTCATGGGGCTGCGCTTGCAGTAGGCCACGATAGTCGAGTTCTTCAGCTTTCCCCATACGCCTTCGACGTGGCAATTCTTGAACATGTGACCACGCTCGTAATGGGCGGCTGTATATGCATCCCATCAGATGATGCACAAAGACACAATGTTCCTGTGTCCGCTGCTGCATTGCGACCCAATTGGATTGCTACGACACCTTCGGTTGCGAGGACGCTGAACCCGACAGACTTCAAGACGCTACGCACTCTTGTCATTGTGATCGGAGGCGAGCCTCTCGTCACCAAAGAATTGGATATGTGGCGCTTCCATGTCGATCTCCGTCTCGCTTACGGACATTCTGAATGCACTATCGTCTGCTTTTCGAGGTCCGCAACGGACGATGAGTCTTTCAGCCGCACTATCGGTATCTGCGTCGGCTGTACTGGATGGGTAGTAAGCCCCGATGATCCAAGCCAGCTCCTCCCGGTTGGAGCCATTGGTGAGTTGGCTGTCGAGGGTCCAATTGTTGGGCGAGGCTATGTAGGCGAGCCCGAAATGACAGCGGCTTCGTGGTTTGAACGACCGCCATGGCTGGCCGAGTTCCTTCCTAGGTCAACAAGCCGGCTGTACAGAACTGGAGACTTGGTGCGGTATGTCGACAACGGCAAACTTCAGTTTATGGGTCGCAAGGACTCTCAGGTCAAGCTCCGCGGACACCGCATCGAGCTCAGTGAAGTCGAGCATCAGTTACGGCATTGTTGGCCGACGGCGACCGATGCTGTTGTTGAACTTGTTGTGTCCGAAGATGGGTCTCAGCAACCACATCTCGTTGCGTTCATTCCCAATGAGGACGCCGATGCAGCCGAGCACCACCGATTCCTTGCTCACCCCTGGCCTGAGTTCTATCTCCAAGTACAACAAACCCAAGACAGCCTCAATGAAGAATTACCAGATTACATGGTTCCGACCCTTTACCTGCCCCTTCATCACATGCCACTCACAACTGATGGGATAGCTGATCGTCACCTACTGCGACAATCCGTCACGCTTTTATCCCAAGATGAACTACTGGCCTACAACGCAAGCTCAGGAGTTAGGAGGCAAGTCTCGAGCGACTTGGAGGTAGCCTTGCAGTCTGCTTGGTCGCGCGTCTTGAATATCGTGCCTGAGCACATTGGCATAAACGACAGTTTCTTCCAACTTGGAGGTGACTCGATCAGCGCGATGCAGATCGCGGCTTCTTGCGCCAGTCAACAACTCAATGTGACAGTTGCAGACATTTTCCGCTACAAGACGATATCCTCGATCGCCAAACATATAACTACAGCTCCTAAAATGGTACCAGTACGCCTCACAGAGGCTGCCACCGACACACCTTTCACACTATCACCGATTCAGCAGATGTTCTTCGACGTGACCCCTGATGGGGTCAACCACTACAATCTAAGTCTCCTCTTCCACATCAACAGGCCCGTCGGCACAGCCAAACTGCTTTGGGCTACGAATGAACTTGTGAAAAGGCATCATATGCTCAGAGCGCGGTTCAGAAGGGCCATGGATAGCGAGGGCGCTCAGCGTTGGGAACAATCGACACCACAAGAGATTCAGGGGAGCTTCATGTTCGGTGATCATCAAATCACTTCCCTTGGTGAGTCTAAGGCTATCATGCTTAAAGCTCAAGTCTCCCTCGACATTGCATCTGGTCCAGTATTTGGCATTCATTCGATGACGACCGAAGCAGGAGAAAAATACTTGTTTATCCTCGCACACCATCTGGTCGTTGACCCTGTGTCATTAAGAATCATCTGCAAGGATCTAGAGGACCTCTTAACCCCTGGAGCCACACTCTCTCCGCAGTCCACTTCTTTCCAGAGTTGGGTTTCCCTCCAGGCAGCATACGCCGCCAAGCATCTAAGCCCGGACAGTGTCATCACTGGTAGCATCCCACCGCCACCGCCCTCCTTGGAATACTGGGGGCTGCCAGACACGAGTAATATCGTCAGGGATAGAGTGCTCGAGACATTCGTACTCGACGAAGAGATAACCAGAACTCTTCTCGGCCCCGCCAATGAAGCCTTCCAAACGCAGCCTGTCGAACTGTTGCAAGCCGTATTATTATACTCGTTTATGCACACCTTTGAAGACCGCCCATTGGCTCCAACCATTTTCTCTGAAGGCCATGGCCGAGAACCATGGGATCCCGCTATCGACCTGAATAATACCGTCGGGTGGTTCACTACAATGTCGCCCACGCATGTCCAATCGCGCGACTTGCTTGACATTCTTCGCAGGACCAAAGACCAGCGGCACCAGCTTCGCGACAATGGGTGGGCTTATTTCGCATCCCGTTACATGAATCCGCAGGGCCGTCATCGTCTACAGCTCTCTAGCCCTGTCGAGATTATCTTTAACTTCACTGGTCATTACCAACAACTTGAGCGGGAGGGATCACTCTTCTCTTTCGTCGACGGTTTCGAATATGGGGCGCTCGATGTAGCAAGCGATTCTCCTCGGTTTGCCATCTTTGAAATCGCCGCCAGCGTACTGAAAAGTCGGCTGCAGTTCGGCTTTTTCTGTAACCGGCATGCCAATGCTAGACGTCCAGTTGGCCGGTGGGTTGCCAACTACGAGAGATCGCTTATCGAACTCGCTTTGACCTTGCCGTCACGCGCGCCGGCGCCGACACTCGCCGATTACCCTTTTTTTTATTCGAGTACAATGTAACGATAAGTGAAGTGGAGGATATCTATCCTTGCTCACCTATTCAAAACGACGTGCTTCTAAGCCAATCCACCCTGGCGACGGCTTGGATGCTCGCCTTATGGGTGTACCAATTTCGCAGAGGGAGTGGATCTATCGAGGTCTATCGCACATTGCTAGCTTTCGGAACGGCCGTACTCTTCCTCGGTTTCATTCCCCTGTTCGCATTATTCCAGTCATCGGCCCGTTACATTCTCTGGGCTACTCTGAATATCTGGGCAGCGGTGCTGGTCACGGCGCTCAAAGCTCGCTCTCTCTACAACATGAGGCTGAGAAATAGAGCCACAGAGTCTGAAGTGATGGAATTCCAATGCATGGGTCCTGAGTCTGCCTTATGACAAAATGGATCTATCAGAGGTCGTCATCGGACGGATAGTCGATCGGACCGAATTCGGCTTCGGATTCGGCTTCGATCGTTTGATACTTTGCATCAGCCGATCGAGACCGATTCCGATTGTTTTCGGTGCCTATCCGATCGAAGCCGATATAATATTGCCTTATCCGATCGAAATCCGATTCGGTCCGATCGGTTTTTTTAGGTTATCGTGACCCTTGCTGCTGGCGCTTGCGTCAAATCCTGGTTCTGAGTGGGGTTTGAAGATGTAGGAAAAGTCCGCGGTAAATTCATCCTTTACATAACCAGAAGTCAGCTCATCGTCCGAACAGGTGCTGGCTTCTAAAGCTCAACACCGCGATGGACTCGCCCACGCTATTTAGGGAATTCTCTTTACCCGTTTCGTTATTCTTATCAACACCAAAAGATAACCTACCCGCCGGCTTTCCTGACTATTCTGTATGGACGCCGGAACGGTGGGCAGCCTATCCGGGACTTAGCAATTATCACGACCTGCATAAAGAACGCGTTTGGTGGTGGAAGTACGGGTATCGACTAAGAGATCCTACTCGGCCGAAAAACTAAGAGCAGATCTGGGTGTGTAAAACTTGTTTCTTAGCTCGAAAGCTGCCAAAAGACTGCAAATTCGTGGCCGGAACGAGTCGGTCCATTATTGGATATTTAAAAGATAAGCATGGAATCTAGAAAGAAATACATTTAGTGATCTAATAGATGGCGTATATGTAGATTGACAATTTGAACTTTATAGAACGATAAACCCGTATCTGCGCCGGTATACCAACGGACCCTATATTCGATAGTCGATTTCTCTTAACTACAGCAATAAGCGCTTTATGGGCAACTTATTTTTCGATTCAAGAAGCAGCTGAACGACTTGTTGATTCTCGACTGGCTTACCTGTTCCAATCTCCCATTTACGGTCGTCGACAACCCTCGCTGGCGGCGACAATAGCTATATAATAACCCATCGATCAACGAGAAAACCCTGCTTCACTCTAAGACGATAACGCGCTTTCTATTATTTGAATATTAACGCGCCGTGCCTTTGGTTAAGGCATTTCTCCGAACTGCTCGCGGTTTAGTATACCTCACGTTCGATGGCTAGACTTCGAGAAAGTTTACGTTATTTATAGGGATATATGCCTATTTCGTCGACAAAGATTTCAAGAGATGGACTATATTATTGGGCCTCTTTTCTTTATTGAAGCGATATACGGGATCTGACGTTGCCGACGAAGTTTTGGCGATAATCCGTTTTTTTAGGATTGAGGATATCGTAGGTTATTGTACCTTGGATAACGAATCGAAAAATGGGAGTGCTATAATAAAGATCGGCTAACAACTTGGTTTTAACGGCGAGGAAAGGTAAATTCGCTATGCTTTTTACGCTTTGCAGCTTGTCGTTCGCGTTTTGCTATATGGCAAGGGTTATAAATGCTTGTTTTTCGATCAGGTATTTGCAAATTGGGGCCAGGACAGTTTTGCGAACGAGGATGAAGAGAACGACGTATTAGATCGTGTTTTTGGAGAGGTTGTCCTTGATTTGGAGGATAATTATGATATAGTTAGCGAGCTTGAGGATATAGAAGACGATGATTTATTAGATACTGACCCTGTTTTTGATAGTAGCGAGAGTATTGAAGAGGAGGAAAGCTACGTATTTTATTCCGAGGTTGATACTGCTTTATAAGACTTTAACGGCTCGGCGCTCGACATAATTAATACCGAAATAATGGCGAAATATTAGAAGAACGGTTTTTTTGGAAAGCTTTATAATCAAGGCAACTGTTTTTGTAGAAATAGTTAGTTTGTCGGCGCCTTTTATGCTGTTTAAAAGGAAATTGATCTTTTAGTTAATACGAAAGAATGGGTTTACAATAATGCTACGCGGTGGCAGAGCGATGAGGCAATGGCAGAACGCGCTATGCTGCTGTAGCCGGCAATTAAGCGTTTGTAGTAAAATTTCCAAGATTAGTGGGAATTAAGTGGTTCTAAGGAGAAGAAAAAGCTACCGCTTCTCGAGTTCCGACTAGGTCTTCAGGACTGGCGTATGGTCGAAGCTATTTAAAATATTCTCGCTCTTTTTAAATACACGTCGAAAAAGCTTTAAAGCAATGGACCTATTGGCGCTTTTGACCAATATCTTCTTTAGATAGAGTTATTGCTGCTTTATTTCGAATTTTGTGCGTTGGGCGATTGTTATTTTGAAAGAGAGAACCCTACTGATCCTGCTGGACACCTTCTGCAAGAGAACGTGAGATTGTTTGCAGATCTAGGTGATCGAAAGTGCCGTTTTTTTGAAAGCCTATATTAAGGTTAGGCTTTGGAAGCTATAGCGGTTCTATAATAAGCTTACAAATTTAGCCTATGCCGCCGCTGTTATATTTAATCTAAGTATGAAGATGACTGGATTGTAAGGTATCTTTGATGCTGAGTTTTAACGTTAACAGTAAAATTGGCGAGACTATTATATAGTTATATTAAAAAAACGCTGGGAGGATGACTATAAGGATTGGTAAGTAGGTTTTGTTGATTAATGGTTTTGTCTTATGTTAATATTTAGACAGATCTTTACCTAATGTCACCGTTGAGGCCGAGATTAATTAATAACTAGTTTTTACAATGCTTTAGCGCCGCAAGCGCTTTTACGTAAGTGAAGTCGATAAGCAGATCCTTGATACCTACGATATGCAAGGTATGTAGCTAGCAGCTAAGAGGAGGAAAGGGAAGGGAAGGAATACTAAGCCGCCGCCTATATGGTATGAAGATGTATAACCGGATGAGCTCGACTAGTACTTGGCAGACCTTGTGATTAATATATCTGTGTACTTGAACGATCCAGTAGTTTGGTGGCGTGATATTGGGGCCAAACGCTTCTCTAGGTTGAGCTATATAGCGGTCGATTTCCTTACGATACTGTTAGCGTAAGTAGAAACCGAACGTTAATTTAGTAGCGTGGGTGAAATGATATCAGCAAGAAGATCTCGCTTGATGCGCCATGTTGTTGGAGCCAGTTAGTGTATTAGATCTTAGAGTAAGGCAGGCGTTTATCGAGCCGAATTACTACTTTATCTGTTTGATTAGGCACCGGAAACCGCGCTAGAAGGCAATATTTCACGAAAATTAGCTGATTGGGTACAGAAATGTTGATTTAAGTGTAGTAAGCTTTATTAGAATCAGAAACAAGTAAGTAATAGTTTTGATCCGATCGGGTTTTTAAGCCGAATCGGATATTATCTATCCGAATCCGATCCGAGCGATTTACTGAGAGATCTGATTCGGATTCGGTCCAAGTTGGGCTAATCCAATCGAAACTGATTTGGATTCGGATCGGACGAAAAATTCCCATCCGATCGTCCGATGACGAACTCTGGGATCTATTCGAGACGCGAAAGAGGTAGAGCAGGGGGTAAATGGAAAGGACATAAGAAATAATCAAGGTAGAAAATAAAAAAGCCTTTAAATAGAGCTTATCTCTACTGCTATTTAATATATCTTTGAATACTTGATAAAATACATGACAACTCTTTTGCGAAGTTATCTCTGTTTTGTTTCTTATTAGAATAGGTATGTTTTCTTTTTCTGTTTGGACTGATTAAGCCTAGGGGTTTACGATTAAATAGCTTTGCCTGTTTAAAATCTATAATTATGATATGGCTATTTTGCGCGTTATAAAGTATATTACGTAGCTCGGTATTGCAGTAGAGTATTTTAAGTTTATAAATTATTGTGAATGCTATAGTGATTGCGGTTGTGACAGTATTTTTGGAAATTTAGCGAGATATATTAAATAGGGGTTGTCTAGCCTAGCTAAAAAAAAGAAAGTAGACAAAAATACTACCGTCGTAGTAGTAAGGCAGGACTAGGTTTATAAGATTGAGGCAGATTAAAACGTATTGCTTTTGAATAGTATAGAGTTGACTATATATTTGCTTTTTATGTTGTAAGCGGTTGAAGTAGTTTTTTTTGACTCTTTTGGTTATAAGAGTATAGCTATAAAAAGAGACGCAGATTTTGAATAGTGCCTTAACCGAGCTGGAAAAATATAACGATATCGTATTTATATCTAAGCTACGGTTATTGGCTAATTAAAGATATATTAAGCGTTAAAATTTAGATATGCTGATATATTGTTTTTGGTAGTTTCTAAAGTTAGGATATTGTTTATTTAGTGGCCTACTGTTTGCTAGTTCTAATAGATATTTCGATGTATAAAAGGGTCGGTTTTGTATATTTATATATATTAGTTTTTACGTTTGCTCTTTTTTTTTTTTAGCTATACTGTTTCCGTTACGACGACTAGGCTTGATATTCCGGACCGTAGTACTTGCCGTTAAAGCTGCTTTTATAGAGGTACGCAGGGATCGGGAAGCAGATGTGAAAAGAGGACTATTATCGTTGTCGCTATCCCTCTTTTTCTAAAAACCGGGATTACTATCGCCTTATTAATAATAAAACCGCGTCTTGATTGGAGAGTGTTTAAAATTCTTTTAACGCTAAGTTTTATAAAACGGAGACTTTTTAGTTAGCTTACGATTTGTTTCGGGAATGTTTTGCAAGATATTTTCGAATTTTACGGCTTAAGTGTCTAGGCTTTTCGTATAATTATGCTATATTTATAGTAAAAGCGGTGTACGAAGCGTTTAAAACACGAACGTAAAGACTTAAGCTATAACTATATAATAAAGCTAGTTTTTATTGTCTTTGAATATATTTAAATTAGGTATATAGACGTAATAATAGACTATAAAAAAGTTGTCGAGAATATATAAAAAAATAAAAGCTTTGTTTATATATACGTAGCTATATCGGATATTTTTATCGACTATATATATAAATAATTAGGTTATGACGGCGGCAATAAATACTTTTAATATAAAAGCAAAGCTTTTATCGTCCTAGTTAATAATATTATACGTTAGTTAGATTTTGCTTCGTAGGCTTGCTACGACTTTATCTCGAGTTAGCTTATGCAGTACTTTATATTCGATCGTAAATGTTGGGATGTTTTGGCTGTTGGATTTCCGATAGACGTAAAATTAATCGGCAGGGCCATTTTTGCTTCTTTTTGCTTTCCGAGACCGCTTCGATGTTGGTGTTACGGTACTGATATTGTTTTAGGTAATTGCTAATTGTTCGATTGAAGCAGAGATATTGTTGATGTTATTTCCGAGGTTTGTGTGGTTTTTAAAGGTGATGGATCTCTGGATATTAAGCTGGACCCTCCCCTTGCGACCGACCCCCTCGCGACCCACAGCGCGTAGCGCGTTGACCCCACAAAATGCGACTTTTAGCTATGAAAATGGCATACTTGCTAATCTTTTTTAAATCTCAATTTATTTTTATTTTTATCACTTTTGACCCCTTTTTTTAGCTATGACCTTCGATGACCTCCAAACTCGGGCCAAGGCTGCTCTCTGTGCCGTTTAACTCGGAGCTCCGATGCGGCAAACCTTAGAGTACTATGAGGTTGACCGAAGCTATATACGGCGCCGGCTCTAAGGTATATCGACCTGTACCGAAGCTTCGGCTTTTTAGCAGGTTTTGTTTCTATTATTAGAAGGCCAGTTAGCTCGCTGGGCTATTGGTCAGGCCCGTCTCGGTTTCGTAATATTGTTATTTAAGTTTTGGGTTATGGCTTAAAATATAGTTTCTGCTTCCGGCTTTAAGCATAAATTCGGCGAGAAGTGGTATAATAAGTTTCTGGGTTGGAATTTAGAGATATAGTTTATGTAGAGTAAAATCGTCTAATATTAACGGGTTGACGGCGTTTTTGTGGTTAATATTAATATTTTTTTCGACCGATTTGAAGCTCCGGAGATTGCCGGAATTCCTCCGGACCGGTTCTATAATATGGACGAAATAGGAATTGGCTAAGGGGTCGGCGGCGACTATTTTATTATTGCTAAAGCCGAAAACTATGTAGTTTTAAAGAAAGATGTTATTTGAGGCGAATAGATTACGGTTTTTGAATATATATTTGGTTCCGGAGAAGTTTTGCTGCCGCTTTTTATTTTTAAGGGGGCCGAGGTCTAAGTATAGTAGTTTTTAGACCGAAATAACGCCGTTTTCGACTTTTAGAAGTTTTAGACGTCGAAAAATAGATAAATTAGCAATATTATAATAATAAATTAGTTATTAGACTTTTTTTTATTATATATTTAAATTTAATATAATAATAAATAGGTTATTTTAATTTATAACGGCTATAAAAATTATATTAATAATAATTTTTTATAGTTTTATTTTATTAATAAAATATAGCTAGTTTTTTATAAATTTTATTATAGTTATATAATATAAACGTTAAATATTAAAATTTTTAGGTTAGTAAAAAAAATATTTTAAAGTTTTTTTTGTAATACGGCTTCCGGAGTTTTTGGCTTTAAGTTAAATAAACGTAAGGTTATAAAATATTTCCGGAAAGCTAAGACGAAAATTTTAACTTAAACCGTTATTATAAAAATTTAAAATATAGCAAAAATTATTTTACGAAACCGAGAGAAACTGTTATTTTCCCGTTTTATAATATTTTACAAAAAGGGTCTAGCCTAGAAAGCAACTAAAGCGGCCAAAACCTAAAAACGGCCAAAAACGCTAACGATATTAAAAATAGCAAATTTAACGGCTTTTAAAACGCTATCTAGAGGTAATAATTTAATCCGGATAAGCTAAAAACTAGCCTACTCGAAAACGCCGTTTAATAATGCTATTTAACGGCTTTAAACTTTTAAAGCTGCTAAAATGCTAGATATAACGATAGTATAAATCGTCGAGTTAGAGATTTAAAACGCGTATTTACGGAATAAAATAAAAACCTAAAAGAAAAAAACCTATAAAACTATTAAAATAGCGCCTAGAGAACGCTTTGTTCGAATAGCAGATATCCGGAGGGCGAAGCGGCGGATCCGGAGTCGAGTTATTTATGAAGATAAAGCCGATAATATAGATATACCGGGCCGCGCCGAAGGGACCTCGAAACCGGTATAGGAGGATAAGACGGAGATCGAAGATTGTATTATATTTGAAAAACGCCGATAATAGAGTAATAATAGCTAAATTACTCACTTTTTGGGCTTCTTTTGAAGTTGGGTTAAAATGGGGCTAGTTGGGTCGTGGGGGGGTCGGTCGCAGGGGGAGGGTCCAGCTTAAGGCGGGCGTATAGCTAGCTGTCCTCGAAGGCTGCGTTATATAGCTTTTCTACGGCGTTTTCGACGGTTTCGCGGGCGAAATGTTGCAAGTCGGTTTCGCTTGTGATGGGAAATATAAACAGCACAAATGGACTTAAGAGGCCTCGGATCGGAGGCCTAGCGGATCTAGGATAAGAGATACGGGACCCGAAGGTTTGGTTAGGTTTTACAAATTGCTACGTCTAAGTTTCACTTGTACTAGATAAAAACAGAAAATTGTACGAGGCTAAGATGAAAGTGTTTCAAGATTGCGCAAACGCTATCGATAAAATACTATAAAAAGTCGGCACGGAGTTATATTCGTACGCGAGAGAATTTAGCATTTTTTTCGTTAACTGCTTTAATAAATGGTTAGAGAGTCTTGGATTACGGCAGCGAACAGCCGGAAACCCTCAGATAGTAGAAAACCCCGGGAAAACGACCTACGCAAGAATAGTTGCTTCGCTTAAGTCGGGCCACCTATTAATAACTAATAAGTACCAAACGGCTGACGGTGCTAAAATGCCCCCTATTAAGGCTAGGATACCTTTCTTTTCGACGAAGAAAGCGAATACGGACTATCGAATTTTTGTACGTATAGATAATACTAGACTCGAGCCGTACGGAGTTAAATCGACACTTTCTAGACGATTAGGTTTCGATTTTCGTAAGCTTCGTAAAGTTACGCGGTATACTACCGGCTTTGTCCTCTACTTAAACGACAAAGTTATTTAAAGGAAACTTTTGGTATATAGAACCGAAATATTCGATATTTTTAAAGCAAAAGCCGTAGAAGAGCATGTAGTGTAGTATTACTATAAAATTAAAAGCTGTCCTCGAAAGGTAATGAGCGCCGAAAGTGCTACAAACCAACGGGTCATCCGACCCATTTGAGCGGCCCAACTTTCAGAAAGGAGACGGACCCCCCTTGTTGCATAACCTGTCATTACAATAACCAAAATAGGACTCTATCGAGAGTCGACGCGATCGGGCGTCGACCGTGTCGACTGCTCGTCGACGCGGTCGGGTGTCGACCTCGTCGACTCTAACAGTCGAAGAGATCGACCGTCGACTTCGTCGACTCGACTCCGGGATGGGAAACCTTCAAAGATATATAGATCCTAACCTCTTCTTATATCTAGTTACTTTTTTAGTTCTTTTTTTAGCTATTAATCTTATATTAAATATCATTTCTATTTTAAATTTTATTTACTTATATTATTTTAAAATAACGGATCTTTTTATATAACGATAGGAGCATTATAAACCTCCTAATAAGCATCCCTGGTTTTCCTTATTGTTATTTGCAAATCAAGACTCTAGTATAGCTATATATCTCGAGGGATAACAGCGCTCGTTACAAAAAGGCTGACAATCGATATTAACAATAAGATTATTGCCGACGAAACCGAGGCGCAGACTAGAGTACGACCGGTAAGGTGCGTTTTATTTAAGAAAACCTTAGATAACGATATAGAGACGATTTGGATAGTAGCTTTTACGAAAGAAATTGCAAACCCCTTTAGGCTGTTTGCTTATTTGATTAATTCTTTACGATTTTACCGCGATTTAAAGGTTATCTAGTGCAAATGCTGCCTAGCTTTTTACGGTAGGAACTACCGGTATAAAAGAAGGATTTGTGAAAACTATGCTAGCGACGTTTACGAAGGCGTTTATCAGATTATTATTTTTAAATGCGTAAATTGCAGCGGCCCGTACGTTGCTATTTTAGACGACTGCTTAGCCTGGCCAAAGATTAAGGGAGGAAAAATCCTGAGGCCTACTATGTAACGAGCGCTGTTATCCCTCAGGATACACAGCCACGCTGGGGTCTTGATTTGCAGGTAACAATAAGGGCAACTAGGGGTGCTCGTTAGGAGACTTATCAATGCTCCCACCGTCACGTAAGAAGATGCGTTATCTTAAGGACAGTGCAAGTGAATAGAATTCAGTGTTGTAAGAATGATATTCAAAGTAAGATTGATAGCTAAGGAAAGAACTAAAAGAGTGGCTAGATACAGGATGATTGAGCTTCTTATATATCCTCATGAGAACAGAGGGTTTCCAAGGGCGATGGGATATCTGATCGAGCTAGGTGGCTCGATGGACTCGACGGTCTATCCTTTCGAGTCAAGGGGCTCAACGGACTCGACGCTCGAGTCTGTCGAGTCCTTATGTTTTAAAACGTCATGGTTGTATCGGTAAAGCGTATGCTTGTACCGGGGCTGGGTCCCACACACATTGGGTTGACATAATGGGCCGGCTGACCTGTTCTGGAATTCGTAACATACTATAAACCAGCTTAAAGAGATTCGATTGGCTGGCTCGAGAGAGCGATCGCATGCCTATAACGAGGCGAGGAAAATGGCTATAACGGAAAAGTCCAACGAAGCGGAGGAGGTGAATGAAAACGATAGCTAACCTATAGACGATTTGTCTGCGATAGAGGTCGATAGACCTGTTTTGGTTGAAGAGGAGTTGCAGCCCGATAAGGGCTTTAATACTATTGTCGTATATTTATAAACGTATAAAATAAGTTATTATATATCCGATATAGTTATTTAGTTATATATTTTATAAACGCGGCTGGTAGATAGAAAAGTATTGACCTGAACGAACTGGCTCTAAACCTAGCCGATTACGAAAGCGAAAAAGCGGACATTATATTTATATAAAAACTATAGGTAGGTATTCTGCTTCGATCAAGAATGACGGTGAAAACGTACCCTAACTATAATATATTTTCTTTAATAAATATCTAAAATAGCGATACGACGAGACCGAGGTTTCTAATATATATACGGAAGCATTTTAAAGCGGACTAGCTACGACTATATAAAATAAAAAATATTACCTAAATTAAGGTAAAAGGTATTATTTTTGTTAGCGTATATCGACTAAGCAATAATTTATAAAAAGTCGATATAGTCTTAGAAGTTTAGATACTTTCGTTTGGCTGTATAATTGCGGGAGATTTTAACGCTAGCGACAGCTTATAGGATAGGAATAATCCGAATTATTATAGTAGAGCAGCGTTTGCTGGAACTATGCACGACTATGGATTAGATTTGATTTCGGAGCCGAATGTGGCGATTTATGACGATAGCAACGTACTAGACTTGGCTTTTTTTAACGTACCGATAGTAGATAGCTAAATTAGCGAGACGTTGTATTTTACGTCGGACCACGAGATTTTTAAAATCGTTATATTTATTAATAAAAACCTCGGCTGCCGCCTTAAGAGCACCAAGTAAACTATTTTGGATAACCGATTATTAAAACTCGTAAATATAGTAAAAAATAAAATTTATAAACTCTTATCAATAGGTTTTAATACTAAAAACTTAAACTGTTTTATTTAAGTTATTAAAAATATTATTTAAAATATTATTAAAATAGCTAGTAAAAAGCTATTATAGTTTAAGACTAACGTTTAGTGAAATAAAAACTACGCGACTGGGTTTGTGCAATATAAAAAGGCGAAAAAAGCCGCGAATAGCCAAAAAAATAGGAAAATAGCTCGACGTAAATTTCGAAAAATAACAAGAAAAACGAAACGATAATATTAGTATAGCTTTATTAACAAGGCCAAGGAGCTAAAAAATATATTCAAAATTATATCTTAATATAGACTAATTATAAGACTTAGCTCGCTATTAATTATTATAGAAAACTCTGTTATTAAATTATAGCTAGACAAAATATAAGTTTTAAGAAAAATAATATTAAAAAAAAACAATGTTTCTAATAATATTTTAAAACTATAAAAAATACAAGTTACTCTAAAACGACTGCCTATCCTTTTTAAACGGTATATTTTTTATAAAAAAGTTAAGTTATATATAATTAGTAAAAAGAGCACCGTTTTAGGCGTTAATAGTCTAATAATTTAAACATTAAAAATATATTAGCTTATTATCAAGGAATAAATTACGGATTTTTTCTAGAAATATTTAATATTTAAATATTATTCGCGACTTTTTAAAATAGCCGAAGTAATTATAATCCTTAAATTAAGTAAAAAAGACTATTCTAATTTTAAAGCTTATTAACCTATTTTATTTTTATTATATTTAAAAAAAAGCTTCAAACGGCTAATAGTATACAAAATCGTATAGATTATTATTAAAAATTAGATTTTATTACTATAGTATTTCGAAGTGCTGCTTAAAAAAGCTGTAACTAACTTAATAATAGTATTTATTTACGATATTAAATAAGCTTTAAACTAAAGCTTAGTTATAACTTTATTTATAGCAGATATTAAAAATATTTTCGACGCAACGCTAGTTAATAAATTTATTGTTTAAATAAAAAAATAAAGCTGGCCTAAAGTTTTAATGAAATAGGTAAAATTTTTTATAACGAACCGCTTTATTAAAATCTGCTTCGAAAATACGACTATAAATATCGAACTTTTCTAATATAAACTGTTACAAAGTTTACTAATATTCTCTATTTTATATATACTATATATATAATATATTTGCCAAAAGCTAGGAATAAAAAAAAAGCGCTTTAGCTATATAAATAATATAGCTATTTTAAATATCGAAAATATATTAAAAAAGACGGCAAACGAGGCGATTCGAAAACTACGTAAGCTTATCGAATAAAGAGCCGAAAATACGATCGAATTTGATTTCGCCAAAACCGAGGTTATACATTTTTTTAAAAAAAGAAATGCCGACAATTTTTTAATATAATACAATATTTATAAAAAAAAAGCCGAGCTATCTATACGTTAATTAGAAATTCTACTTAACAAAAAACTTAAATTTAAAAACTATATTATATATTAAACGATAAAAACGAGCCGAGTCGTTAACTATATCTAAGGGCTATATAATATTATTTAAAGATTTTTAGTCGAGTTAGTTTAAAAAGCTATAGTAGTATATATATTACTAATTTTTACGTATAGACTAGAAGTTTAATATTTAGGTTTAATTAAAACAAATAATAACGATTTAAAATCTATTTACGGTATAAAATAATAGCTTTAATAGATAAATGTCGTATTACGAATAGCTATACGTACAATTTTGCTGATTTAGAAAATATACTTTTTATATATTTTATATTTCGAATCGTAAATCTCCCCGACGGAAATCTTGTCTAAATCGATTAAAAAATACTACGGTTTTAAACTAAATCGAGTCGACAAAAACCACTTATTTATAAAGCAGCTTTTAATATAAATATAAAAATATATAATAAAGCTATAAAAATATTACCAATTTATCTTCGTATTTGCGCAATTTGCTATAAACAGATTATTATATATAAAATTACCGGACTGGAGTAACAAAAAAGCAAAAGTTAAGTTTTTTTAAAACTAGCTTAAATAAAAAAACTAGAATAATAATTTAATAGTTTATTTAAACAAATTTTAGTTAACGGAATAAAGCTTTTTATATATAAATTGGAGCTATACGATTAGAAAAAACGATTCTATATAAAAGATATATAAAAATAAAAACAAACTATTACAAATTAAAATAGTCGATACCGAAGTATATAATATATTAATAAAGCTAGCAATAGCTACGGCAATTAAGCGTAGTAAGTAAATATATATATACTTAAATAATACATTAATCGTAGATAGATTAAACAAAAACTTACCGAAGTCATCGAAAAACGAGTTTATACGGTTCAAAAAACTAGCTATAATATACAAGCTAGGCGTTATAGTTAAATAAATACTAGGCTATAAAAATATCAAAAGTAATAAAACTGCCGATAAATTTATAAAAAACAAGGCTATAATAGCTTTAAATATTATAAACAAATTAACGATAATATAAGCCTAACAGATTATTAACGAACGGAAAAAAAAAGATTTTTTAAAATAGTAAAAGATATAAAATAAGCTATAATATAAAAGAGTCGGAATTTATATAGTAGTTTTAAAATATTTAGCCTCCTTCTAGAAAAAGACGATATATTAGCTATTGGCGGCGAAATCCGGTTATAGCGATTTCGTTTAGTATTACGAACGTTTTTAATATATTAACTTAAACAATTCTTGTAGCTGCGGGAAACGGAAATCCCCCTAGTACATTTTCTTTTGCGGGCAACTACGGAAATATAGGCTGATATCTATACAGATATTAAAGGCGGCTTACTTAACATTTCTAAGAGACGAAGGCATAGAGTAGGCGATATTTATAGAGAAGATTGACTTTTTTACGAAAATATACTTTAGATAATTATTACGAAAGGAAAAAATAGTCAAATCGGATAGGCCTAGCTCCCGTAACAACATGGATAGGCACGTACGCGGCACTGATCAATATATAACATTGTAGAACCCTCCACAACCCTGCGATGTACGGCTCTGGGAGGCGTGGTTAGCTCTAAATAAGGATGGTCCCCACGGTAATATTTAATAATAATTAATAATAATACTAATAATACTAATTTCCTATGCTTAAGGCATATTATTTTATTTAATGAATTCTCCGTATATGTACTTATGGTGTTTGCTCTCTAGCCATTGAGGGGTTGGGGACTCATCTATAGTTAATTAATCTCCTCGCTACAATAAGCAGGGTCTTTCTGGGCTTGAAAGAGCTCTTCCAGAATCGGGTCATCCCACTCCCAAGTGTTATCCTCGGGCAGCCATCCTTTCCACTCGTATGTTCTCGTCAGCCGGCTGTCCAGATAGGATTGAGGTAGCTAATAATATAACTTTGAATTGTCCTACCTATCCTATTTTGCCTAGTAGATCTTGGGCTACCTCCTGTTTCTCGAACTGCCGGTTATCAATTTCGAAGGCCGTAGACCATAACCGACTGTGAAAAGGGATCGTGTAGAGCCGACCTCGTTGTAGTACTTTGATTAAATAAACTTACAAGCCCTATAAGTAGCGCAACTTTCTTAAAAAAATAATAGATCAGGGGCCCTCATTTTTCTCCTCTTTCTTTAGATCCGACTGTATCTAAATTAGGCCCTGGAACGCCTATCATACTTTTTTAAAGTTTTATCGTTTTTGTTTTCAGTTATTGCCATTTTTTAGCATCTATATAATTCTTCTATATCTATTCTTTATTGCTACAGTTTATATTATATCCCCGTTTTTATCCACGTAGTAAGGATTCGCACCAACTTAAAATAAAATAGCAACCACCCGTTTATAGCCAAAATTAGACGGATAAAATATAAGTAACCGTCCTAATATTAATCTTAAATTAACGTCTACATTGGTTCTTCTAGATAAAAGTTTAACTACCGCAACGTGTCTGTATATAGCTACGATCTATAATGGAGTAGTTAATACGATAGATATTTTTGGTATCTATTTTGGTTATGTCCAATATAAGCCTTTCGAATAAAGACATATTCCCAGACCTTCCTGCATTACAGAATTCGGCGATACGGAACAACCTTTCTTGAACCATAGTAGCTAGATATCGCCAAAGAATGAGATTCAGAACACCGGTTTGACCACAGGTCGCAGCAGAAGCCAGTACGTCATCAGTGACGACGACCTCATCTCCTCGTCGGTCCAGGAGGAGTGTCATTACTTTGCCGTTCTCCCAATTACCTGCAGCGGCCTTGACCACCTCTCTCAGGTTCCGATCTTTGTATATGTAAGTATCCGTGGGGTTCCACACACACTAGGCCTCTGTGGGAATGAGACAAAAACCTAGCGTAGATGAAATGATGTGTAGAACTCGTCAATAATGACATAATCCCACAAACCGTACAGTGAATCGTGTGTAAAAAGAAGAGTCAGGCCCTGAACCAGCCGGCAGGAGAAGAAAGTCAGGCTTCGAATAAGCAACTTTCGATGCTTCCGCACGTCTTCCAAGAAGGTTATGTTGGGAAAGAATCGTGAGGAGTGGGGTTGATCAACTTCCAGCCGTTTTCTTGTTGCTGAGCATCTGCTGCTATTTCTTATGTTTTTGGTTGGCTTTTTTTATTTCTTTGCCTAGATCGTTTAGGCGTTGTTATAGAGCTTCGGACTGCCTTTTAGACTAATTGTGCTTTTCTGCTATTTATATTCGGAAGCTAGTATTAATTAGCGGTTTTGCCTGGGCTTATGTTTACGTCTATAGAATTATATTCGTTCTTTTCTTTTCGGAGTACTTTTTTTGACTTTCTATAAGCTATATCTAACTTTTTAAGCTTTAAAAACGTTAAAAAGCAATCTATAACTAGAATAAAATAACTTTATTTTTATAGTAGTGACCTCTTAACGAAAGAGATATACGGTTATTTAAATACCCGAATTGGCGGGAATTTAAATCTACGAAGTCGCCTTGCTCTATATACTTTTTAAGATTTACGTAATACTATATTTATAATAGGTTGCCGGGCTTTAAGAATATATAAAGTGGCGCTTTAGGTAGCAAATCTCGAAGGACGGGGAGAACTTTATCCTATACGTAATAAAAACGACGATATACGAAAAAAAACAGGTAAAAACGAAACACTAAAAAATTAACTATAATGCCTAGAATATAATCGAATATATTAGCTAATAAAAAAATTATTACCGATATATTACTATAGCTTCTTATAGCTAAATTATATATTAATTTTATACTTTGCTAAGTCTATTTCTGATTTTTTTATATTTTTTTATACCTAATAATAATAAAATAATAAAATATAGGCCAAAATTAACCGATATTTATATATAAAATAGAACTATAAATCTCTCTATAACCTCTTTTTTATAGTATCTATCGAAAACTAGTTTTATATATAATTCAACTACAAAAAAGGTATTAAAACTAAGCTAAATAGCTTATAGACAAAGCTAATTTATTAGCGTTTTTTTAAAATTACCGCATTTGAAATAGTTAAAAAGCTTATTAGATATAAATATTATTATTATTTTTAAAACGCTATTTTAATAAACTGTTATTAATACTAGGTTAAACGCCGAGTTTATAAAAAATAATATATCCAAATCGACTTTTTTTAAAATAAGCTATATAATATTCTAAAACACTATATTAGGTTTTTAGAAATTCTAAAGATTTGAAACGATATAAAAAATCAGCAATTTATTATATATAAATATAATAGTTAAATATTTACCTATTATAATCTAAATTATTTAATTTATTATTATATATTATTTTTAAAATATCTTTTAAATCGTTTCGATTAAAAAATTTATAAACTCTAAATATTAAAGATTTTAATATATTAATATTACCCATTATTACTAATATAATTTTAACGATTATAGTTATATAATAGTAGCGTTTTTTAAATATATCGGCTAGTTTTTATATAAATTTTATTGTTATATTTGGCTTATTTTTTTATTAAATAAAAAGTACAAAAATATTTATATATCGGTTCCGATTTGTCGAAAATAAGACTTCCGAGGTAGGAGGATTTTTTATATCGACTTTGATATATCTAAAATATAATAGCAAAAAGAGAAACAAGCCTGTCGCGAAAGGCGGTAATAGAAGTTATTTAATCGGCCGTAGCTAAGTCGGGAGTGGTTTTCGATCTAGAGCTGTCGAAAAACTAAGCATCGGATCGATATATATAGCTTGCGAAATAGAAGAAGTCAATAACGCGAAATAAATTAAGATTAGTCTGCTAAATTAGTTAAATCGCGTCGTTAGGTTTTGTTACAAGCTAGGCGGCCGAAATCTCTATTAAATTTGTTTTTAAAATATATTATAATATTTTAAGCTATATTAAAAAAAGCGCAATATAAGCTGCTTATTTTTTCTATTTAAATTAAGTATTTACAAAAATACGGTGGGTTTTATAGTCGTTGTATATACTAAATTTTTATATAAAAGCTACTTTAGCTTTCTAGTTTTCCGTTAAAAGCCCGGTCCGTTGTTTCTTAATATTAGAAAGTTTAACGAAATTATAGGCAAGAAAAATATTTTAGAAAAAATCGGTATTGTGGACTAGATAGGTAGTAGAAAGCAAGGGGGATGTAGCACTTAAAGAGCTAAAAGTACTTATTAGAACGCTAGAAGCTGTATCTTTATTTATAGCAATAAACAGTAACTAACTTTAATAAATAGCCTAAGAAGAATAGAAAAAGAGGGATATAGAGGCTTGCCAGTCTATAATATTTATTATAATAAAAAAAGGCACGGCAACCTTGTCTCTAAGAGACAGGAGATTAGAAAACAATCAAGAGGAGGCTCTTGTAGAACGAGGCGACCCAATCAAGGAAACAAATCCCTAAAGCGTAATTTCTGCACGGTCTAGGCGTTGTATAGTTGCATTAGTCACCCTATTCACCCTGCCACATTTGGCTTGAGGACGGGGTCTATGGCCGTCCCAATATCGAATCTAGTGACTATCTATTGCCGAGGAATTTGGATCTTTGGACTAATTCACACCGATACCTCTCTATATATATATTTCTCTATATTTATGCTATATTGCTTAATGTTGTATATATATAATAATATAAGCCAGAAGTTGCAAATCTTAATAAATTAGGAGGTTTACCGGCTGCAAACAATACAATATATAAAGATCTACTCCTCTACTACTATACTACAGCTTCTATTTATATTTTATTAATATAAAACGATAAAACGTATATACTATTCCTAACATACCGTCGCCTCTTGCTCTTCGGTTCTTTGGAAAAATAAACTAGTTCCTAGAAACGGGTAATGACCAATTTCGATTCCGTTCTTCGGATAATCTATTGACTAGCCCACAAGACCTGGTGGCAGATGTCGTCAGGTAATTCGTAAATAATCAATTTTCTTGGTGGTTCCGGTGACGGTGGTCTTCTTGGTGTTTCAGGAGACGGTGGCCGTCGACCCTGTAATTGCTGAATTTCGAGAAAGGCTTTGAGATGATGTTCCGACGATGGACACCACATGTCTAGAGTCGATGGTGGTGCGAATCGCCTAGCCGGTGATTGGTTCTATATGGCAAATTGTTGGCTCAGACCAGACATTGATGGAGTGAGATCCACCTCAGCACAGCGCTGCAGGCAAGTCAACCAAGTCAAATCAGGGGGGTAGATTTGTTTATTTGTGTCAGAAAAAGGGCAAGATTTGTTTATTTGCTTTATTTGTTAAATATTTGATAAGATTTGCTTTAATTAAAAAGGAGACGAAGCCGCTAGTTATATACTGTCGAACTATTATGTATTATTTTTTAGTATTGAAGTTTTGTATACTTTTCTATATGTAATAGCCCCTTTATGTAGCCAGTTTTTTATATAGTAAATTATCTCTAGCGTATTTAAGGCTATTGCCAGTCGTTGTGACGTGAAGGTTAGCTTGGCGAGGTTAAAAGTCCTTTTATAGTATGCTGTTATGGCTGGAATCGCCAGCAGGTCCAGAGCAAGGCTACTGAGCGTCGGATAGCTTTTCTGCTGTACCAACTATTATTATACCGGGTCCTGTACGCTTTGTAACTACGCTAAGTCGAGTTAGAGATACTGTTCGAATTTACTATCTAGTAACGGTAACGGTAGGCGTTTAGAAAATAGCTAGCTGGTAAATTTACTAGGATCGGCAGAAGGGATTAGCGTAGGAAGCTACTAAACGATTGTTATAATAGTAATAGTTGTAATTAGAGAAATAGATAAAATACCAGCTATATACCAGGTTTTTTAATATTTTTATAGTATTTCTAGCGCTTTATAAAACTATAACTGCTAGTTTATAATAGATTACTATATTTTTAACTAGTTTAAACTTAATTAAAGATTTAAAATAATTGCAGCAATATATAAAAGAGAATTTTCTAGCTTTATATAATATTTGTTAAGTTTTTACTAACCAGCTTTAACGGAGTTTTTGAAGTATACTTTTATATCTATCAAGAGGGTTTTAAATTATTATTAAAAAAACGCATATTTTGCTTATAAGTAGTTAGTAAACGATAAGGCGTTATAAAAAAAAGTTAAATGTGTATTTTTTTATAATTTGGTACAACGACGAGGTTAAAAAGGTTTCTAGATTTTATTTAACCTCTTATACGTTTTAAAAAAGGAGTGCTAGTTTTTTATTTTATTTAAAAAATATTCTATATTTGGCAAAACTTTTTATAGGTAATTATGAGAGTTTTGTTTAGCTAGTTTTTATATATAGAGAATTTATTAATAAATTGGCTCTAATACCTCTTTTATTTCTGCGAAGAGGCGTTAGTTTTTAAAAGTAACGATATTTTTAATCGGGACGCGTTTATAAGGATTAGCTTTATCGGCGTTTTTTGCCAAAAAGGTGCTGATTTGGAGCTGTTTACGGAGGGCACGTTTGATTATAAAATATATAGAATTCTAGCGTATTTTATTATTCTAAATAAATTGGAGTTTAAGGGTGGTTTTATATAATAATAAAATATTACTATTTTCGTTAATAGTTTTTTGGATAATTATTTTAAAATATTTGCTACGTTATAGTAATAATTTTATTTATTTAACGAGGTTATAAAGTTTATTAATAGGCCTATAATATTTTTATAGCCGTAAATCTATATTATTTTATTAGTAATATTAATATTATTATAACTATTATTTTATAGTCTTTCCGGCGTTATTATATAAAAAAGCCTATTTAACTAAGTTTAATATATAATTTTAATAACGGAGTTTACGTTAGTTAGCGTTATATTTAAAAAAAGCAGGTTATAATATAAAAAAAGTAGTTTATATAGAGATATTATTATTGGTTATATTATTAAAAATTATAATACTGATCTAGTTAGTAATTTTTTATTTTTTAATAATTTTTACGATATTATTAGCGAAAAAATCGCCTATATAGGTATTATATTGTTAGCAAAAAGCTAAAAAGCACTATTAAATAACGCCTTTTCTATTTAAAAAATGCGCAAAAAATACAAATATCGCTTACTTTAAAGGCGAGATCTAGAAGTCGAAAATAAGGTATATTTAAAATATTATAAAATATAGTTTTTTATATATAATAGCTTTTTTCGTTTTATATAGTATAATAAAATATTTACAGATTGTCTGGCAGTTTTAAATAGTTGCAAAATAACGTCTAATATTATATTTACGTAAAAAAACCGCTAAAAAGTTATCGGTAAAAATCGAAAAAAGTTGGTTATTATTAATAATAAAACTAAGTATTAATTCGTTATTTTCGGCAATCTTTCGCCGCATTATTAGGTTTAACTTCTGCTTTTTAAGCTTAAAAATATTTAACGATAATAAATAGTCTACTTTAGAGCCGAATTTGATAACCCGATGCTTAAAACAGAAGTAATTAGTAATAGAGGTTGTTACTTAAGCACTAAATACTCTATTATCTTGAGCCCCGGCTGTATTATACCACTAGCAAAGCCAAAAAGCGCCGCCTTCTTTTAATATAGAGCCTTCAAATTCTTGTATAAAAATGCCCTCACGTTATATCCAGCTCTTCCTGCCCCTACCACCCTTATTGGCTAACAAAGCCTCTAGAACAAAGCGGCGCTGCCCCCAGGTGGCTATTGGTAGTTAACTAAATTCGAATCCGTCCGAGGCGGGGTCGGGCCCGTCTGAGAGTTATACTGCGATAGAAAGAGGCCTGGAGGTACCAAATATCCCACCCGGCATGGTTATAGGAGCGGAAGTGAGGCTGAAGCAAGTCAGTATTGGTGGTCACAATAATCAGCGTGTTATAGTTAATTAAGCCAACGACGCGCTACGCGTTGTTATTATTGCCTATTTAAGTAATTTCGGTTCGGAACAACTAAAATCCGTTCTCTAACCAACATTTGAAAACCGTGTCAAATCTATCAAATCTGCACTTTATATCATTTGTTTATTTGATATATATATTAGGCATGATTTGTTTGATTAGTTGATAGATTTGTCAAATCGCTTTGACTTGCCTGCAGCCCTGCCTCAGCATCGCTCACGTCCTCCCAGTCGTCTTCATCTTTATCTTCGCTGTCCATAATTGCGCTCTCACTTCCACCATTGTCGGGTTTGCTGGAAGAAGTATGTGGTGACGAACTAAAAGAGCCTCTTCGCCTAGGCATCACCTTTTTTGTACGTATACAAGTGCTAATGTGAATCTTTATCTGAATAAAGACATAAAATCAAAAGTTGTATGGCTTGTTTGGAGCAGTAGCTGAGAAGAACGAACTTTCTATTTTTTTATATTATAGGTAGGTATATTTAAAGTAGATAACCGGGCTTTTAGAAAATAGGGAGGTAGTTATGAAAAAAGAAATTATTTATATTAAAGGGGGTAGGTGACATATATCGGGTAGATTGGTCTACGAGGATTTTATAGTGGTTAGGATTTTTGTATCGAATAAATAACTACGTATAGTTAGATATTTAAAGTATAGACTAATATTAAACTTAGGTTATTATTAAAGCAATTATTATATTAAGAGAATAGGAGTGAAAATCTATTTCTACGGCTATTGTGTTTATAGTAATAGAACTACGACGATATATATATATGTTAAGGATATAATTAAAATTGGGGCAAAAAGATAAAAATAGTAGTACCGACTATTAAAACGAGAAAAAAAAAAAGAACTAGAATAAAAGATACTATAAGATTAAATATAAATAAAAAATACACAAGTCGATGTAGATCGGACAGGTTTTTAGAAATTAGGTTTTTGAAGGCAGTTATTTAGTTAATATAAAAAACGCTTATATTTTATATTTATATAAAATTGTAACAGTTTCTATATTTATTATTATTATTATTTATTTTAAATTGCTAAATTAACGTTTTTTAGGTAAAGTTTTAGGTATTTAGTATATTATTATAGTTCTTTTATTTTAATAAAACCGCTATTTTGATTATATTATAAATAGCTTTTTTTACGTTTATATTTATTTTTGCCAACGTTTTTATGAATATGTAACTATGTTTATTAGCTACTTCGTAGCCTCTTTTTTTTCCGACTTTTCGTATTTCTAGGAGGTTGACTTTATTGCTTATTATTATATTAGGAAATTTTGGTAGGGATAATGTTTTTGTTTTTTTATTTTTAACTACGGTAGTAACGTCAAGTTAGTGGTGAGTTGTATCGGATTTTTATTTTTTTATTTTAATAATTTGCTTAATTAGAGGTTTTATTTTTTTAAAGGAAGCTTTTTTGGTAATATTGTATATTATTATTGTGCTATAATTTTGTTTAATTTATTTATTTTTAAAAGTTTTATATTTTTTCTGGCCTATAGTATCGAGGAGTTTAAGTAGAACCGGTTGTTTGTTTATTGTGATAGTTTTTTGAAATAGATTTTCGATCGTAGAATTATATTGCTATAGTTGTAAATATAATTAAATAAATCTAAAAAAAAAAAAGAAGATATTAGAGTTAGATATTTTTTTTTCGAAATAATTATGTAAAATTTTAACCGTTAGAAATAACTTTTTGATATTGCTAGGTTTTAAGAAATAGATACGGATATAGATAGGTAGAAATATATCTAAAAAGCAGTAGTTATATATAAGTTAAATAGAGGGATATCGGCTATTTTAAAGATTAAATAATGCATATATATACGAAATAAGAAGTAGTAGGAGTATATAAACGAGTATTAATTAAATAGAAATAAAAGGAGAGTAAATGGTTATAAAAGTGCAGTTTTGCTTTGGTTTTGATTTTATATCTAAAATTAATAGGTTAATATATCTATAGATTATGATAGTTGGACCAAGTAGGGGTTTTATTATTTCTATATTGTTTTTTTTAGCCGGGGTAAGAATATCTAGAAATTTAGGGCTGAAAGATGATCTAATAATGTATAGAATGCCGATTTTATTGACCTGCAGATAGATTAGTTATGCGGCTCAATTTAGACTCGGCTTAGGGTCTAGTATTTAGGAATAAATCTATAATATTAAATATCGATCGAAGCTATATTTTTTATTAGTAATATATTTACGAATGTTTTTATTTTATAATTTGCTTATATTTATTAATTAAAAATATATAACTATATATAAGTAAATTTAAATAACCGCTTACGGCTATTAAGCGAGGCCGATATTTCTTAAGTTTTAATATATAAAAAGTCGAATATTTATACTAATACTGCCGTTTTATTATTTTAAAATAGTATTTTTAGTATAAAAAAATATATAAATGCTATATATTTAACGTTATTTAATTCGAAATAAGGTAATTATTTATATTATTAATATTTAAATATATATATATTAAATAAAAAGTTTTTTAAAAACGATGAAGTTTATTGTAGGTTTAGATTTTATATAAGTTTTAATTATTCCGGTTAATTAATAGGTTATAGCTAATTATAAATTTTATAAATTCGTATTTTAAGAATATATAATTAATAAATAACTTATTTAAGGTTAATAATATAATAATTTATATTTTAATTAGTTTTAAAAAGATTTTAATTATATTTTGCAATAGAATAGGTATTTTAAAGTAGAGGATTTATAGTTGCTATAAATAGAAAAGTAATTATAACTCGATGCGAAGAATTATAAATAGATTAGTGAACTTTTCTATAACTAATATAGCTAGATTGATAAAAATATAAATAGGAGTATTTAAATATAATTATAATCGTTATTTACTAATCTAATTATAAGCAGGTTTAATTAAATAATATTAGTTTATAAATTTTAGCCGATTAATATATATATATTTAATATATTAGAATTGTGAAATTTTATAAATTTTTTAAACCTATATTTTCTATTGATTTATAGTTATAAAATTTTAAGTAGACGAGCGGTATTTATATATGCTAATATAATAATTTTAAGTGAGCTAGATAAGTGTTTATATCGTTTATGTTACTTTTTTTTTAGGTCTTTGAAGTTAGTTGGTTTCTATAGATTCTGTTAATACCGGCGAAGTAGGATTTTTGCAGTTAATAGCCAGTAGCAGTAGAGAAGAGCGCTGCTTCTGTGAGTTTTTTGAATTTTTTAATACGTTGCTATAATTCTATAAGTAGGCGTTTATAAAATATCTACTTTATATCTTGGAAAAGTAGTAAGAATTTGTAACGGTTATTTAGTAAAGGTACGTTATTTAAGTAGCGGCCGAGATTATTTCTAAAAATCTAAGATATATATGTCGGAAAATTAATAAAGCGCGTGATTTGGAGAGTAAGAGAATTACGTAGTATTTTTTATTATATTATATTACTTGGTTTTATAGCTTCGTTTTGGATTAAAATAGTTAGCGAGTTGTAGAGCTTTTTAGATTTAATTTTTTGTTTTTTTTTAGACGCGAAGATTGGGAGGATAGGTCATTTGGTACTGGTTTAAAAAGAAGAGCTAGTAAAGTTAATATTTTTGATGTCGAGGCTGGAGGAAGATGAGCTATATTTGTTACGTTTAAATATGCTGTTTTCGTTATTTAACGTTATTTTTGAGAATTTTGACGTTTTTAAAAATAGTATTACTAGAAATATCGATAAAATATAATCTGTTGTTACTATTAATTTTGCTAATTTTTGCTATTTATTATAGAAATATATATAAACTTCGAAATTAATAGTATAAAATATATTAGTATAAAATGTTTTTATTTTCTTTTTATCTAAATAAAAAATATCCGGTAAGAGAGAATATATTTATATATATAATAATATTATTATATTAACGAGTTTTTTAAAAAAAATAGCTATACTACCGAAAATTTATAAAAAAGCTAACTTGATAATTAGGTTAAGCTTTAAATATTATATATAAATAAACGTTAGGTCGAATTAATATTTTCGTATTTTTTCAAAAAACCGGTGCTGCTCGAATTTTATAATATTTTTGATTAGTAAAAGCCGTAAATACCGAATTTAGTAATTTGCGATATTTAAACGTATAACTTTTAATATTTTTAAAAAACTATATAAGTTTTGTACTAATTTTTCTATATTATTTATTTGACTGCCGTTTACGAATTAATTATATATTTTATTTATCTATTTATTTTTTTAAAAGGCGTAATAAGATTTAAAAAATCTAAATAACTAAGACGTAAAATTTTTTAAATTAATAATCTATTTACTAATTTATTGTATAATTAGGTCGATATTAAAGTTTTTTTTAAAAGCCGTATAATTTCGCTTTAAAACTAGCGTATAAAAGATATTTTTAGCCGATTTTAAGAATATAGATAATAACTAGTTATTATCGTTGCTATATTTTCCGACGAACCTATCTTTTTTTATTAGAAATTTTTGCAATTAATATTAGAATATTTTCTAAAATCGATCAATTTATATCTTTTTTTTTTTTACCTTTTTTACCGTTTATATTAAGTTAAAAATAAAATAAAAAGTCAAAATTAACGTCGTAACGTAATTTGAGATTTTTAATTATTTTAGTAATATTTAATTTATTCAAAGTTTTTTTTATTACTAGTATTTATATTCGAGTTTATTGATCTAATTTGTAGAAAAAATTTAATTAGATATTTTTCTTTAGGTTTTGGAGCTAGTTAAAGATAATATTAAATAATAATACCGTAAAAATAGGATTTATTTTGTAATTTGCAATATTATTTTTTTCGTTAGCTATTTTCGTTAAATTTTTTTTGCTAGTAATTTGTTTATTACGATTAATATTAAAAGCTTTATATTGTTACGACAAGATTAAATTGTATAGAAATTTAGAAAGCTAGAAAAATAAGTAATAATAAACGGGAAGTTTTAAATATAGTAGCGAGTTTTAAAATAAAGCGTATTGTTTTAAAGACGAACCTTAATAAAAAACGAGTAATTTATATTTAAAGTGGAAAAAAAAAAGAAATTAATTAATTTTTTACCGACGACGTAAATAGAAAAGTATTTACGAGAAATGTCGTAATATATTAATTTTTATATATAAACAGAAGTTTGCTAAGAAAAAGATTAGCGTTCAGATTTTAGTCTTTATAGGTTTGTAGCTGTTAAAAAAAAAACTTATTTCGATTAAGTTTTAAGATATCGTAATATGTAGAAATTTTGAATAAAAAACTAGATATAGTTAAATCGTTAAAAAATAGACCTATAATTTTAATTAATATAAAGGAAAATTATAGAAAACTACTATATTTAGCTAGTTTAATAAAAATTATATTAATAAAAAGATAGGTATAACGTAAAAATAAAAATATATTTTGTTAAAATCGTTTTAAAAATATATTTTTAAAAAAAAAAATATTTAATACGTTAATATTTAAGTAAATTTAGAAATATAGATATATATATCAAAAAACTTATTGCAGGGCTTAGGCTAATATTTATTTATAAAAAGTTAAACTATACTATTTATACGGCTTTTTTTATATAACGGCTTTTTTATATAATAATAGATCGGTTTAGTTTTATTATTTTTGGCTATTACTATAATGTTTATATGGGGTTTTTTTTAAATTTAGTTGCTTTTCGATATTATTTTAAATAAATTTATCGTACTATTGCTATATTAATTCGTGATTTTATTTTCTTTTTAATAGAAATAGATATATTATTTATTACTAATATATGCTGCATAAAATAGGTAATTTATTTATAATAAAATTTAAGGACCATTTCGAGTCTAGAAGCGCAGCTCGCCGAAATAGAATCTGGGGCTATAATACCGACGTTTTGTTTAAAAATCTTAAAATAGTCAGATTCGTAATCTATTAATAACCTAGGCATTGGGATTCTATTTATTAATTTTATCGTTTTAACTTTTCCGGAATATTTAGTATATAAATAATATTACTATATTTTTATTAATAAAAACGGAATAAAAAGCTTTAATTAATTATAAAATATTTATTTTTTTAAAATCGAGTATATATAATAAAAAATTAAATAAATAAAGACGTTTTGTAATAAATTAAAATTAAAGTTTATGCTATAATAAATTTCCTCGTTTTTCCTATTATAATAAATTAGTTATATATAAATACAACTAAAAAAAAACTCTTTACTTTTCGAAATACTTTTTTATAATCTAGCTAGTTATATATAAATAACGTAAATTATTAATAACGTTGTTTTATTTACCAAAATATAACTTTATTAAAATATTAATACGGATTTTATCTAATTTTTTATAAAATTAGGATTTATTTAAAATATTTTTATTTAATATAAAATATATATAACTTTTTTATTAATAACCCTAATTTAATTAAAACAAAGAGAAGTTTTATACCTAAATTAAAAACTTGCTATAAACTAATATAAATAAAACAAAGGCATTTTTTATATTAATTATTGGAGAATTTATTTAATATACCCCGTCGACGTTTAATGGTCGCTTTTTCTTTCTTTATACTTAACCCGCTTTAGATCGACCGTTCGATATTTTCGTTATAAATTATTATATTATAGTATCTAGCTATTTATATAATATTATAGCTTTATATCTCTTTTTTTATTTATATATATTTATATATTATTAAAAATTGTTATTATTATTATAAACGATAGCTTATAGCCTAGTTTTGTTATAAGCTATAACGAAAAAAAGATTTAAGAGCATCGTAAATAAAGATATAAATTGACGTTCCAAAGCGCTCTTTAAATATAGCTTTATAGATAAAGAATTATAAAATAAAAACGACGAATCTTTTAGTATATCCTTTACAAATATCGAGGGATCAATAGCGCGGAGCAATTGTTGCTTCTCTGCTTTTAGTTAATATCGGATTGCCTTTTTGAGACTTTTCGAAGCCTTCTTTATTTTTTTTAGTCTATTTAGAGTATTATTTTTAAATCTATCTTGCTATTAGTCGGTTTTTAAACTTTATAAAAATTAAGTATATTTTTTTAGTTTTTTATTATAAATATATTTCGTATTTTTTTTTTAATAAGTTTTATATAGCTGCCTTCCGATATATTTTATTTTTAAAAATCGACATAATTTGTAAACTTAACGAATAATTATTTAATAGTTACTATTAAAATTAAATGGAACTTTGCTTTTATATATCCAAGGAATCTATGACTTTTTTTTATTAACGAATTTATACTATTCCTAGTATAGTTATATTTAAGCAACTTATCTACTTATTATACTTATATATCTAAAATATATTAGCAGAGGGGAATATAGTACAGAAAAGGTAATATACCCTATCGGCATTTTGTAACTATATATCGAACTATTTTTGCGCTATACCTATATAGGCTGATATTTAAAAAAAGAAAATTTGAAGGTAAATGCTGAAATCGTTAGAGGAAGAAACGATATATCGCTAGTTACTATTGCAAGTATAGAACTAAAGTTAAAATAGAGTTCGTGCAGGCCTATTCCTGGCCATATCGGTAATAAATTAAGAAGCGCAAATATTATATAATTCGAAAAAGGTCTACTATCTTATATACCGTTAATCTTGTCGTTACTAAGAGCCGTCTCTCGCAAAGAGAAATCGAAGGTCTTTTTGCTTTTTACTTTATAAACTGGTAATCGAAAAGAGAAAAGTAAGGATTATAAAACTTGCGGCGGTTTAGGAGACGTTAAGTAAAGAACTCGACCGCGCCTATCAGCAGCAGATTTATTGTGCAGAGCCTGATACTTTACTATAGTCGACGATAAGTAGATAATATTAGTTAGTATTATTAATAAGCAACTAAACATTTGCGTATGTAATAGCAAGTAAGTAGAATGAAAAAGCCAGAGTTGCCGTGTCGTAATCGAGAGGGGGAGCGTTTCGCGATATGCGAAATAGCTCAGCAAATAAAAGACAAGAGAGATCAAGATTTCAAATATAACAACAGCAATATACCAGATAGGATATCGGAACCTTTATATTAAAGAGGTTACTTCAACCTTTAATTAGATATATTATATTATATTTATAGCTATAAGAAAAAAAAAAATACCTATTCTAAATATCTATAGCTTAGGATATAATAAAAATTGACAAAAATCTTCTGGCTTTATAGTATTAATGTAATAAATCCAAGTTAAAAACTTAATATAGTTAATTCCTTAAACTATAGGTTTATTTAGTAGATTATTGTTATATATAAAAGAGCTAAATTAACTAATTATATCAATAGCGGTATAGATCGACAGAAGGGTCGAATTGGTATATAAATAAGCTATTGCTAAAATAAAATTCTAAGCAAAAAGTTGAAGCTATACAGCTTTGATTAAAAAAGAAGAACGGTAGAGATAGGGAGAAAAGGTGAATTAGAACAAGAAAAATTACAAGATTTAATATAGAGAAAAAGTGTATAAATTGTAGCCGATTATATGGCATTTTGAAAATAAAGCTTCTAGAATCAAAGCTATTTTAAGGCGGTCGGCTACTTTCTACTAATTACTATTATATAATATAATACTTATACTTATTGCTGATTTTTTTTAAATAGGCTCGAATAAACTTCGTATTACTAGGTTTATTTAGCAATAATAAAAGCGGTATTATAAATATATTATAAAAAGCTACTTTAACTCTTTTATTCGTATATGTCGACTGTTCGCAAAATTCTATCCCTATAGTCGGTATTTCCGGTTGGTACTAAGGGATAGATCGTAGATTCCTATAAGCTTGTTTAAATAGATATTTGATTTGCTTAAAACGGTCCCGTATACTTGTTTTATAAACTAAATCTAAGCAATTACCTTTTAAGCTTAGATAGCTATCTATGGAATTATACTGTTTCGAGTTAGAATAACTAATTATTTTAGTAGGACAAAAAAAAGACAGAATAACGTACTCTTTTAAGGCTTGCTTAGCCGTATATCTACATATTTAAAACGAACCTTACGCCTTTTAATACGACATTTAGGTCATCCGGCAGGTTAAGAATAGAATACATAACCGGTCTAAGCATACTTAACAATCGGATAGTATATAAAAATAGAGAAAAATAATATAAATATATTAACCCTAAAGGCGTATAAGTAATAAAAAGATAAAAAAGTGCTTAGACAAGAATGCCACGTTAAATAAACATAAACCGAGCAGAAAGAAGAAAAAAGGCTGTATATATTGTTTCGAAAATATAATTATTTCTATTGCTTTAATTTTATACCAAATACTATTTTAATTAAAGATTATATTAATAGATAGTAATTAGTAAATTTGCAAATTTAAAAAAGGTAGGGCTTCTTTTTTTTATTTTGCCTCTATAATTAAAATAAAAGCCGCTTTTTTATAATTAGTAAAATACAAAAAAGAGGAAACTTAAGATCTATATAATATTCTATAGTTATAAATAAATTAGCCAATTCGGTAACTAACGTAAAAAAGCTAAACGTAGATCTAGCTATAACTAGTAGTTAAATAGTTATAATAAAAATATAATTACCTTTTATTATTTAAAAACGTATCGTAAATAGGACTAATATATACTATATTTTAAAATAGAAAAACTAGAGATTTTAAAATATTTATAATTATTTATATTAAGCAGTACTAGTTAATTTATATTAAAATATATAACTTGTCTTTTTAAAACAATATAATATAGTTTCTATTTTTTCTAAGTCGGTAAAAATAGAATTTAATACTATATTAATTTTTATAAAAAAGGCATAAAAATACCTTAAAAAGTACAAAAATATTTTCTTTAGATATATATTTACCGTTTCTTTTTTTTAATTTAAAAAAGAAAAAAAAAAAATCCCGATAAAACTTTCTTTATTTATAATATTAGCTAATACGAAATTCGATATTAATTATATAAATTTTAATTAATATATATCGATAAATAAAATCGAAACAATTATAGTTTTGCAAAAAACGGGTATTTAAAAACTATATATTATATTAAAAAAATATATAATATCGTTTTATATACTTATAATATTGTCAAATAGTTATATAGCTGCTACGATAATTTAAATAATCTTTTAACTAGATTTTTTTTACAAAATCCTCTATTTTAAATATCGGTATATTATATTTTTTATTATAATAAAAAAAAAACAACGACGACGAAATATATACAAAAGCTATATAAAATAATTTAAAAAATATATAATACCTATATTATAGCAATAAAATAGGAATTTACATTAAACTAGTATAAAAAGATTTTTGTTTACTTTATTTAATTTTAATTAATAAAATACAATATTTAAGCTTAAATATTTATATAAAAGCCCGGCTATACGTATCACTAATTAGCTTAGCAAGGTTTTAATTGACTTTTTGGGCATAACGTACTAAAACAGTAATATATGCCGTTTTTATTAAATCGAAAATATACACTTTTAAATACCCGCAATAGAACAATAGCCAAAATTACCCCCGCTATTCCTCTATAGCAGCCGTCTAAACGTTAAAAAAAGGCAAATAATATAATTTAAAACTTATCTTTTTTACAATAATAATATAATAATATTATAACAAATTTAACATCTATTACAATATCGACTATTAAATCTAAAATAAAGAAGCTAATAAAAGGAAAAGCTATATTATTTAAAAATCGACAATATATTTAAAAATTAGAAAAAAAATATATAGAAATTTGCGAAAATAAAAATAAGTTTTAAAAAATACTATATTATTTAAAAAAATAGTATAGCTAAATATCTTTAAAAAAAAGTATTAAAATAAAATTTATAGCCTAAATAATATAGCTTTACGCTAGTTATATAGATTATATTTTTTATTTAAACAATAAATAACGTGGTTAATAGGTCAGTCGCGTATATAGGTCAGTCGCGCACTTTTCCCGACTATAAGATATTTATTTATAAATAATATTATAACAAGCGTATTTAACATTAAATTTCAATCGGAATCTAATTCTCTAGACGAATCTACCTCTATTTTACAGGTTCTAACATTATAATTTATATTGCTATATCTACTATATCGTCGCAGGCGCGACGGACCAGCTTTACTACTATTACGATTTCGAAACCTATTTTACTATGCCTAATCTTGCACGTTCCTCTAAGCAATTAAATTTGTACTTTACTTTGCATTAAATCTTCTTCTATACTATAGTTGCCTTCTTTTAGCCTTCCGGCGTTTAGAAAGTGCTTTATTTGCTTTACGAAAGGTGCGGTTTTTTTCGGTTAAAATAGTAACTATATACGTTAATATTAAATTAGATTTTGCAAATTGGTCGATAATAAATAAAATTTTAAATAGCGAGCTTTTTTAATATTTAAAGATTTTTTTTTTAATTAAAATTAATTATATAACAGATTTTTATATAATTTTAAACGTTTATATAACTTAAAATTTAGATAGTTTTTAAAATTTAAGAATAAACGACGGTAATTTTAAATATATATCAAATATTAAAATAACTTTTAAAGGATCGAATAGTATTAAATTAAATTTTTTAAATTTGCTTAAAATATTAAATTTCGTAAAAACCTCTAAAAACGAAACGCAAAAAGCGATTAAAAATTCGGTTTTTATAATATAATTAATATATAACTTTACAAAACCCGAAATTTTATTATCGTATTTACGTTTTAATAAATTATAAAGTTTAATATTAAATAGCTAAATAATATAAAACGAGTATAAAAATAGAAAAATTATAATTATATTATTTTTTTTATAATATTTCTCAAATTTAGCTAAAACGTAATTTTTATATTAGTTTAATATTAATAAATAATATTTATTTATTTACGACGATTTAAAATATTTATCAAAATATTTAATTTAATCGAGGCCTATTTTATTTATAGTCTATTTATTAAAATTTATATAAATACGTTAATTATTTAAAATATTATATTTTAAATATTATAATTTTTAGTAAATAAAGTTTTAAAAAATAATATATAGTAATATATATAATTTATAAAAATTAATAATATAAATTATAGTTATTTATTTTTAATTATTAAACTATATTAATTTATATTTTTTACGTCGTTTAATATATATAACTACTATATTAAATAAAATAATATCTATTATAAAACTGGTTTTGTTAAAATTTTATATATTATTATTATAAATATTATATTACGTTTTTATATATTAAAAACGTTTAAATTATATATTAATTATAATTAGATTTTTATATAAAATTTTTTAAAAGTTATAGTTACATAAATAATACGTTTTAAATTTTATATAGCGTTTAATAAAATTTTACGCCTAGTTCTGTCCGACAGGATTAGCGTTGCGCGTTTTTCGTAAATAATTTGCTATATTTTTAATAATAGTATAATTAGGTAAATAATTTTAATTATCTAAATTAATAATATATTAAAAAAATATCTTTTCTTTAATTAAGTTTAATTGAAAATTATTAAGACATATTTCAGTTTTGCAAATACGGCCGTTTATTCTGTCGTATATTGATAATTCTGGAATGTCGTAGATTTTAAAAACGCGTCGAATATTTATTTTTTTCGAAAAGCAAATAACTTCGATAGCTAGGATAATCCTAGATTCTTTTATTTAAACAGACATTGTTTAGTTTTAAAATAAAGACGCGACGAAAATAGAGAGACGCGTTTCTAGGAAAAGTACGCGACTGACCCGTATGCGCGACTGACCCATCAACCACGTTACCTAAAAAACCGATAAGTTTATATTTTATATATAATATTTTTTATTATAAATTTGTTTTTGCTAATAGAAAGCATAAAAATCCTAACGATATTACTAGTATTCGGTAGTAAAAAAATATTTCTTAAATTTTATAGGTTATTTTAATATTTCTAGTTATAAATTATATACTTTGTAGCGTTTCCGAAAAAAAATAAAAAAATTAATATTAAATTTATGCTAAAATAGTTTATAGATTTTGTAGGTTTTTGACACTATTTTTCGACAATTACGAGTTATTTATTCTAGCTAGTTTAATTAATAAGGTAGTAAATATTAAATTTGTACTTTTTATTATTATTTTACTATAAATTTTGATTTTTACAAGTTTTAGTATTTATAATATTTATCGTTTTTTTAAAATATATAACTTTTCTATTTTAAAAATATATTTTAATTATAATTTAACTAATATAGAGATAAATATTATAATAAAATAGATTAAAAACAAATAGTCGAATTTTTAATAAAATATTAATAATAAAATAGTTATATTACGATAAATATTCTAGTTATTTAAAATAAACAGTTTTGAAAAAATAAAGCAACTAACTTAATCGAATAGTTTTAAAGATTTAGCAGATTTTTTTTACCTATAAAAAGAAATTAATATTATTAATATAGAATATTTTTAAATACTACTTAATAATATAACGATATTTATAACTATTAAATTTAGACAAATTGTAATATAGTAGCTTAAATAAAGGATATAATTAGAAATTCTCCTAGAGAACAGCACTATATTAGACACCGCCGATTTAGATATATTTATAACGTAGCAAAACCTACCATTTTTATTACTAAAGATATTATTATAAATTATTTATTATATAAATAAAAAAATAGTTCAATTAGTAATTAATAATTCTTTCGATAGTTACGTAAAAATATAAGCTTTAAAAGGTAACTACGAAAATTATAGTTAAATATTCGATATATATGATTTTAAAAATATTATATTATCGACTTTTATTAATAACGGCAACTTTATTTAAAACGAATTAAAGAGAGATTTTTATATAGCTATTTATATAATATTATAATAAATATTAACTTTTTTTTTTCCGTATAGATATACGTGTTTAGTTTTAATATATATAAAAGCTGCTTCTAGTTTTTAAGCTTCTATTACTTAAACTTGTTAGGTTTTTTTGTCGTAAAATAAAAAATAATTTTCATAAATAAGTTATATATTTGTAGCAAAAAAATAACGAAATATATTTTACTTTTAAACGGAGCTATTTTTTTTTTTTTTAATATATAAATATTTAATTGCTATTTTTTACTTTTCGGAGCTAGTTATTTAATTTTCAATATTTTTGTTAATTAGCAAAATAGTTTAAAATAAAGCAAGTTATATACCGATTTTTTAATAGCTTTTTCTACAACTTGCCGAACTAGCGCGTTCGATTAAAAAAGTTATGTTATAGTCGAAATATCGATTTTGCTCCGTTTACTTTTTATTTTTTTAAGTTCTTGTTGTATAATTGCGTCTAGTTTTAATAGAAAGATACTAGTTATAAGTTATAAAAGCTCCTCCGATAGCTGGATAAATTATGTTATTAAATAGAGGTCGAATATAATAAATCGATGCTAATAGGTATTGCAAAAATATTAGTTTTTAAGAGTTATTAGTAATAATAATTTAAAATAGCAGATTATATTATTTATTTTATGTCGGAGATAACCCTGCTAAGATGATAAATTAAAGCTTTAAATATGCTATTTAACGGTTATTAGTTGTATATATAGATTATACCGATAAAAAAGGTATTTAATTAATTGGAAAAACGATTAGCTAATTAGAACAGATTAAAATAAAAACTAGTATTAAATAGCTAAATATTTCGAAACTATTATCGTTATTATTGTTAAAAGCTACGTTTAAAATGTTAAGTTTTTATAAAAGGTATAGCAGCTATAACTACTTAATTAAAGCGATTTCTTTTGTTTCTCTTTTCCGTCATCTAGTATCACCGAATTAAAATCCACAATATCAAGATTGTTTCCTTCAGTTTCGTGGTTTTTTTATAGATTTTCTGGCGTCGTGCCATTCGGGACTTGGTTCTCGGTCTTGTTATTATCCGTTGTCTGCTTTTCTGTGGGCATATTGAATAAATTGCTGTAATATAAGGTTAATTTCGAGGTTCGGCTAAAATCGAGGCATTTTTCTTATTTGAGATTTGGTACGAGACAAGAACTCTGTAGTAGTTATAAAATAACAAAGAGTATTAAGCTATAGCTTTATATTATACCGAAATTTAATAAATACGAGACTAATTTATTAATAAAAAGGCCTAGTTAGTGAAGTTTAAATAAATAGCAATAGTTTCGTAATTATAGATAGTAAAACGAGACGGACAAATATATACTTTTAAAAAGCTACAGTAATTATTTTCTTTTTTTGCTAAATCTCTTTTTAGGTAACTTTTATTATTACTCTTTACGGTCCCTCCATCGAACCAACAATATAGCAATACGTATGAAATTTCGACAGCTAATCGTCTAAATTTGACATCGTGCATTAATTAAATTAGCCACCTTTTAGGTAGATGATTATTTCAAAAGACAATACCCGGTCTCGAAATGTTATACCGGTTTAGGGACCCGTATTTATTTAACTGGCCTAGAATTACAACTTGGCACAATTTGGAGTTATTAGTCTGTATAATATATATATAACTGACTTTATATTATCCTAAAATATCACGGTTTTAACGCGATCCTATACTAATATATAGCTTCGATAACGATTATATAATAAAAATTTCTTCTCGGTAATTCTTTTGTAACAACTTAACGAAAAGCTACTAATTATTATATATAAATAAACGTAAAAATATTAAATATTATTTCGAAAACTTCCTTCTTAATTTCGATAGTTTCTCTTTGCTAACTTATAAATAAGCCAATAATATAAAAACGTATATAAAATAATATCGACTACCAATTAACCAAATTTAATATTTTACGTTAGCCAAATTAACCCGCTATTATTTAAATAAATAATTATATTTAAAAAATATACCTTATCTCGATATATCTTGTCGGTTAGTAACCTGAATCTATATTAGTCTAAGATTATAACCTCGAGTTACTTATTTATACGATAAATATATACCAAGCTAATATATATATAGCTTTGAATAAAGCGTCAAAGCCTATATAAACTTCTATAGGTAAAGCTTAGAAACGGAAAGTTAATAATTAAATTGCTTTGTCGTTATCCTTCCGACGAACTAATTATAATAAAAACTTCCCTGCAAGAAGTTCAATGGTCAAGCCGACCAGCGTCATTAATATTCAATATTTTAAAACTTTGCAACAACACTAATAGTTTCCTTATATTTAAAAAATACCATATCCGTATAAACCACTAATTACCTAGTCTTATTTATCTCAACTCGGACGTATATCTAGTAGATATATAAACTCTATCCTAATTAAAACTAATAGATCCCTATAACGTTGTATAGCTATATATTGCTACACGTACTTAAATATATAACCTCGTTAACCAATACAAAAATATCCCGCTTTACGAACCTATATATCTTTAAAATTCTTAATTATTACCTCCTCTATATATAGCTTAGTTACCACAAGCTAATCCCCGGCTTATTACTAATTTTTAATACTTTTTTACATACGGCCATTTTGAGAAGCCGCAAATAGAAAGCTAGGGTAACTTAGCGCAAATATATATATATAAAACAGAAACCGTATAGTAACATTATTTATTTATAAGGATACATTATAAGCTAATGTTAAATATTTAATATCCATAATTAAGCTATTCTACCTTTAGACCTAATTAATTTAAAGAACAAAGAACCTAAAAAGACGCAAAGAACCCCAAGAACTCTAAAAAGATGCAAGGAACTTAATAAACTTGGTGCTTTCCTGCTTTCAAAACGCCTCTATTACAACAACCCAAAATATCGCAGCTGGTCTTCCATTTAGTCGTTCTTTGTGGCCGTTGCATACTTTTGGTTTATATATATTCAATAGGCTAAAAATAAATTGGAAGTGCACTCGTTTGCTTGACGGTTATCAAAACGCGGGCGCGAATCTGAGTGTTTCTTTTTTTTTTTTTTTTGCGCCTGCCTACTTGTATCAGATCTATATGTCTTGCTTTGTATTAATAATCCCTACCTTCAGTTTTTGTTTGGTTTCGCTTCGCAATTCCTATAAGCGATACCTACTGGGTTGCCACCACATATATAATAGATATCGCTTTCTATCCCTATAATAGCGCGATAGTAGATAGATAAATTTAATATCAAATATCTAGTTAATGAACCAGAATATTTTCGATTACTAAGGTTAGGATTATTATTAGTACAGTAACTATAATAGTTTTTACGATAATTACCTATACTAAAAGATCTTCAATATCTATTTGTTATATATACAAATTAGGCAGCGATTGGGCTTTGCCGAAATGATGCCGAATATATAAATATGTAGGTAATTTAAGCTAAATTAGCTTTTTTGCAAACTTCTACTTTAACTAATCTTTTATAAATAGATTTTATATAAAGAATATTATATACTAGAGTAGATATAGATTCTATTAAAGAAATTCAGTGCTTTATAATTGAGATATATAATACATTTGAAGCTATCAAGAAACAACAAGTTCGTAATTGTATATCTTTATTAAGTATTGTTACAAACCAACATTCCAGCAGGCCCAGTGACCCGGCCTAGTGTAGTGGAACACTACGGATACTTACATATGCCTAGATGGAGGGATTATGTAAAGGAATCACGTGACTTTGGATCAATAGATCAGTAACTGATCTATGATCTAGATCAGTGGCTTATCACGATGATCTATGAGTTGGATCAGTACGGGATTAGTGATCCAAGGGGACATTGGGAAAAGGAATCAAGTATATAGTCCGTAGCATTTCCTATGTCTCTAGTCATTCTTTTCCTCAGTTATCAATCTAAGCATTCCAACGGTATTTAAAATAAGAAATATTTCCTAACGACTTAATTATTACAATATAAAGTTTAGCAATGTCTTACTTAACGAAATAAAACTCCTTTATAAATCATTACTAACCTTATTTTAGGAATAGAAACCTATAGATCTTAGTATATTTTTACTCTCGATAAAGATTTAAGTCGTTATATTTTAATAACTCTTATTTAATTAGTATTCTAAAAAAGATTGCTAAATAATTATCTCTATACTATAGCACCTAATAACGAAATATCGGAAATAACGGCGGAATAAACTCTATTCGACATAAGTCAACAAACGGTTCAACTTAAATAAGCAATAACTAATATAGCGCTATTTACGAAGAGAATCCTAGAATTTAAAAAAGCTAATAAATAATAAAAAACCTAACTTAAAAACTAAGCTAAAAACGTTAAATATAAATAAAATAAGCTTTAATATTTCGACGGCTATAACTATAATATTTAAAGATTTTTAACCCAAATTTAGATTTATATTAATAAAACAGCAGGAATTACGACTAAAGCCGATAAAATTTAGTATATATTTAGGTTCCTAACCGGAAAAGCTTTAGAATAGTTTGAACCTATTATAAAAAACTACTAAAATAACACCAAAAATAGAAAAAATAAAAAAACGAATAAAATCTTCAATAATTTCGATATATTCGAAAAAAAAATCAAAGGAATATATAAAGATACTAATAAAATCCGTATTAACGAACGAAAGTTTAAAAACTTAAAACAGAAAAAATCGGCGTCTTTATACACTTCAAAATTCCGACAAATCGCATTACATTTGGAGTAGGACGATGATGCCTTTAAAATAAAGTTTTATTACAGGCTTAAAAAACAAGTCAAAAACGAACTATCGAAACAAGACCGACCGGAAGAATTGATTAATTATATTAAAATAGCAGTTAAAATCGATAATCGCTTTTATAAAAAATACCTAAAAAAGAAAAAGAACACGAATAGCTTACCTAACCTTGCTAATTTATCTAAAAAACAACGAGATAAAAAAAATCAAAACCTGCGATTAACTTTTTATAGAACGTATTTAAAATCTATAAACTTTAATACTATTTATAAAAATAAAAATAAAAAACTTAAAGACAAAAGCAAGACTACCTACTATAACTGTTAGAAAAAAGGGCATTTTACCAAAAAATATAAAAAAAAGTTCAAAAAAATACCCAAGAAATAAAACGCGTCTATAGAAAAACAAAATAGAAAACAAATATCTATAACTATACTTAAAGCAATATATAGAAAAAAAATCTAAAAAAACAACTAATTAAATACTACGACTAATAGTATTAAAAACTAGTATTAGTAATATATTTTTACAGATTAAATATACCCAATTTACCTAGAAACCAAAACATTAATATAAACAATTTATAAAAAATGTATATACTATACATATATTATATATAACTTACACCCTACCGGATAAGCAAAATTCGAAGCTATCTTAAAAAAAGATAATAATAATAAAATAACTAATATCTTCAATAACAACGACTTAACAATAGCAGAAGTCTTACCAAGCAAACTCCAACAAAAGGCTAATGCCTAGTTAGATAAAATGTTACAGAGAGACAAGCGGATAATAGAAAGTCTTACTATTAAGAAATTAATCGATACAAAAAGAGTAGAAGTATAGAGTTTATTACATTAAATTCAAACCTACTAATAAACCGAATAGTTCGTAAATAAAAATATTAATATAAAAATACAACCGGAGCTCGAAATAGAAGATATTTATTAAAATCGACAAAACTATAAAAATATAATAACAACTAACTATATATAATTAATACTTAAATATAACTACTATAAAGAAGTTTTTTAGCTGTTATATTTTATTAGCAGTTATGTATATTACTTACTATAAAAATTTGACTATTTATAGTTTCTAAAAAGAATTTAAGGAAAACCGGTTAAAAGGCTTTATTTAAGGAGTATCTTCGGACTTTTTATTATACTCTATAAAAATAAAAAAAGATTTGCGATATTTGCCAAAAATAGCAACGCAAAATGCTATAAAAAGATTTAGTCGGAATGTCGAAAAAATAAATACAAAATACATATACGAAAAAAATCTTAAACATAGAAAATCGAAATAAAACTCCACAAATATATAGCACTACACAAAGCAGCACGAAAGTAAATAAATTACGCTACGTTATAAGCTATTAAAAACTACCTTACGGCGTATAACAAAACTTTTAAAAAAATCTACGAAAATAGATAAAAAAACAACTTCCGACAAAAAGCAGAAATCGTCCTCGAACAAATTAAAGATATAACCAAAAATTGGTCACTAGAAAAAAAGCAAAATACGAGTTTCTGCAATTTTTATAAATAAACTAAGCTTAATATACGAAAAAAATACGATTTTCGAAAATAATTAAAAAAGAAAAAAGAAGCTTTTTTAAAAAAAATAAGTCTAACGGAACGAATAAACTATTAATTAAAAAATTAAAGCGAGAAAAAGAAACAATTTAACGCAAATTTCGAAAAGCTTTATAAAATAGCTTACGCATAACAAAAGCACCAACTTCTACCTAATTACCCGATTAGCTTTATCCAAAAAAAAAAAACTCCATATAAATAAATATAGAAATATTAGCAAAAAGCTACCGTACAAAATCGGATTAAAAAAACTAATATAAAGAATTAAAACCCCCAGCAATAACCGATATAAAAAATTGCTAAACAATAAACAAAAAACGACGAAAAGCAACTATAAAACGTCGATAATTAGCCTAAATAAATATAAAAAAATTAAACTTTATACGATAAAAATTTACTATATAAATTAAAATTAACATTATATAAAAAAAAAACAAGCTTTATACTATATTAAATATAGAAACAATAAAAAACTATATTTTCTAAAAAGCGGTTAATAAATATAGTATATTTTAGATTACTAAAAAAAAAGCTTACCTACTTATAATTACGGATAGAATTCTATTTAGTTATAATTAAAGAAATATTAAAAAAGAAACTACAGCACTTTTAATTAATATCTAAAGCTACAAAAAATATATAATATTTGATATTATATATTTATTAAAAAAGTATAATATTATATTAAATATACCCTAGTTTCGTACAAGCAATTTACGAGTAGAATAAAAAACTGGCCGTCTCTATTAGAATATATCGAAAAAAGATTTAGCTTCTATTAAATTGGACGAACTAACTATACGTAAATCTATATAAATATAAACAATAAATATTATCGTAAAAAAACCTAAAGCTAAAAAAAGATTTATTATTTTAACGGAATACTACAAATTTAGCAACCTATTCGAACTATACAAAGACGATACAGAATTACCAAAATATACAAATTAGGATCTAACAATTCCTACAAAAGAGGATTAGAAGCTACGAATATTTCCCTTCTACAAATCCAATCAAAAACAACTGAAAGAACTGGAAAAATACTTTATAAAGGCATTTCAAAAAGAATAAGTACAACCATCAAATTCATCGATAAAGTTATCTATTTTATAGATACCAAAAAAACCTAGAAAAAATAGTAAAATATTATAAAAAATATATATCGATTATAAATACCTCAACGGAGGAATATTAAAAAATATAGGCATCGTGCTACAAGTAAATAACCTATAAAACCGACTTTATAAAACAAAATAGTTTATAATATTAAATTTACTAGACGTTTATTATTAAATATATATTACAAAAAAATATAAATAAAAAATAACATTTAATATACTATATAAATTATATAAATATCAAATTATGCCCTTCGGACTCACAAATATACCAGCAAACTTCCAAAAATAAATTATATATATATTGCGAAAATTCCTAGATAAATTTGTAATAGTATATCTAGATAATATACTTATTTACTCCGAGACGTTTAAGGAATATAAAAAATATATATAGCAAATATTCCAAGTTCTTAAGAAAGCTAACTTAAAAGTATATCTTAAAAAAAGCAAGTTCTATAAATAGAAAGTAGATTTCTTAAGATTTACAATATCTCCAAAAAAAGTCAAAATCCAAAATTCCAAAATATCAACAGTAAAAAATTAGCCAACACTAACTAATAATAGAGATATACGATCGTTTATTAGATTTGTAAATTTTGTACAACTACTAATTAAAAATTTTAAAAAGATTACGGCACCTCTTACGGATTTAATAGAATTAAAAAAAGAATTCCAATAGACCGAAAAGGAAGAACGAGCTTTCGAGGAATTTAAGAAACGAGTATTAGAAAAACCGGTAATTAAACTTCTAAATTTAAACTTGGAATATAAAATAGAAATCGATATATATAATTACATAATCGGCGGATAACTAAAATAACGAGATAAGAAAAAAAAACTATATCTAATAGCGTTTTTTTCTATTAAACTATTAAAATTATAATTTAACTATTATATATTTAACAAAAAGCTTATAATAATAATTAAAATATTTAAATAATAGAAATATTATTTTTTAAAAAATAAGTTTTTTATAAAAGTTTATTTAAACTATAAAAATTTACAAATTTTTATAACTACGAAAAATCTAATTAACCGAAAACAAATTAGATAATAGGAATTCCTAACGGAATTTAATTTTAAAATTATCTATATACCAAAAACAACGAACTTTAAAGCCGATATTTTAAGTCGACGATTAGATTATAAATAGGACTTAAAAAACGAACCTAAAGTACTATTTAAAAAGACGCCAAAAAAGCATTTTATAATTACGATAATAATAAAAAATTACGACAAATAGTTTAAAAAAATGAAAAACTATTTCTCGGAAACAAATCCTCGTAACCTACCGAAAGGAGTAAAATTTCAGAAATATCCAAAATAGGATAAAAAAGACATAAATCGAATAGCATCTTATAGAAAGAAGATCTATATCCTAAAGAAATTTTAAAAAAAACTAGTAAAAGAACTACATAAACATCCTTTATCAGGACACCAAAAAATCTTCAAAACCTTTACCTAATTTCGAAAAATTTACGATTTTCCTAAAGCACAAAAAACGATAAAAAAAGTTATTAAAAAATGTAATCTTTACAATAAATTAAAACTAAATAAATATAAACTATATAAATTACTACAATTTATACTATTGCCGGATAAAGCCTAAAAAATCGTTATTTTCGATTTTATTATTAAATTACCAAAATTACGAAAATTAATAACAAAAATAATATATAATAATATCTTAATTATAGTCGACAAATTTATAAAACAAATATATTTTATATTCTATATTAAAATAAATATAATAAAAAATTTAATATATATAATTATATAATATCTTACTAGTAAATATAAAATGCTAGAAAAATTTATTACTAACAAAAATTGGAAAATAATATCTAAATATTAATAATTATTAATAAAAACATTAAAAATTAAAAATTATATATTAACTATAAAATATCTTTAAATTAATAAATAGATAAAACGTTTTAACTAAATTATTAAAATTTATTTTAAATATTATATCAATAATTAATAAAATAATTAAATAATTAAATTACTATCGGCAGAATTTATATATAATAACTTAAATAATAAATAAATAAAAATATTACTATTTAAAACAAACTACGGATTTAACCTAAATATATCAAAAATATTATTAAACAGTACTATAATATTTTATATAAAAATATAAATAAAAGATTTAACAAATCTACAAAAACGACTATAAATAGAATTTATATTCTTCCAACAGAAATTTAAAATCTACTACGATAATAAAAAGTTTTCAAAACCGACCTTAAAAAAAGAGAATAAAATCTACTTATTATAAAAAGGCATTAAAATAAAAAGACCTAGCAAAAAACTCGATTTTAAAAAAATCGGACTATTCGAGATTAAGAAAAAGTTTTCGCGAACTAACTATTTACTATTATTACTACTAGGAATAAAAATTTATCTTAAATATTATATTTTAGTATTAGAACTAGCATTTTAAAACGCTAAACTTAAAACAAAAGCTAAAATCGAAAACGACTAAAATATATATAATATTAAAAAAATCCTAGATTTACGTTAAAATAGGAACGTTTTCGAATATTTGGTCTATTAAGAAAAATACTTATACTTATCAAATACGTAAAAACCTAAAAAAAATTTATCGTCGATCCCAATAATTATGGCGGACTATCACTGCCAATATTTTAATCGACTAGAGCCGAAAAAAAAAAGTCGGCCCTTTAAAAAAAGTCAAAAACAAAATTCAAGCCGATTGAACCCCAATCAATAACGTCAATCGTACTACTAATACAAATAGAAGCTACGGCGTTAAACTTCTATCGCTTACGTTCGTCTAGCTTATCCAAAGACTATAAACCACAATTTACTATCTAGGCCTCACAAATAACAAAAAAGGAACGTTAAACCCACAACCGATTAAGTTTTGCGAAAGCTTCTTGGGTCTCTTATATCAAACGGTTGAGGCGTTTAGAGACCGCTTCCTCCTCATCCTTCAGACGACGGGACTCAAGAAACACACGATTTAAGGAATTCATCGAGACCCCAAAACTATCGCAGGAAATTCCGCGACGAACATACTTTTTATAACGAGAAACCCCGTCCATCATTTTATATTCCACCTTTTGCCCCCGCTGCTAACATGCGTAGCAATTGGAACAAGGTATAACTTCGAAACCAAGTTCGTCGATCGTAGCGAAAAGGCGGTATCGTTGCTTAGTCTTAGACAGGCATGCGCGTTTATCAATTCGGCCTAATATAATATATTAACAAGGCATTCTGCCAATACAAAGGAAAAGAAAAGAAGATACGACAAAGGAACCAGGGGAACTTACGCTATTTATTATTGAAGACAACAATAGTAGAAGGAAGGGAATAATATTACAAACCAACATTCCAGCAGGCCCAGTGACCCGGTTTAGTATAGTGGAATACTACGGATATTTATATATACCTAAATAGAGGGATTATATAAAAAAATCACGTGATTTTAGATCAGTAGATCAATAACTAATCTATAATCCAGATTAGTAGCTCATCACAATGATCCATAAATTGGATTAATACGGGATTAATGATCCAAGGGGATACTGGAGAAAGGAATCAAGTATATAGTCCGTAGCATTTCCTATATCTCTAGTTATTCCTTTCTTCAGTTATCAATTTAAGCATTCTAACGGTACTTGGAATGGGAAGTATTTCCTGACGACTTGATTATTACAACGTGAAGCTCAGCAACGTCCTACTTAACGAGGTAAGACTCTTTCGTAGATCATTACTAACCCTATCTTAGGAACAGAAACCTATAGATCCCGGTATATTTTTACCCTCGGTAAAGATTCGGGTCGTTACAAGTATAATTATAACTACTTAATATTTTTACGGACCCGAATATATCATTTGTTAGGCAAAATTCACGGAATAAACGCTTATCTGACCGACTTTCTTTTACATGCCTTAAACGGCACTATTAAGGATATTAGCAGTGAAGAAATCGATTGTCTCGATTATGACCAACCTTACTACTATCCAAACTCTACAAATGACAAACGACAATTTTGCCTTTACCCCAATTGCCCGAAAGGCCCGTTAGATAGAAAACAGCTTCGCCGGCACTATACAACTCGTAAAATCCTAGATACTATTATCGAGTAAATAAACTAATACACGCGTGCAGATGTTTACTGTTCGGATGTTTCGATTGAAGATACGCAGTATATTTGCTGCAGGCGAGCATTAGAGAAAGTATCGACCTTTAAAAAAAACTATGCCAATTGTCTTGAACGAATGAAAGGCAAATTGGCTTAAGATACAATCGGAAAAGCTGTGAAACAAAAGGATCGTATAATTGAAGCTTCGAACAAGCAATTAGATAAGATTCTGTTGAACACCGAGCGCGAAGATTCGTCAAAGAATCCGAGGAAACGGGGTCAGGTCTCTGAATACGAACAGTGTATCCCGAAAATTAGACGGACTGGAGATTCCGGTGCGAGTTCTGTTCTGTAACGAGCGCTGTTATCCCTCGGGATACACAGCCACGCTGGGGTCTTGATTTGCAGGTAACAATAAGGAGAACTAGGGGTGCTCGTTAGGAGGTTTATAATGCTCCTATCGTTATATAAAAAGATTTGTTATCTTAAAACAATGCAGATAAATAAAATTTAGAGTAGAAATAATATTTAATGTAAAATTAATAGCTAAGAAAAGAACTAAAAAAGTGACTAAATACAGGAAGAGGTTGGGATCTATATATCTTTGAAGGTCTCCCATCCCGGGGTCGAGTCGACGAAGTCGACGGTCGATCTCTTCGACTGTTGGAATCGACGAGGTCGACACCCGACCGCGTCGACGAGCAGTCGACACGGTCGACGCCCGATCGCGTCGACTCTCGATAGAGTCCTATCTTGGTTATTATAATGACAGGTTATGCAACAAGGGGGGTCCGTCTCCTTTCTGAAAGTTGGGCCGCTCAAATGGGTCGGATGACCCGTTGGTTTGTAGCATGTTCTGCATGCCCATCAAACCGCTATTGCAGATGTTTCAAGTCAGTCTATACACGCGTTATTTTTCTAACATCTTATGCTAAAGAAGCAGCAGCAGGTTTTGTGTTGTTTGATAAGCCGGCAATACCTGTCGTTTCAGACTTGTCTTTCTCGCTAAGGCAATCTAATTTTGTTGGTAGTTATACTATATTTATGACTGAAATATCTCCCGATCTAGTTTCTGGGCACTATTATATTTCTTAACAAATAAGAGGTGCGTATAATGGATATCTATATTATCGAAGTTCAACAATGCTTGTAAATCCAATGGATAGGCTGTTTTGGGACGCCCCGGGAGATCAATTTGGGCGTGTTGTGCATTAAGGACGGTTTCTAGCGGCCTCTATGAACACGAAGTTCGTCCTGATACCGTAGCCATTTAACTCCTTAACTTTTTCTCTTAGAACGTCTGAATTACGTAGTTCTATCTTGCCTTATTTACTGATCTCTGTTTTCGATATATAACCTATAGCGATCTGGTTTCCTCTAAGAATTGTCCAACCTACCCGACTATCTATTAACGCACTGCGATTTGTCAGCTTTGTGTGATTTTAATGGGTTTAGTATTTTATAATCCACCTTCTCTCGACTTAATCAAGACTTCAGTTATACCTTCCTTTCCCATTTTATTACGGGGCAATGTCAGAATCCCAAAATCTGACATTTTTTTACCTGGTATTTCCCTATTATAGGAACCTTCAAACAAGACAAATCGAGACTCGGGGCTTTATAGAAGAACGAGAACGACTTAAATATCTGGTCTATCGAAGAAGAAATAAGTTTAATCGGTAGGAAAAACGTTACTACGATATATTTTAGCGAGCCCTTAATAAAGTCGGTAAATGCTCGACTTAATAACAGTTCGTATATTCTATAAAAATTAGCCACGAGCAGGAATAGAAAGAGGTTAGACTAACCTTATTAAGAAAGCTGTACTGCGTATAAAAGTCTAGACTTTTTAGAGATTTAAAAGGCAACTTTTTTTTAAATCTAATAACTTAATCTCCTATTAATACATCGTTTATAAAAAATGCTCTAGTTTTTTAAATAGATTTTTTTGCATTTTTTATCGAGAATGAATATATTGAGGCCATAGCAGTAATGCGTATATATTTAGTAATTAGAATGGTCATAATCTAATAACTACCGCTTTTCGAGACAATTTTTACAAAATTAGACCCCGCGCCAATAATTTCTTAGTCGGAATAAACGACCTTACGTTTTATACCGCTCGGGATTAAAATGATCCGATTTTTATCCTTTTTATTCCAAAATCATCATTCTAGCTTTACAACTAATTGGTATATTACTTATGCTTGTCTAGCAATTACTTGTATAAGCAAGTTTTATTTGCGCGTTTCAATTTAATAAAACGCTAGATTTTACGTTTTAGTTTATCTAAACTATTATTGATAAATCTAATATATATTATAAAAAAAATTAGGATTATACGCTACAAAACCCTGCTTTATTTACAATAGATTTGAGCTTTTTATTAAATATAATATATAGGCTATCTATATATAAAATCTTCGATAGTATTTCTAATGACAAAATCTAACCCTTCGGGTGTCTTCATGCGGTAGCTCCAGTGAAAAAAATCGGCAAATTGACTCCTTTTTCTAGTACGTTTCGTGTTTTCCGAATTTGTCGTACCTTTATCGTTTGTAAGATAGAACTTAAATTTATAATAGCTGCTTAAAAGCTAGAATTTAGCACTGAGATCGTTGAAACTTTGAACGCGTAGTTGGTACAGATCCCATGTTTTGCGCGTCGCACAAGTTACTAGAGGAAGGGCAATAGAAAAGGTAGCGTTAACTGCTTTCCGAATCGGCCGTTAAACCAAAAGTACTCCTAACTATATTTTTCCTATACTTTTTACAGCATATAGTTAATAATACCCGATCGCATCGCGATAGTATTTTCTATAACATTTAAAGTAACATATTATTAAAAGACTTAGGATATAGTATTACATAGGATTTTATTGCTTTTATAAAATAAAAACATTTATATATAACTATAAATTGGTCTATTTTATAAATAATCTACCTAATGCTGTAAGTTTACAACTTAGTACTAAGTATTTCCCGTATTTGCAAGTTTGTCTAAATAAGCTATTTGCTTTATAAAATCGTGTACTAAAGTTTTTTGGTTAAAATATCCTAAATTGTGACAAGTCGAGAATATAATAATCCTAGTTATACGCCTATTTGTTATAGAAAACTTACCGATTGCTTTTATCGACGTGCTTTAGTAAGATAATGCACCTTGGTAATCGAAAGCTATATACCGAAGTTTTGCTATCGTTATATATAACCGTAGTTTCTCGAACTTAAGAAGTTTAGGGCGGGACTGAATAGTTACATAAAGCTTTTCTGCCTCTGCAAAACGTTTCTAGGCGAATAGAGCTTCAGCTAGAGATAATTCTAGTAAAGAGCTACCTAAGGAAGGGGCATGATCCACATATCGTCGCGAGATCTCTTTGCGGAGGTGATTCTCCGCAGTTACTGGATCGTCGAGTTCTCGAAATATATCAACAATATCGCAAGTAAAATTACGTAGGTTTTCGTTAAAGACGAGATCACTACGCCGCTCTATTGCTATTTACGCCTTTTTAAAGTACTTCAGCGATGTTGAAAAGTCGCCCTGAAAATATAGAATCTTCCTAAGCATTATATTTTTACGGATAGATACTACATTTTTTATAGCAGACGCTTTTTTATCGATTAGACTTTAATCTTTAAGCAATCTTTTATTAAAGGCAAGATCCTCAATTTGAATATTGTTTAAAAAGCATTAAATGGCGGTCTATTTTTTTGCCGAGTTTACTATCCGATTGATACTGGACAGGTAAGATATGGCTTGTTTATCTATGATCCGAGAAGCTTGGGTTATGTTTCTAGCTAACTAATCTAAGAGGCATTGTGTCTATGTTATACGTAACTAGAGGTATAGGTTGTCGACGGTGCTAGTAGCAATTTTCGTTTGGCGAATTGTGAATTTTTTCTAGGAAATACTTGGAAAACGGGATACCTCGATTAATGTATACGCTAGATCGACCTGTACGTTTAGAAGAAGTTGTCTAAAGCTGTCTTAGAGGGCTTCTAAAGCGTGTTTTAAAATTAGCACGAGAAATTAAATTTTTGGAGTACTAAATATTCGCGTTAGCAAAAGCTGGAATATTGTGTTTAGCCGGCTTAAACTAACTTGGGCTCCAAGTATTTCTATAAGATTGTTTTATACGCAAAAATTATAGCTTGCTGCCTCCAGAATTAGGCTTACTCCGAGGCTACTAGATTTTTATAAATACGATAGGTAATAGTTTCGTTTATACCTAATTTATTGTCCCGGTCTTTCGATATAATAGAAATAAAGCTTAACTTGTGGAAGACGGTATCTAACCTCCGGCTATTAGACAACAAACGAACTAACTTGGAGGCAAAACTAGTATTAGTATCAACAACTTTGCTTTATGTCGTCCATCGTTTCCGAGGTTTGGCTCCACAAATAAGGATATCTAACCTAATTTTCTCGGAAGTCGAGAGGAAGGACAAAAGAGCTAATAAAGTCATAGCATTATCCGAATAGACATCCGCCGATCCGAAGACAGCTTTAAATATAGCTAATATGGTCGGATCTTTCCAAGGAGGATTTATATATAAGTTAGTATACAAAGCTTGTCTTATGGTTATTGCTTGCCCCGGATTTGGCGTTTTATCAATAAGTCTAAAGCGCAAAGCTATAGAAAGCGCCTCGTTAATGAAGAAATATTCTTTTAGACAAAATTAATTAAGTGTTACGAAGGACAAAAAAGAGGTTAGGTCTAACCGGATAGTTGATTCAAAAGTTTATTCACAAAAGGGGTAGCTTCTAGCGTTTTATGGTATATATCTGTTGCTACGTAGAGGTTATTAAGCGCCAAGTCTTAGTTTTTTTGCAATACTTTTTCTTAATTAAAAAAGCAGGTAAGTTAAAGCAAACTATATAATATTTAATAGACTTACGTTAATACTAAGCTTAATAAATATATAAAGCTAGTAACTTCTTACGAAGCTTGTCCGATAATAGAGGCGAATGATTTAATAATCCTTTTCTATTTGTTACCAGCCTAAAAAATAAGATAAATTTTTGTTTTTATATTTTATACAAAAAGCGTATTATAGATCTCGTTAATAATATAGTCGATAAAAATACCCTTTTTATAGTATATAGCAAGCGCGTAGAAATAAACCCGTTGAAACTGACTATACTTTTTAATAACATGGAAGATTTTGAGATAAATGCTGTCGTTCTATTAGATCTCTACTCGCTCTGCTGCAAAGACGAGGGCGGCAATAGCTTTGAAAGAATAGGAGTTTTCGAGTCGAGTAGAAATCGATGTTTGAGTAGGAAGGTTCTCGGAGGACTGAAAAGGTTGTAAAATTAGGCTACTAGAAATCGAACTGGAGGGTTTTCGTAAACGCTTTTTTAGCCACAGAAAAAATAGAGATATACGGTATAAAATGTAGGCGAGTTTAAATAAGTAAAGCGCGTCTGTCTAAATCTACGTCAAGAGCTTCACTTTATAGGAATATTAGGTAATATCTTTATAAAATAATAGACATTAATAAACCTCGTCTTAGGTAATATAAGAATATTGCCTATTCCGAAGTTTATCGCAAAAACAAGACATAGTATAGATATATTAGGAAGTTAATAGAAAACAACAACGCCATTTTTTATTTAAACTATTCCAAATTTATCCTAATTTTTTACAGCCGCACGAGACGTGGACGATTCTAGTTACTCGCGACATGCCCTACTATAAATTTCAACTCGCCAGCTCGTATTGGCCGCGATTTTAACCCCTAGCGCCCTCGGCGTGACGACGAAAGTAGCCGTATATCTATATCGTAATCCGTATTTATATATATACTATCTTATAATTAGTATCGAATTAGCAATCTGTTAGTAAGTATTTAATGCAAAATTTCTTAGTCCCTTTTAGGAGCTTATCAAGCTAGATAGATACAGGACTAGGTATATAAATTAACTTTACTAAAATACTACAAAGCCGATCACCGTTTGTTATTTAGGTAATTTCTGCTTCCTCCTATAACTTATAAAAATTAGGTAGGAAGTTTTAGAAGAACAGAACCTTATCGATGGTATAGGTAAAATTATAGTATACTTCTTTTCTATATATCTAAAGAACTTGTAACTGTACCTATTTAATACTGTAAATTTTTTTATTTTTAGTCATACAGTACTGGTCTAATTTGTAGTAGCTTTTAAGTCTTTAAATCGATTCCATTTTATTAAGTTTACAAAATATAGGCCGATGCGACTAAATTACTTATTATTTATATCTCGGTATATTATATTAATAGAAAGTTAGTTATAATACGATAACGGATTGCAGCTTGCATAACGGAAATTTGCAATATTAAGGTGCTAAAGGTAGCAATATCTATTTTTATATTTAATTAACTATTATATATTCGAAGTGCTGCTTAAGCTATTTTATAATAACTAAGACTACTAATAAATACAAACGCTATATTAACGATATATTTAAATAATATAGAATGCAATTATATATATAGTAACTGTAAATAATTATAATAAATATATGTGTAACGTTTTCGTAATTAACCCCGTATTACGTAGGTAGTAATTTTGCTAACAAAATGCCTGATAAGATATGTTTCGAACGGCATAGTACAGCCTTTCCTAATCGCGACCCCGTATTTCTATATTATAAGGCGTATAGCATATATAAAGGTAGACAAGTCGCCTCTTATAAGGTGCATATATGGTAGCTACGGCCATTATTAGACGGCAAAGCAACAAGAATGGCGCGATTAGTATGAATATTACGCCCGTCCCCGAGACTTAGCCTGCGTCTGCGTAGTTAGGTAGCAGTCCCCCGCCCGGCAACCTCGTTGACGAGAGGAAATTGATTTTATTCGTAGTTGAAATACGAAGCTCGTTACCTAAAGTAGTGCGCCGCCTTGATATACCGCGATTTCTTTTTTGGGACAGATAGAACTAGTCGGTTTTCAGCTCTATAGGCCTATAATAGCTATCGGCTTTATAATTATAGCAGATATTATTTATTAAATCTACTATAATTACAAGTTATTTCTATTAAAAGGTATTTTCTGCCGGCAGAGTATTATAAAGCCGGTGTAGCAGGGTGGCGTACTACTTTAGGTAGCGAGCTTTGTAGGTACGGTAACGATATATATAATTTTACGGGTATAAGTAATTTTTAAGAAGACTAGATAGTTAATTTAGATTATATAAATATAGTATAGTCGTTTTCAAAATAATTACTAAATTTTTTTTTAAAATACCTTATTTATATTAAAAAATATATTATCAAATTACTTTAAATATATATCGTTTAGAAAATTATTAGTTAACTAAACAAAGTATATTTTAGTAAGATGAGTAAAAAAAAGATATAACTAATGTTGATTTTAGCATTTCTTATACTTGCTATTATGTAACAAATTGCTAATATAACGGCTTTAGTAATAGTTCGTTAATTGCTATATCTACGATTAGTATTAGCGTTAATTTATAATAGACGAATTCTAACAATAATTTGGTATTTATAAATAAAACTAAAAGCTTGTATACCAAATGTCCAATTTTCGGATATAGTAAAGAGAAGGTAAAAAAAAGAAAAACCTGCAAATATAGATAGTTGTGCCTATTAAATAATAATTAAAAATTTAAGCAGACAAATAGATAGTTTTTAGTATAATTACTTATATATTATATAGACAATTTATTAAATTATTTTACTATACTAGCCTTATTTTCCTATTGTTCCTAGCTGCTATATAATTACTAAAAATTTTGTAGTTTAATAGCATATATAGTAGTGTTTTTTTTTTTCGTTAATGCTTATAGACCAATTCGACCAATATTAGTAATACGGTATTTCTGGGAGTTTTTAATATTTTTTAGAGTTTTTGCTATATCTATTACAAATTAGACTGCTTTAAATTAGGCAACAAATATAGATAGTAACCTAGAAAATAAATAGAAATATATAAATTAGAAAATATTTATCGAATATATTATCGAAAGAAAGGCAAAGCAAGACCTATTATATAAGCCGATAAACTATTATCTATCCTCCAAGTACAGCAAGAGAGGACAAAACCTAGTGCAGCGCCTAGATTTTTGAAATAGCATTTGCTAGGTAGCCTATATTTAACTCGATAAGTATATACTAAAATCAATATAACGGTTAATTAACAAAGTTTATACTATAGCTATTGTTTATAGCTAATTAGAAATCTTCGTATTTGAAATTTATATATATAAAACTAGTTGTAATAATTTGGTAGCTAACGTAGTTAATGGGTCAGTCGCGCATACGGGTCAGTTGCGTACTTTTCCTAGAAACGCGTCTCTCTATTTTCGTTGCGTTTTTATTCTAAAACTAAATAATATCTGTTCAAATAAAAAAATCTAAGATTGTCCTAGCTATTGAAGCTATTTGCTTTTCGAAAAAAATAAGCATTCGATACGTTTTTAAAATTTACGACGTTCTAAAATTATCAATACGCGATAAAATAAACGGCTATATTTATAAAACTAAAATATATTTTAATAATTTTTAATTAAATTTAGTTAAAAAAAAGGTATTTTTTTAATATATTATCGATTTAAATAATCAAAATTATCCGTCTAATTATACTATTATTAAAAATATAATAAATTATTTATAAAAAATACGTAACGTTAATTTTATTAAATAAAACTAAATATAAAGTTTTATTAAACGTTATATAAAATTTAAAATATATTATTTATATAGCTATAATTTTTAGAAAATTTTATATAAAAATTTAATTATAATTAACGCGTAGTTTAAATATTTTTAACGTATAAAAATATAATACAATATTTACGATAATAATATATAAAATTTTAATAAAACCGGCTTTATAATAGGTATTATTTTATCTAATATAATAGTTATATATATTAAATAATATAAAAAATATAAATTAATACAATTTAATAATTAAAAATAAATAATTACGATTTATATTATTAATTTTTATAAATTATATATATTATTATATATTATTTTTTAAAATTTTATTTATTAAAAGCTATAGTATTTAAAATATAATATTTCGAATAATTAGTATATTTACGTAAATTTTAATAAATAGACTATAAACGAAATAGATTTCGATTAAATTAAATATTTCAATAAATATTTTAAATCGTTATAAATAAGTAAATATTATTTATTAATATTAAACTAATATAAAAATTATATTTTAGCTAAATTCGAAAAATATTATAAAAAAAATAATATAATTATAATTTTTTTATTTTTATATTTATTTTATATTATTTAGCTATTCGACGTTAAATTTTATAGTCTATTAAAACGTAAATATAGCAATAAAATCTCGGGTTTTATAAAATTATATATTAATTATATTATAAAAACCGAGTTTTTAATTACTTTTTGCGCTTCGTTTTTAAAAGTTTTTACAAAATTTAATATTCTAGGCAGATTTAAAAGGTTTAGTTTAATACTATTTAACTTTTTAAAAGTTATTTTAATACTCGATATATATTTAAAATCGCCGTTGCCTATTTTTAAATTTTAAAAACTACCCAAATTTTAAATTATATAAATATTTAAAATTACGTAAAAATCTATCGTATAATCAATTTTAATTAAAAAAAAGATCTCTAAATATCAAAAAAACTTGCTATTTAAAATTTTATCTGCTATTAACCAATTTACAAAATCTAATTTAATATTAACATATATAGTTACTATTTTAACTAAAAAAAACCGCACCTTTCGTAAAGTAAATAAAACACTTTCTAAACGTCGGAAAGCTAAAAGAAGGCAATTATAGTATAGAGGAGGACTTAATGCAGAACAAAGCACAGATTTAATTACTCAGAGGGACGCACAAAATCAAGCACGACAGGATAGGTCTCGAAATCGTAGTAGTAGTAAAGCTGGTCCGTCGTACCTACGACGATATAGTAAATATAGCAATACAGGTCATAATGCCAGAACCTATGAAGTAGAGGTAGATTCGTCTAGAAAATCAGATTCCGATTGAAATTTAATATCAAATACGCTTGTTATAATGTCATTTACAAATAAATGTCTCACGATCGAGAAAAGTGCACAACTGACCCGTATACGCGACTGACCTATCAACTACGTTATTCTTTTTATATTTATAGAATTTATTCTAAATAATATAGTAATGGATTTATTTAGTAGATACAATATATATAAAGGAGTAATTTTTACTAAATATAAGTCGAAGTTTTATATTACTATAGTAAATATTTAAATAAATAAAAAATATTGCCTATTTTAAAAATAAAGCGTTAAATATTTTTCTTTAATTAGGTTTAAATATTAGCTATATACTTCTTTTAAATCGGAAATATTATTAAACTTTTAAATAGGATTTATTCCGTCGGACTTATTCCTAGAATTGGGGGTCTTTTCGATTTAGCGGTCTAGTTTTGTACAGCCTAGGTTAACAAAGCTAAGTTTCTATATAGCGAAAAGTTTATTTATAAAAGAATTTTACTATACTTAGTTTAAAAAGTTTTAAAATCGATTAATACGTTTCTAGCTAAACTAAAAGAGTTTATAGCAATTTATTTATTCTATAAAGGCTTATTTTTACTTTTTTATACCGACTTTTACAATAATAATATAATTGTCGACTTTTAATATAATATTTTTTTAGTAATAAATTAGGAAAATACGTTAATTGTTTTATAAAAAATGCTGGAATTTATAAAAGATTTAACTATAATATTACTAATTATAGATAAACTTTCTTATTATAAAAACGAGACGATACAATAACAGCTATTTAAATATACAAAATACATTAAATCGGCAAGCGAAATAGAAAAAATGAAAAGCTTAAATAATAGCGTATTTATGATTTTTGCGTACTCTTTAATTTAATATTTTATATATACTATATAGCTTTACGAAAATAGACAGATTAGATTCTATAGCGCTATTTTGGACTAAATAAAGGCAGGTAAATACTATAGCTATAACTAGTTTTTACCTTTTATTTTAATTCCCTTTAAAGGCAATAGTAAAGTATTATTTTCGAAAGAAATAACAATACTTCGTTTTAGCGGTTTTACTAACTATTTTCCTATATTTCGGCTTAAAAATTTAGCAATTTTATTTAAACAAACTACGACATAATGCAAAATTAATTATACTGCTATTAATAAATAGATTTATAATATTATTTTTTTTATTTAACTAATTATACTAATTTGTTTAATTTAATATTATTTATTTATTAGATTTAAAAAATTTAAATTAAAAAAGAAAAAAAGGTATAATATTAAAAAATAGATTGTTAAAATTAATAGTATCGAAAAAGCTAAATTATTAATAATAAATAGATATAAAGCTGATAGCGATTTAGTAAATTTTTAAAAAACAATACTATACTATTAATTATAGTAATAGTAAATAAAAATAAAACAAAGAGCTAATTTTTATTTATTTTTTATTCTTTTAAATTTAGTTATTAAATAGAAAAATATATTAAACTAAGTATAGAATTAAATACCGTTGTGTTTTAAAATTTTTAACAGCAATTTAGTTATAAGCCTTTTTTTTTCGAATAAATTATTACGCAGCTGTTTTTTATGTCAAAGCGAAGGATATTTTAAAAACATTACGTTACTTTTAATGCTATTTTTAAAGTATTAAGAATATATAAAAAAGCTAATAAAAGGATATTTATTTATAACAAATGGCAGCGGCCGGAGTTTAAAAAGCTATTAAAAATAACCCCGCCGAGGCAATTTTTAAAGGAGCAACTATCTATAAAAACCGCCCTCCTTCCACCCCCAACCGTTATTTTTTTTCTTCAATTCCTTAATATCGAATATCTCTGCGCCTACATGCCTCAAATCTGTTTAAAATCGAACCAAGCCGCAAACAAGTTCGACTCTAAAACGTACAATATTTATTTTTCTATATATTAAAATAGTCGAAATATATATAAAAAAGGCTAATATATAGAAGTTACAATACTAATATTGTCTATATTTTAAATTAGATTCAAATTGCTATTTTATTTACTAGGCTTTTTTTTTTATTTAGTTTGATTAATTTATAAACGAGCTCTTGGTTTAAAAATAAAATAAAAGTATATTTTTATAATATAAAAGCCAATTATATAAATAACTAGAATAATAAAAAGTAAATCTATATATATTTTACTAATTTATCGATTATTTTCGAAACGATATCAATTAAATAAAAAGCGATCTTTACGAGTTTAAAACTAAAACTAAGGTTAAATTTATAGAATTATAAAATATCTAATTTTTTTACTATAATACTATTTTATAAATTTATAAATAATATATAGTTTAAACTATATAAATAAATATATATATACATAATATAAATCTACATAACTCTATTTTCTATATTTACCTCGTTATTACTTTTAATCCTTTCGTAGGTATTAAACGACTAGAACGGTTTCTTCGTTACGTAAAAAAGTTTTACTCGCTTCGATACTTTATTTATTCCGATTAAATTAAGATCTTTATCTATCTTGCCGAATTTTACGACTTTTTACTTATTTTTAGTAACAAAAATAATCTAAATCTTGCCTCAACTTCCATCGAACTAAGCATAGCTAATATAAATACCGATAACCAAGATGCTATTATTCGCGATCCCAATTCTGTAGTTACAAGGCTAAGAGGGATTTTGGGATTAAATAAGCAAAATTTTATATCTTTTTAAAAAAAAGCTAGATATATAATAAAACGTTTTTTACGCCTAATTAAACGGTTATAATTAAAATACCGGAATAATATTCCTTAAATTGCACAAATACAATAAGCTTCGTTTATAGTTTATATAATTTAATCGCAGCTTCTTAGATTCGATATATTTATTAATATCTTTAAGCTAGAAAAATTACCCAGCAGCGATTCTAAATTTAAAAATACTTATATAAGATAAAACGTTAGTCTTATGCTTCTATTAGTAGCAGCTGCTTATATAAAACGGCATAAATTAATAGAAATAAATTAAAAAACAGCATAATATAATTTAAGTATTAGTAATACAATAAATTGCAATATAAATCGTTCGTTAAACGTATTAACCTAATAATAGAACCGTATATTAATATATTTTCAAACCTTTAAATATCCGATTAATATAGTAATAGTTATTTATATATATATATATAGAAAATATTTCAAAAATTTTAGTATATAAAGTAAAATTAGCAGATTTGTTTAAATATTTCGAATTAGAAACTTAAAATCTCCTATAACTAAAATCGTTAATAGCTAAACAAACGTAGAGCCTAGTATTAATTTAATAAAAATCCTTAAATACAATATTATACTATTAATTACAGCGATTATAAATAAATATATTATTAATAACCAAGCTCGAGGCAAATATATAAATAGATTATTTTGTTACGGATTTAAATTTAAACGTTATAGTAACGGACAAAAAGGTGTTTAAAATTAAAAACAATACTAGCTATATACTTTTCTAATTACTAGCTGCATATTTTATCTATTATATTAAGCTGCTAATTTTCCGCCAGCCAACATTATAAGTTTGCATTTTAGTTTTTCAAAAATCTGCTAAATTAGCTAACTTGATATTTTTAAAAATCATTTAAAAATATTATTATTACTATTATAAAATAATAAACTTATTATTACAAAAAAATATATTAATTAGCTATCTCTAAGAATCTCTAGGGAGGTACTTCTAACTTGTTCCTTTGTCAAAACCAGCCCTGCCACTACCTCTGCCGGCACAATCATCATCTTTAGCTTTGATAATAGAAAGTCTCAGACTCGCCTAATTCCTCCATTTCCGAGGTCTTTTTAAGAGATAAGAGAGTCGTTATTGAAAAAGTTTAACCTCTTATAATTTTCGTTACTATTGCTTACGTCGTTGTTGTCATTTATAAAATTAATAATTTCTCGTAATACCTATTGCAATGCTTGTTATTTTGCGCGTATGGCGTTGATAACGTCGAGTGTGCTAGATGAGACTTTTGGAGTGCGGAGAGGTCTAGCTGCGCAAATAGGTGCGTTGGAACGTGGCAGTTTCGCACTTATATTACTATTGTTTTATCGTATCGATAACCCTCTGCCTTTTGCATGTAATAATAAAGCCTGTGATATTGCTTATAATGCCTAGGTGTTTTCTATGTTTTTCTATTGCGATAGGTTGTGCCTGAAGTTGTCTACGATTTGACGGCGACGATAAGTAACGATGCCATCAATCCGGAGCGCTTTAGGCAACGTAACGGCATTGTTTTTGGGCCTGCCGCGAGGCGTCGCAACGAAGGGGTCTGCGATCGTAGGAGGGGGTCTGTAGCTTCGAGATCTTGGCCAGTCTACCAGAGGCGATCGACCTTGTGGATCTTGATGGTTGTAACTCGTAGATGTTTGTCCGATCGCTCGATTTTCTCGTGTATCTTGCAGAAATATGGCAAGCTGTACTGGATCTCGGTAATATACTTGTGTATAAGTATAGGACGTGGGACGGGATTGGCTACAGTTGGAAGGTGCGATAAGGCTCTTTTAAACTAGGTATTGATATGTGTTAGTGTAAGGCGTGTTATTTTTTGAGGCAACTCGCCGAGATACTCGCGACTTAGCTACTCGACTCGCTAGCAAGTTATATTAGTAATAAATAATATAGTATAGCGATTATATATTTCGTAAGTTATACGTTTAAGTGCGGTGTTGATTTCGAGAAGGTTGCTGCGGCTATTATGGAGGAATGATTTAACGGTTTTGTGGTTGGATTCCGTAGGTGACGATGTCCTGGTGCCGTAGTTACGATACTTTGAGGTGTAGTAATTTGCCTACTGTTCTCGAAGAACGACGTAGTTCTTTTCGAGATAAAAAAGTATATCAATTTGTTCTTTAAAAAATATATTTTTAGCCTACTGCCATGCCGCAAAAAGTTCATTTTTTATTATCAAGTAAACCATATAATACTAATATAAAAATAGACCACCTTGGATATTGGGGATTTTATTTAGAAGTTTCAAGGAAGAGATCTATAGGTTGTTGCTAATTATATTAAGTTTTTGTAGTTCCGCGCGAGTAGTATTATTAAAGGTTTTTTTTTTAACCTCTTTATTTTCTACCTCTTCGAATACGTTATTTTTATTATAAAAAGGTACAAAAGGTGCCTGTACTTTAAAAAGCGCTTTAGAGAACGCCTTAAGGAACGCCTTCTACTTACGTTTGACGTTCAAAATAACGTTTTTATTGATATGGAAAATGCAGATTTAGTGTTGAGTGGTTTTGAAAAAAGGGCACAATTTAACGGCAAGTTTGAGGTAACGATCGAAATCGGATATAAATACTATAAATAAGCAAATGCCTAGCTATTTTGCAAGCTAGGCTACTTGTTCTATTTGCTATTTAAAAGATTTTGTAGTTTTATTAGGTATAATACTAAAAGCGATATTAAAGACGTTTTTAGGCTTGCAGTTAGTATATCTAGTAATATTTAAAAAAGATATCTTAAATTTATTGGTTTTGTAGGTATTATTTATCGTAATGACGTTAAGGAATTTTATTTATAATTTCTCGAGCTATAGGTAGGTTTAGAAGATAGTTTTAAGGCATATTATCTCACTTTCGTCTTATTTTTCGTAATATAATACTTGGTATTTATAGTTGTTATTTTAGAGGTGTTTAACGAAAGCTTAGGTGGCAGTATATCTATTGCGCGTCTTGCTGCGTAGTTTTAATAACTTTTAGTAAATATTGCGGATGATAACGGGGTGGTTGGGGAAGGTGACTCGGAAGGTGGAGAGGATATTTTGGGCGCGAATTCCGGCGATAGCAAGGCTACGGATATGTATATGGTAATGGTTGTTAAATGTGTGATTAGAGGCAAAAGCGACGGCGTTAATGGCAGGGCTATAGTTATGGATAGTGGTGCCTTTACGAAGCTCGAATATCTACTTTTAGCTGGTGCTGGCGCGAGCTAAGATCCGGCTTTTTTATAAGTAGTCTATCTTCTTGGTTTGCGAGGTGCGTAAACCGTGGCTTTTGGAAAGTCGAGATATATTGCGTCGGCAGAAGATGTTGTAGATATTAAATTTGTTATTGAAAGTAGGCTTTTTTTTGCGGCTTTAGATATAGGTGAAAGCGTAGCCGTGTTTGCGACTTTATGCGTTAAAAGAGTTTTTGAGGTCTTGTTTAGAGGAAGGAGGGCTACTATTAGGGCTATTTTCAGGTGGGTTAGGTATATCTATTGTAAAGTAGTTGTTATATTGAAGATATAGAAGTAATAAAGATATTGTTATAGTTATTGTAAAGAGAAATTAATAGCTAGTTGTTTAGTTAAGCCAGCTGGCAAAGAATCGGCGGCCCGATATAGTAGGTAGGGTGCGTAGCTAGTAATTAGGGAGATATACGACCGGTATTGTTTAAAATCAAATACTACTACTGCTAAATAATACGCTAAGTGCAGCTGGACGTCCATACCTGCGGGTTTATATCGTATTTATAAGTATTTTCTATTATTTATTTTTTTATTTCTCTTGTATTTGTGCTATGTTTTAGTTATTTGTGGGGTATAGTATAAGTACGAATTTATATATACTAATACCGAGAATTTCTATATTGACACTTTCTATAATGCTAATTCTTCTGTTACTACTAAATATTTAAAAACGGTAGTAGTAATGGTTAAATAGTTGTATTTTAGGCTAGAAATTGTTTTAAATGTTATAAACAGTTTTCCGTTTAATTAGAAAAAATTATATTGTTTATATTTGTCGCAAAACTTTCTGTTTTTTCTGAGAAGCTTTTTAAATTTAAGCAGTAAAACTTCCTAGTTTTTATTAGATTTATTTATATTAACGTAATATATATAGATTTTAAACGAAGCTTATTGAATTTATCGTCGGTAAAAAACGCTAAACGTTTTATATCTATTTTGGCTTTTTAACTTATTTATTAAAGCCGCTCGACGATATTATTTTCCCGAAAATAGCAGCTCCGTTAAATAGTTGCACGTCTAGGAGGACGTTTATCTTATATAAATTACCTATATAGAAATAAAATTTCAAACCTACGGCATTTCATAAAAAGCTCAAGTATTTCTATTAATTAGATATACTATTTAGATATTATTTTAAATTGTTTACAATAATTAAAAGTATACGTAAGTTTTATAAAATATGCTCGGATACGTTAATTAATGTGCTTTATAAAAAGTTTTATTATTTTTTTATTCTTTATTTTTAATATACGCGTTAGTATTAAATCGAGTAATAGATAATATTAGTAAGTACTTAGTAATAATTTCTTTATTGGCGCCGGAAAAGACAAAACAGCAGCGTTTTAAAAATAGAGACGATATAATCGCTATATAAAATTAATTTATAGATGCTAGTATTAAAAAGCGCTTCGGCTTTTATTTAATTAAGTCCTTAAATATTATATTATAAACCGAATAGGGATTAAAAGACAAAAGTATAGAAATAGCATAAAAAGCGTAATAGATAATAATAAGGTAGCTTTTAGAAAGATTGCCCAATTTAGCAAGCGGCTAGAAAATTAGAATAACTATTTTTTTATCTCGTTTAATATATAGTATAAATCAAGTATAAGTATAAGCTCGGTTTTTTATTTATAATAAAAGACGGAAAATATTAAAAGTTAGTTATAATTTAGAAAAAAAAACAGCAAATTCCTAAAAACTATTAAACTAAGGAAAGTTAGCAAGTTATTAAATTAAAGTATTTTAGTTTTTAGGATATATTTTTAAAATCAACGAATTTTTTTAAATCTATCAAACTAAGCATATATAACTTGGAAAATTCCGAAAGATATAGTATATAAGAAAGATATAATAGATCTCCAAAGAAAGGTAATATCTAAATTATTAAATCTTTGCTTATTCTAAACTAGCTAATTCTTCTATAAACCTACGCCTTACCGAGATATCTTTTGAAAGAAGTTGTTGTAGAAAATAGGAGGAGATTATATATTAATTTGCGCCTAGAATTTAAACCTATAGATAGCTGCTTTATATAAATTGCTGCGTACCGATTATTAAATAGGCTGCTGAACCTCTCGATATTGTGGAATTGGCCTTAAACGCCGAGCTATTTACTAATTTGTCGTATAAAAGAGAATAGCTGCTAAATATAGTATAGTTAAGCGCTAGGTATAGAATTTAAAAAGTTGGTTTTTCGGTCGGTTTAAAGACGGATATTAAAAAAAAATCCGGCGATATTCAAAGCGGCTCCGAAATCCCGTAAAATACGAATAAAAAACGTAGCTGCTAGGTATAAAGTAATTTTAGTATAGATACTAAGTATGGAACTTGAAAAATCGGGTTTTCGATCGAGTATTAAATCGATATAGAAAAGATTACCGAAATATTTTTTTATTTAATTATTTTTATTAGTAAAAACTATAATTATAGTTTTATTATTTAGTAATTTAAATAAAAAGTTAAATATTAAGCATAAAGCTAAATTTAATTAATAAGCTTTAAGCTATTTATTTTTTTCCGTTAAAGTATAAGTAAAACGTTTAGCTGCCTATATTTGGAGTTGTTTTAAATATTGCTTAATATTATTTTTCCGAAAAACTGACTTTTTAAATTCCGGACCCGGCGCTTTACCTTTTTTAGCGCGTAGCTAGAAAACTAGATCGGTTTTAAAATTCTAATTTTTTAACAGGCAAGCAAAGTATATAAATCTAAAAAAAAAAACAAAAATATAAAAATAATATTGACGAAGTTTAAATTTTTTTTTTTTTAAACTTTTTATTTAAAGTATTGTAATTTTACATTATTATATAACCTATTAATATAGAAAATATAATAGATATTAATTTTCTATTTCTAAGTAGCGCGGTTTATAATAAGTTGAAAACTTTTTAATCTCCCTTTTATAGAAAGAAAATAGCGCTACTTAAAATTAAACGTCCGAAATTAAAAAAGCGTATTTTTATTAATAATAATGTAGATCAACTTGCAGAAAAAATATTCGATATTTACCTATTCGGTATAAATAAATACCGTAAATTATTTAATTACTATATTTAACTATTTCGAGATATATTTTTACTAGCAATAATCGGCAGCAATAATAAATAAGTAATTTTTAATTTTTAAATTTTCGAAAGATTTATAATAATTGCAAATACCTAACGATAGGTTAATAAGTTATACTATATTTAAGTAGTATTAATTTTAAAATAGCTATAAAACCTAATTTAAAAAGATCGATTCGAAAAGAAATTTAAATATCGGGTTAGAAAAAATAATAAAAATATCGCTATTAATATTTATTTTGCAACTCTATCGTTTATACTATCGAGAAAAAATATAAAAATATATAGATATTTTATATAATAATAGCTTATTTTTAGTTAAAATTTGCTGATTCTTTTTCTCTTTGTTTTAAACTAAATAGACAAAATTATATAAGAAGTTTAAAATATTACGATCGAGCCGAACTAACTAATATAGTTGTGATTTTTTTATATTGCTGAATATTTTAAAATTGTTAAGAAATTAAGTTATTTCGTTATATATTGAAAAAAATATTAACTATATAAACGATTTATTTAGTTTTATATATAAAGCTGCTAATAATTAATATAATTAAAAATAATAACATGCGATAATCTCCTAATTCGAAATAAATATCGAAAAAAAGGTACTAAATTAAATTATCGGAATATATTAATAGTATTTTTAAAGCAAGATGTTAATTAATATAAAAAAGATAATAATTAAGAAATAAAAGCTAAAAAATAGAATTTAAAAAATAACTTAACGTAATAAAAGTAGAAAATTAATAATAAAAAAATAGTTATATAAAAAATAATACTTAAATTAAGATATTAAAATAATAGTATTAATTAGAAAATAGATTTTAAAAGATCGTATTAAAGGGATAGTTTTACGAGAATAAGCATTTTTGTAATAATATTAATATCTTCTAAAAATAACTCGTTATAAATTTTAATAATTAAAAGTTATATAAAAATACTTTTAAACTATATAATTACTGCCGTATAAACCACCGGCTGCCCTATTAAAAAAAAAAAAAGAATTTTTAAAACGATTTAACTACTTTTAGTACGCGGTATTTAAAAGTTGATGGCTAACGGATAGATAGACCTAATAACGTAATTATTAGTTAATATAAATATTTAATAAATATAAAGCCTGCTATTACTAAACGCTAATTTATAAATTGTCGTTAAATTTTAGCAAACTATTTAATTAACTATTAAAGTAATTTTTGCAAAATTAGTAAAATTCGTCTTTATTAGCAATTATGTATTTTATAAATTAATATTTATCGGGTTAGATATTATTATTTTAAGTCGTGATTTTAATTAGTCGTATTCTAGTTTATATACTTTTTTTTATATAAACTGGTTTAAAAGCTTTTGTTATAAAATAGTATATATATAATTAAATTCGTAGTTAATAACTAAGATTAACAAATTAATATTAAATTAAAGAAACGGAAAAATTAAAAAATAGTACGCAAGAAATACGTATAACTACGTTAACTTTTAAATCCTTTATTTACTTATTAATCTATTGATAAAGAATTTAATTGTATTAATAAACTTTAATCTATATAAAAAATAGGTCTATTATATTTCGTAACTGCTTTTATATAAATTTGTTTATATAATAATATATTATTATTATTATTAATCTTTATCTTTTAATTTTTTTTTTTAAAAAAAGTAAGTTTTGAAGAAAAAAAGATCGTTTTGCAAGAAGAAAAAAAAATTATAGCCGCGCAGTATACCTAATTATAATCACCCTATAATGACGGAAACGTTGTGTCTGTTTTTCTATTGCAGGGCAGGTTAATAATGGGGAAAATAAATATCTATTTTTTATTAGTGCGCGGTAGAATCCTTTAAAAAACTCTACGATCTCGGATTTTATATATATGCTAAAAAAAAACTCTCGGTTTTTAATATTTTATTTTTTTAAGGCGGCAGCTTATTTCTCGATATATTAAAAATATATTTAAATTTTATAAACGTATTTTATTTTATTTAATAAAACTTATTTATTATTAAATAATAATAAATATTTATTTTAGTATTAAATTAAGATAATTCTAGTTTTTTGCAAAATCTACGACTTTTTTAGTTGTTTTTTATATAGTATTTATGTTTCTTTATATTATGGCGGTGCGGCTTAGTATATTTTAATATTGTTTCGAAGCGTTATTAAAATTTAGTATTTTAATAAAGTTGTAATAGATAATATAGATTTTAAATATTTTATTATAATAAAATAAAAAAAGAAATCTAGTAACTATAATTTGATAATTTATTATTTTTCTATATCTCGGATAGAGATATATCTATTTATTTTTTATCTCGGATTAAACTATAGCAACTCTAGTTTTTGATTTATTTCTAAACCATTTAGCAATTTTAATGCCTTTGTATTTCAGTCGTTATTATATACTTAAAGTGCTGGTCTTTTTTTAACGAAAATTAATAAAATTAATAATAAAAAATCGTTTTAATACAATTTTAAAACTAGTTAAACTTTAAATTTCGGATCTAGTGGTTTATTTATATATTTTTTTTTCCGGACTAGTTTATTTAACTTATTAATTATGAGTTAGTTTATTTTAAATAATACGTCGATATTGTTATTTTTTGAAGGACTTTTTAAGCTAGGCAATATATTAATATTTTTATTTTTAGAAAGACTTTTTAGATCGGCTAGCTCGTCCAATCTATTAATAGGGAGTTAGCCTGGTTTTAAGGACGTAGCGTTATTTTCGTTATTCGACTTTTTAACCGAAAGTTAGTTTAGTTTGAGTAATATAATAATATCGTCGTTTTCGGGAGGATTTTTTAAGCCTAAAGTATTTTTCGGGTTTAGTAATAAAACGGTATCGGTATTTTTTAGAGGATTCTTGGTGTCGGCTAGCTTGTTTAATCTATTTTTATTATTTTTTAAACGGCTTTTATAAAGCTTTTTAATCCTATTTAGCTAAAATAATAATAAAAAATAAAAAAGAATTTAAATAGATAAAGTTATAAAAATATTAGCAAAAGATTATATATTATAAAAATAAGGATTTTCTATGTAGTATTGCGTTTTTTTTTATATCTACAGTCTCGTTTATCTATTTTATGTTTTATTAACGATTAGGTTTAGCTTAAATAATAAAGATATTATAGATAGCTTTTTGGTCGTCGACGATATATTACGGGTTAGTAAAATAGATAAAGGTATAAAGCTTACGTAAGTGACTAATATAATAGTTGTTTTTTTTTTAACTTTAATAAAAATTAGTACGATTTATATATCTAAAATAACGAGATAAATATTAAAAATTTCGTAGCTTACGTTTATAATTAATTTAGTTAGTTAAATAACAAAATAGCAAATGGGAAAATATTAATATCCTCTATTTTTTATATCTAATTTGGTCTAGTTTGTTAGTAATATAAATAGTTTTTTATTTATATTTATTATATATATATATGCTTATAATTTTATATTAATAAGTTATTATTTACGTTGTATACGTTTTATCGTAGATATTTCTAGTTTTAATTTATTTACAGAAATATCGAAGCTGCTAAAAAAAGATGCTATATTAAAGTCGAGGCAGAACTATATTAGTGTCTTTTTGTTAGAAATAAAACTTAAAGCTAAGTCGTTTAGTGTAAATTAGTTAAGTTTATTTTGTGCCGATTTTTTGTTTGCTTTCTAAATTGCTTCGTTTTTTATTTGCTTTGCCCAATCTTTTGCGTTTCGATACGTACTTGTTTTAGTCCGGAAAATATCGATATTACTAGTTAAAATATATATTTTGATTTATATCGTTATATATTTGTAACGTATTTTTAAACTAACTAGTAAAAATAGGTAACTAATATATATTTTAAATTATTTGTTGTAATATATTAACGTAATTATATAGGTATTGTTATCGAAATTAGATTTATAATCACGATATAAACGAAAATTATATATTTTTTTAGTATTTAGTACCTTATTATAATTTATTTAATAAATAATAACAATAAATAATTTGTTTAAACTTTTTACGGTAAAGAAAAAATTAAATATAATAAATAAGTTATATTATATCGAAAAAACGACGTATCTATTTAATTCTATCCGGATTTATCGATTTAACTATTCGAAACGTAATTTATAGTATTGATCGAAATTATTAAATATAAATAAATTATTTATAAAATAGTTAAAATTTATAAACGGAATTTGTCCAAAAACGTATTTAATATTTTTAATATTTCTTTCGATAATAGAAATTATAGTAAATATAACCTGTTATTTTTTAAAAATATATACGTCTGCTTGTTCGAATTTTTTGAAGTTATTTTAAATAAAATAAAAAGATAATAACGAAAGTCGTAGTTGTATAATAATTTGTATAATTTTATCTAAGTTGGCTAATAAAGGAGGTATTGTCCTGTCGGAATATTTGTATTTATGTAGATAAACATTATTATCGACGAGATATTGTTGGAAAGTATGATTATATAGCCTAATATTTTTAGTACTAATTATTTACGACGCTAAAATATATTTTGAAAGGGATATCGAGCTACGTTTTTGCCGACTTAGACTAGAAGGTTTAATACTTATTCCCGATTTGGCCGTAACGAGATAAAGTTCGTAAATATAGCCTATTGCTCTTATTTCCGATAAGTCGAGACCTTTTTGTCTTGTAAAGGCTTTTAGCTGCTTTAATTCGAATTAGTCGAAACGATAAAAGTATTACGTAGCGGGTTATAAAAATATTAAGACGGGCCGATAAAATCGACGAAATAGATAAAAATAGAGAATTGTTAGAAAAAACAAAGCGGCAGTACTCTTCTTATTTAGCTTTCGTAATACGTTTTTCGTTAAAAGGATCTCGGATAGGTCGTTTTAAAAGACCGAAGGAGGTTAGATCGGGTGAGTAAGTTTATATTTTTTTAGCAATAGCTCGACGGCGGCGATATTGCTGGGGGGTCGACGTTTATTTAAGTTAATATAGGTGGTAGGTAGTGATATATAAAAAAATAGGTATCGTGCATTTTGGAATTAATTTTGTCTACGGCGTGCTCCGGTTTTATATAAACTTAAAGTATATATATATATACGAATAGATATTCGATATTGGAAATTTAAAAAAAAGAAAGTCGGTAGATAAGCTAAAGCCGAGGGAGAGAAAAACAGTTAAGAGGAATTTAAAGGTTTAGTAGGTAATTACCCCTTTGGAACGAGGTGCTACTACTTAGAATGAACCCTGCTGAATTGTTTAAGCGGGGTTATTTCTAATAACTCTCCAGCTCCGGCTGCCGACATTTGTTGTTAATTTTAAAATAAATAAATATCCCTTTACTAAACGCGTCTATCTATTTAATAATTCAAGATATAAAATAAAAAATAATCTAGCATACTAGGCATAAAATATTAAAAAGAATATAAATTGGAATAACTTGGATAAACTAAAAACTTAGATATAAAAATACAAAAACTAAATAAACTAACAAATGTATAAAATACTAAACAATAAAGCAAAAATATTAACAGCAAAATATATCTATTTAGTTTTGTTAAAAATATGAAAGGCTAAGCACAATTAAAATATATATAACGAAAAGCCTATTTGTCCTGAAAAGAACTATAGTAACTGCGCCGAAGTTACGTGATTTTATGGGCGATCTATTTGGTAACGTAATTATTTTAGTAGTTATTATACGATTGCCATTCCAACTAGTCGATTTTGAAAGTATCGGAATCGGAAATGTACCTAATTAGCAAAGTATTCCAAAAAATAAGTTCGCTAAAGAAAAAAGCTACCTAGAACCAATAGCATATATATATCAAGAGGTAGTTTAAATAACGGATAGAGATAAAATTATAGTATATAAAAAATATAAACTAATAATAGATATAGTAGTAGTAATTATAAAAGAAAGAAGCTAATAATCGTCGGGTTAAGAACTAAATTAGTTTATAATAGAGCTAGTTTAGATTTGAAAACCAAAATCCAAAGTCCTTGTTACGGCAATATCAGCAGCCAAAACGCTAACGACTAAAAATACGAAAATAAATAAAAACATAGCTAAATATATTAAAAGTCGAATAGTAATAGTATTTAAAAACTCGATTAAACAAATACCAAAGCATTTTTAAATACTAACGTCCGTAAATCAATTCCGTATAAGTTAGCTACGGCGACTATACTGTCTCTATTTTTTAATCGCTGCCGTCCCCGTCCCTCTCGGCGCCAACGAAAAAATTGTCGCCAACGCACGCGCGTAAGAATAAAGAATCGAATTTTTGAAGTAACCAATCCGAAGTTAATGCACTTATAATAAATTAAAAATAAAGTGCCGACAACAACAGTACAAATCTTAATATACAAATCTGATAATTAACTTGCTTATTTTATTTACCATTTAACGTTTAATTCCTCGATTATACCCTACATCGCTTGATTGCTAAAAAGAGAATTCCTTGAAAAAAGACAATTACTACTATAATAGCGCTAAGCCGAATTATAAACTATCCCCGAAATAATCACTATATCTAAAATTTACTAATCGTAACTCCCAAATTCCAGGCCAAGGTCAAAATCCAGCTAACCGCGATTAAGTATAGGAACTATTGCTTTTTTTTTATTACGCCAAACAGTTATTCCTTTACTTAGAAATTAGCCGGACGGATTTCCAAAACGCATCCTAAGCTTTACGCCTCCAATTTTTATAATATATAAAAAACTAAAGCAGTCATAACGATAGTTTATAATTATTTTCTCGACTTTATTTAACCTATGCTTCTCTAGATCATTCGATTTGTTCGTCTTTTTCTTTTCCTATTTCTTTAAAAACTTAAATACCGGGTATCATATAATCTTTAAATAGCATTGATCGAATAAACTTCCAGATAGAACGCAAAAATCCGACTTGCCAAATTTTCTAAAGCCGTTTATAAGCTCTTATAGTAGCTTAGTAACGTCGTTTCGATATTTTTAAAAATATAATAATACCAGATCTTTATTAAGGGGCATAAAAAAATCTTTTAAACTATAGGTTTAAAATATAATCTATTTATAAATAAATAATTCTTTTATAATATTTATATTTATAAAACTATAATTAAAAACAAATACTAGTTTTTAAAATATTCCGCTTATATTATGTTTTTATATTTAACTACAGCGCTAATAAAAAATAGCAAGCAAAATGTTACATAAATATTTTATATATATATTACAAAACAAGCGATAAATAAATCTTGCAATAAAAAGCATTTATAAATTAAAAAAATAGTTTAAAATTTCTATTTATATTTCCCGAAAAAAGCTAATAAAATAACTTTTTATTAATATCGATAAAATAGCTAAACTAGTTTAAATTTAGAAATATATAGTTTAAAATAAGATTATAAATTTATATAGATTTAATTAAACTTAATTGTTTATAACATCAATATAAAAGCCCTCTTTTTTATACCGCTTTTTCTTTAGTATAGCTTATTCCTAAGCGATAAAAAACAAAAACAATTAGCTCCGTACTTATTTAAAATAAATATAATCTATTCGGAGCAGCGCTTCTATTTTAATAATCACCTAAAAAATCTCCGTCTAGAGAATATTAGTAATTATACATTGCTTTGCTTCGTCGAAAATAATACCGAAATAAAACTTAGTCGTCGCAATCCAAAAGTCAATTAATTAGCAAATCGCGCTTTTATTTTAACGGCAGTTTTATTCTAGTTATAATATTATTTAAAATATTAAAATTAATCTAATAAATCCAAACGATATTATTATAAAAAAAACTTATAAATAGCTAATAATAATATATTTATATAACTAAAAATTAATTAAACGTATAAAAACAGATCTAGAAACTTTTATATTTATTTATTTATTTTATTATATATTTATAAATTTATATAGCTTAAATAGTAAATAGATATAGTATTAAAAAAAAGCGGCTACCGGCAAGTAATTAGGAATATTACCTATATTACGTCATCTCTTAGCTAATTTTTATATTTATATAATAAAACTGAAAAGTAAAAAAATACTTAGTATTAAATATTAGTAAGTTTAATATAATATAAAAAAAGAGGATATAAAATTATATAAAAAGATCTACTTGTCTAAAACTGAGCCAGATTCGTAAAAAGGATACCGACCTGCGCTATTTCGCTTGCGAAATAGTTGAAAATACTATCCAGAAGCTATTCGACGCAACTTTTAAGGATGGGTAGCTGTAAGCCCGTCTCGGCCTACAAAAATCTGTAACTAAAATATTAGCGAGGCGCCCGAATTATCATATTGTTTTCCTACGCTATTCCTACAACGGCGGTACCGATAAAAAACCAGCGCTTGTTTAGACAACCAAAGTCTCGGGAGAGACCGGTGGAGGGGTAGACATCTTAGGCAGCAATAGGACAATGTCTATTATATCCCCCCGCACCGGTCTTGCCAGTTCTAGCCTTACCTAATTATTTCTATACCTGCAAGCTATCCACTTAAGACTATTTTTTTCTTTAATTTACAATACCAACGCCTGCATCTATATATGCTTTTACTATTTCGTAAATTCTAACTAGTTGTTGACGTCGTTTCTCTTGTGCCTAATTAACTTATTTTCCGGTATACGATCTATATTTATTTTTATATTTACTCGTCACATCAGTTACTATCTTTCTTATCCTTGCTGTCGCACCATATCGTCGTTGTTTCTTTTTGCGATCGGCCCTATTGGTATCTGCGCTTTTCAGCTCGTGGAAAACCGTGACGCGCCGGGATTTACCATCCGCTAGGTTTTGCCCGCTTAAGTTCGTATTATCTGCTGCTTATTATCTTAGAAAGAAATAGTCCACGCCTTATATTTACTTTTTTACTAATATATTTCTACGATAAAACATTGCGTTTTGTTTATATATTTACTTTGCTTTATTTTATAAGATACAAATTTAGGGTTACGACGAATATATACCTAAATTCGCCAATTTTGCCGGCTTTTTTATCGATATTTTGCGCGCTTTTAGCCTTTTTTTCGAATTCGATGCTGTCTTTACTTTTATCCAAAACAGCTCTTTAACTTAAAAAACCGAAATCGTCGACACCCGTAACCCCTTCTTTTAATAGTCCAATATATACCCGTAGCTCTAGGCTTGTATTATAGCCGCTATCTATACCTATACCGCTATAATTCGTCGCTATAACCAGATCCGTTTTGCTAATCTCGACTATAATTGCTACTTTTTCCATCTTAATCGGCACGGCGCCCCTGCTCTATACGACAAAGCAAAGCTCTGGCTTTATTTTACCTACAAACTTGACCAATTCTGCTATTTATTTTCGAACGACGATATCTTCGTAGTTAGTATATTAAGCCACCTCGCATATTAATTCTAATTAGTTTACTTTAATAGACGAATAAAAGACGGAGATTGCAGCTATATTTTTCGAATATATCTTTAAAAAGCAATATAGGCAGATTAAAACAAACTAAAGTTTGCAATAATATTCAATATTTTTAAAATTCCATCGTAGTCGGTAGCTACGGTAGAACTTAACTAATCGATTTATATGTTCTTTGCTTTTAAATGCTCTTTATTATATTTATCGGGAGCAAAAATAATTATATACAAGTAGTTATATATAATATAATAATATTATTATAAAATAAAGCTATATATCTACTAGAACTAGCTATATTATTCACCTTTTGCTACTTAACCTACCGTCTTAAGCGGCGTGGCTAGCTGTACTGTTATATGCTTTTTACGCTTAGGATTGATAGTTTTTTTATAGCCTAGTTAATTATTAAAACCATAACTTTATCAATCTTTACTAATAAAACAACGTAGCGTATCTTAACAATTTTTGTTATACTAATAGTTTCAGTATATTAAATACGTAGCTAAAAGATATTTATTTTCATATAGAAGTTTGAATAGAAAAATTTACCATTATTAAATTCAGAAATTAATCTTTAATCCCCTATTTTATTGAAAATATAGAATCATAAAGGACCTCTCATATATCTGCCCGCTGCTGGAACAGTACTTTATCTACTATCATAATATTAAATTCTAAAATTATTGCCCGCATTAGGCGTAAACGACCATAATTTTCAAAAGCCGGATTTCAACATTAGACTTCCCCCTCGAGTAATTGCCCTGCTTTGTTAAGCCTAACGCAATGCTAATATCAACAACTGGGTCTGGTGGCGGAGTCGATTGCGCTGGCTCAAGTTCTATAGTTTTTAAAAAGAATTGAAGCTAGGGCTGTTGCGTTAAGTAGATCTAATCAAAGCGCGTAGACAATTTATATATTTTTTGGTTTAAAATAATAGCTTTATAAAATATATCTCGAATATTGTCTAAAATCTCTTCAATTAAAGTTATTGCAATTAGTATTATATTGCCGAAGATCTTTATAGATAATAAACTAATGAAGCTGTCTACTTGAGAACCTATTTTTTTATCGTTAATCTATTTAAAAGCGAAAGCTAAAGTAGCAGATTTCTATATTTAAAACTCTTATTTAACAGCTGATACGTCCGAAATAACTAATAAATATAATAAATAGTTTATAATGCTGTAGTAAATATTATAAGGGTGTTTACCTTATTTTATAGCCTCGCCGTATTTCTTTATAGGCTCTCGAAGCTATAGGGCCTAGCAATACTTGCCGAAAACCGTACATATAAATATATCCCAAAAGAATAACTGGATTTGAAAATTCTTGCATTATATAAATAGCTTGCCTATAAAATATCGCGCCGAAAATAATATAATTTAATAGCGCAGCTACGATATTTAAATAATAAAATCGTTATTATACAATTCGGCTATAACGTTTTTTCGAAATTGCAATTTACCTATTTTTAAAGCTACTTTTTTCCACTTTTTAATAAATATATCAATATAGTTATTAGCTACCTTAACTTATTTTTCGAAAGCGGTAATTTTTTTTTTATCTTGCTGTATATCTTTCGAAGACAATTAGACGGCCGTTATTATCTCTATGCATAAGTCGTCCACTTTGGCAGGATTTTATACTAAATACTACTATTTATTTTTTATAAATTTGCTATATTAAGAAAACTCTGGTAATAAAAAAAAAGTTAATATTATAGGCCGATTCTTTGTTTTTATTCTTTAGTATATATTTAATATTTTACTTAAATAACTAATAACTATATCGATATATAATTTTAAATATAGTATACGGAACGGCAGTAATTGTTTTTATAGAAATCTTGGCAACAGCGACCTTTTTCGGCTTTTAAGTGCTGCTAACTAATCCCTTTTAAAGTAACTTTAAGTACTACTTCGTAAAAAAAAAAAATATATCTAATACGCGTATATAAAAAAAAATATACAAAACGATAAGACGACAAAAATGAAATAAAATTTAATAGGTTAAATTACCAAAAGCTTTTTTCTAATAAGGTAAGTTTTATTTATATAAATTAACTTTTTAGCCTCTATATTTTAAATATTCCTTTATTTTTAAATTAATCTATAAACGTATAAATAATTAAATATTTATAAATTTTTCTATCTAAATATCGTTTAGATCTATTAAAACAACTTTAAGATCTTAAACAGTATTACAGCTGCAATAAAATTGCAGTTAAAATAAAAAAGCCACGCGCCAACTGGTCGATTCTTTAGTCGTAGCAACCTAATTTTATTCCAGCTCTATCTTTAAAAAAGTAAAGCAGTATACAATTGCTAATATTCTCTATATAGAGATTTTTTAAACAATTACTAAAATCAAATCGCTGCTCCGGATCGACTAAATCTAAAACTATATAAATAATTATAAGTAAAACAGCTTTTTAAAAAGGGGCTCTTACTCAGAATTATCTCGTTATATAATACGACAACAGCTGCAATAATTCTCTAATAACTTCGGCTGGCGAACAAGAGGTGTTTAAGTTGAACTATAGTAATTGTAGGCGGTAAGCACGCAGTTTAGCGCTTGTTTTAATAAAATTCAATACGAATTTTTTAAATTTTTTTTTTAAAAAAAAAAAAAAGGATCACCGTCCGCGAGCCAAGATTCACCGACTGTCCCGGCGACGCACCGGTCGGATGGCAAGCAAAAAAGGGGGTCTAAAGCTATAACTCGGGCGCTAAGAGCTATATTATGTACTTCTGATAAAATATACCGCGCGGTAAATAATAACTTTTGATATTCTATTTAAGAAACATTATTCCAATAAATTCGATTAAAACAGTTTTGGATAAAAAAAATACCTTTTAAAAAAAAAAAACGTATAATATATATATTTATTACTATTTTATTTTTAACTATATTATATTTATTAATTATTTATTCGAACGAATATATTAAATGTGCTAAGAGGGATAATTTTTAAACAGATCGATTATTTATAATTATTAAGTTTTTTTGGTTCGGCTAAGCTTTTTATAGTATAGTATTATTTTAAATTAAAATTTTATTTTTAGTAATATAAATCGTTCTGCTAATAACGAGCTTAAATTTATATATATCCTTAAGATTCCGCGTTTAATACAGTTTGATTTTATTGGCTGGGTTTTTTTTTAATATTTATTTTATAATCTGGCATATTTTTGATAAATTTCGAAAATAAAAGAAGACGATTATGATTAACTTTATTTTTTCGGTTATTTAGCTTTCGTTAACTATCGTAGCAATATATTTTTATAATTATACTAAATAAAACGAATTTTTAATATCGCTATTAAATACTATATTTTGGAGAACCGATGTAGTTTTAGTTGTTATGCTTGGCGTAGGCTTTGCGATCTTTATTGTCGAGCTATTTATTAATTTATTTCTAAATAAAATAAAAACAGGTTATTATAATAACTATAGAAATAAAACAAAACATAGCTTAGTTAAATATAACGGATAATAACGGATAAAGCGGACTATAATAAAAAAAAATCCCAATACGGTGTTGCTTAGGGCAAATTCGTTTTCTATTTTTGTTGTCGATATTTCAAGAATTGTTCTGCTTTTATATTTCTATCCGGCTTTTGGCTTCTTTCAGTTGCATAATTTATCTTTAGATCAATAATTAAGGTGTTATATAGTAGTTTAGAGTTGTAATTTTTAGCTAGCTATATTAGGGATTGCTCAATTTTTACTATTTTTTAGGATAGGTCAGAGGAATTACGAGTGTCGTTACTATAGCTAAAAGTGTTGTACGAATTTGTTCATTTTTTAATATCGTCTAATATAGTCGTAGGGAGGCCGAATTCCCTCATAACAATTGATATGTTTTAAAAGTTGCTCGTATTTCATCGTTATGAAGGCATCTCGGATATCTTAAGTTATGAAAGTCGTAGATAGAAAAGAAAGGAAGAAAAATTTAGTAGAATTGAATTAAAAGAAATCTCTTTTAATAGTATAGGAATTTTATATAAATTACCTTATAAATTTGCTAAGACCTCTTTTAAACCTTTTAGTATAGCTAGACCAAGCCGATATCTTCTATTTTTTAGAATTATATACTTTACTATAAGATGACGCATCGAGGTTAGCTAGCCGGAAAAACAATAATAATATTAAAAGACAAGCAGAATAGATATTTATATAAAATACGAACTACTATAAAAAATAAATACTAACTATGCGACGGTAATTTGAGCAAGTAATAAAAAATAGATAGGAAATATTGAATCCCTTTTTTCTTTTAATTAGTTATGTGTTATATGGTCTTTTGTGAGCCTGATTACATTTTTCCCCCTAGAGTTCTTGTCCTAAGCTGGTCGTCCCGAGCTTAAAGAGTCCCCCTCCCGAAAACGTCGGTGCCATCGCATTGCTTAGACCGGGCCGATTTTAGGTTAAAAGGCTAGATAAACTAGCCGACCTAAAAAGTCTTCCCGAAAAAAACAATACCGCTATAATACCTAAAATAGGCTAATTTTCGGTCAAAAAGTTAGATAAACTAGCCGTCTTAAAAAGAACCTTTAATATAACGGATATCGCGGCGCCGCTTAATTCGGCTCGCTTTTATTTTTTAAAAAGAGAAAATAAAAATAAACTACCAAATCTAAACTTCAAAATCTAACTAGTTTCAATATTGTACTAAAATATTTGTTTATTTCATATTTTATCAATTTTCGTTAAAATAGGTTTTCTACCTTAAATATCTAACGACGACCGAAGCAACAAAGTATATATACTGCCAAATAGTTTAAAAATAAATCGAAAACTAGAAAAGCCACAGTTTAGTTCGAAATATAGAATAACTAAATATATTTCTATCTAGGAAGCTAAAAAATAATAGGTAATAAAATTATATTCGTCAAACTCTTTTTACTTTATTATAATAAAACATTTACTATCTATATCTTTTGTTACTACTTTATTAAAGTACCAAGTTTTAATAATGCCTCGGGATAACGTTAAAATATACCAAACTGCCTCGTTATATCGGAAAAAAACGCAAATACCTCGCAAAAAGCAACTAAATAAGTTATAAACCTTGCAAAAAATTAAAATTATTTTAATTTAATATTAATATTAAATATTTATTATTATTTAATAATAGTTAAGCAAGTTTTATAAATTAATTAAATAAAACAAATCTATAAAATTTATATATATTATTATTAATATATCGAAAAATAAGCTGCAGCCTCTAAAAAACCGAAAATTTCAAAATCTTTCGTTTTACAACACATAAGAACACTTGAGATTGTAGAATTTCTGTTGCTCGACCGCGCGTTTATATATATAATTTCAGAAAAAGACAAAAGAGCAAAAAGTACTTTAAATAGATGGTTCGGCGCTTGATGGCAATTCCTCCGATACCGAGGGCCGGCTATGCTTGGAAGCCGGTGCGGATAGGAAACAGCTAGAGAAAGTTATACTCCGTACCGCGCGCTAAAAGGCCCTAGGTATTTAAAAATCGTACTTCAGCCATCGCCACCTTAACCAATAATCTCTCTATTCCTACGCTTACTAAATCGTTCGCGATAAACAGCCTATTCGATGCACTCGGCCTTAATTTTAATATTTATACTTAACAATAAATTCAAAAAGCCTTTAAAAAAACTTCGTTAATCTGCCACCCTAATAAAAAGAATTATTACCAACTTTCTAGTACTCGTTGGCTAATAGTAGCAAATAGCTAGAAGTTGCCTGCATAAAAATTATACAGCTATATTCGAATATTTTTCAACGTTCCTGCAGACGTTTTTCCCAGAGTCGAAGCTTTTCTTTAAACTACCAAGCTTATTAAATTACCCATTCGCAGTATATCCTATCTGCTATATAGTACTTTACGCCGGTAGGCTTCCTAAGCACCTCCTCGGCAACCATAGCCAGCAATAATACCTGCTCTGTCCTAACGTCCGTTTCTATAAATAACATTCAAAATCACTACGCCAAAGCATATAATTACCGTATCTGCCCGTATTACGAAAGGATTTTTCTACAATCGGAAATACAGAGCCATTTAGCTACTAAACATTTTTGCAACCTTTACCGAAAAAACTATCAAAGTCTTCTCCAACACCTCGAATCAAATCATGCTCTAAAGCCTTGCCAAGAATGCAAAACAATAGATAACCTAGCACGACACATCAATAAAAGCAAGCTCCATCTATAGGCGCATTGTCCTTTTTACAACCATTAAATCGATGTAGATTCCTCCTTAGCCTATCTCCCCGTATTATATATAATAACGAAATTTCGAATTATAATATATTGAAAAGGCCCAAAAATAAAATCGCCGAAGCTAAAAACAATGTAACAAAGGCAAAAAAGTATATTTAAGTAGGAAAATGCCGCAGAAAGCGAAAGTGAGGCGATTTGGCTGTATTAAGTGACTTTATCTGTGCCGGTGTAGATAGGCCCCTAGTGGTCCGTGGAGGAGGTGGTTAGCTTAGCAAGGGGGCCTCCTGTTGTTAAGAGACTTCCTGTACAGCTTCAAGTGCTACCATCCCCATTGCGCTGTGTCAATCACATCCCAAAATGCAAGAATGGCAACGATGACCTTGAGTAATAAATGGAACCATTTCTGGCGGCTCGGCCTGCTGGCAGTGTGCGCCACGCCAAGCAGTATTGCAGATGCGTTCTCGATGTCGTTCTAGTCTTTGTCATTAATGGTAGTCAGTTTGGCTACTTGTAAATAGCCCGTTGGTGTCCATGCGAACCTTCCGTGAGTACCCATGAGTTGTGATCAGGGCAGGAAATTTGACTACGGTTGACATTATTGACATAAATCTGGCATTCAACTACATGTTCTTTAGGGCGCAGGGGGATTATCTGAGGCAGCATTGCAGTGGGCATGTTTAGCCTATGTAATGGTTACTCTGCTAGGAGGTTAATTTGAAGAGGTATGGTGCGGGGTGACTTGTTATACCTCCACCCCATGAACTGCATCGTGCTTATCTGGTGCCGTGCTCCTTCCGAGCCGCTGTCTCAAACCTTGGCCAGGTCGATAAAAATCGTCCGCCATCTCGGGCTTCATTATAATGATGTTATTCGACGAAATGTTGCGGTGGAGTGTATCACCTGTTGTATAAACGGGCTGTCCCGCATTGCCTCTAGCTATCTGATGTTTTTGCTCATCCTGCAGATGTGGCGGCAGCCATGCACTCGACCCAATAATCTACTGCTCAGGCTGACTGAAAGAGGCCGGCATTGCTGAATTGCCTCCAAATCTGCCTCACATTAATATTCGTGCTATACCCTGCATCATGCATTATAGACGGAGAATCGTCCAATCACTGCATGACACCATAGAAATCGGGCGACCGGTCTAAGCCCCCAGTCAGGCCATTGTCATGCTCGCTTGGCTAGGCATACATGCAGTCGGTATGTTTGAAAACACCCACATATGAGGAATCGAACAAGTTAATAACTCATGCTCTCTTCATTCAATACAACATAAGGATTATTTCATCGCAGTCCTCGCAATCCGGATTCCAGTGACAGAGTATCATCTGCAGCCATGTCATTTGGTTTCAGTATCAGTGACATTCCGACACTCCTACGATGGCTGGGGAGGACAATCAGCCTTCTTCGAGGTGAAGCCACCAGTGGATATGAGTATTACAAAGAGACTTACAGTCAACTAAACGGCCTGGCTCTATGCATCAAAGACTTGGTCCGAAAACTCGAGAATAAAAGTAGAGGTCTGTTCAGTCACGAGATCAGACTCATCGATAAGTTATTAATGCGGTTTTCAACAAAAATCCAGGAGCTTCAACCATATCTTGGTCGAGAACGAAAGAAAAGAAACTTCAGGTCTATCATAGAGGCGATTCGGTGATATGTTAGCGAATCAAAGTTTGCAAAGATCCACGAGGATCTGACTGAACAATTCAACTTGGTGATGCTAAGACACACCTTTGCTTTGGGGTAAGCTTTCCTCATTCGCGATTACCTTAAAGGACAGCTTTGATCATGAATGGACTCTAATGTCAAACTGTACCCATAGCCAGAGAGGCAATGGTGGTATCTCCGGCGACCCACTACAGAGTGCCAGCTTTGACCTAGAAGACCCTCGTGGCCGACTTCATAAGATTGATCTCTTGTCTGTCTCATCGTGGGAGGTATGTGACTCTGCAAACTTTCTCTCATCAATTCGCTGACATCTGGCTCATCAGGAGTTCAATGTATACCTCCTTCGCGTGTTTCCCCCAGGAGATCCTGGGCATGGTGTGATCCGGAGCAGATGTTACCTTATCCACAGTACCAGCCCTGAAGTCGACCCAATATTATGTACAAGCCCTGGTGTCGACACATTGCAGACCCATAAATCATTGTATGAAGAACGATGCCCAAAGTGCAGAATCAAGAGACAGGCAAACATGGATATCGTGGTCATATGGTGCGTTAAGATTGTGAACCAAGTGTGCAGTATCACTAATCCTTTGTCATTTTTAGTAACAATTGCAACCTACGCTTAAGACTCCAAGAATCACGCGATGCTGAGCCTGATCCTATTACCCAACTCGCCATGAACGACATAATACGATCAAGTGGCAAGAGGAGTTTTCTGCAACAGTCCATCACAGAAGCAAGTCGATCTCTGACTCACTTGGATCCCTCAAGTGTCGAGAGACTTCTCGAAAGTTGGATGCGAGCCAACTTGGAGGAATTGAGGCAATCCGCGCCACTTCCCTCCGCAGACCCGAAAGATGAGATCAAACACTTCAACAGAGTAACTCTTTTTAAGGTGCGGTGGCCCGACTTACTTCATCGCCAACTGGAACAATTTTCTTCAATTAATTACCGGGGACATTGAAAGGTCAAGAAAGTATTCAAATGCCGAAGACCTTCCATTTGCCAAGGCCGCTGCAATGGTGAATACAAGGTTCTGGTTTGCGCGCCTTGAACAAGCCAAGGTGCGATTCCTGAAATTGATATTGAAGGCTAGTGGTATTCAGGAAACCACGTTCCAGATGCTAGTGCGAGCGGTGAATATCCTGAACGATTATATCACCCAAGTCAACGACGCGACGGCTCAGTTCCAACCCTCAGTGCTGAAAACAAGGTGTTTACTCTGGATCTTCTCGGATGTACTGCTGCTTGAAGGCAACATCTTGCACGGTTGTTCAACTTTACTGGCACAATGCGGATGTTCACTCCCTAAGGGCATTAGAAGGGAGAAGACGCCACTTCTTCTAAAGATTCTCACACTTCCTCACATCATCCTCCTAGTGCCGTGGAGGCTCACTATTGATCTTGTTGAGGATATTGCTACTGCATTTGAAAAAGACCGACATTTTCAATTACCTTTTGCTATTCAGCAACTGGTGATGCGGTCTGATGTGCTTTCACTTCAGTTCTATCTCGTCGAGAACCTAAACAAGTACTTCGAAGCTAGCCATCCACGTCAAACCGGAGAAGACGGAGAGCTTGATCCACTTCAAACCCGAGAAGATAGAGAGCTTGCATCTGATCAACCCTGGATGGAGGCTGTGATGCGGTCAAGAGGCCTCGGACTCAAAGCACCCTACGTGGCCAGACAGCTTTACAAGTTGATGGAAGATGGATATCCGACGGAAACATGCTTGGTGAAAGCTCTTGAAAAGAACGATAGAATAACGCGATCTCTCACAGAGCGCTTGTGATTCGTGAGTTCCTGGCTATTAGACTCCTAAAAATTGTTGGCGCTCGACGGTGCTTCTCGGGCACGTCGAGAAGGACGAGCGCTCGTCTCCGTCATCAGATGACGCTAAATCAGATCAGGCGAAATGGTCATTCCGTAGGGACGATCTCTAGCACGATGGGAGCTTTATCAAGGCTTTGTTGCACACAAGAAGAGTAGTTTTTGGCATTTTGGAATGGACTGGCGTATTGGATAGCTTAATTCATGGACTAGGTAGCTGATAGCAAAGATGCTAGGCGATTGATCTTTAGGATTGAAGTGAACGATATCGTCATTGTTGAAGATGTTGGAAAGGGAAATGAGATTGAATTGGGATCAGCTTGGAAAATTGGTTAAAAGAGCGGTCCAATTTTTTTTTAGAAAGTCGTAGGCCGATAGAGCAGCACCTTACTTGCGTGATTGAGATGGGGTAAATAAGGTGGGAGACTTCACTTTCTAGACCGCCGCTGTCCTCAGCTCGGCTAACATGCGCTTCGTAATCATTCTGCGGGACCGAGCAAAGATCTAGCTATATCGATAACAACACTATCATTATAGACAAGCAATTCTAAATATTACAAAGCAATATATTTATCGCTTCAGCGGTTGGAGCCGTCCTTGCCGCTTTATTTAGCATTTTCGGCATTTTTTTGGTAATCTACCTAAGATTTCTACTAGACCAAAGACAGCAAGATTTTGGTCCTCAAAATCCTTTAGTTGGTCGTCGCTCTTGTTTTGATTGTTACGGGAGGCTATAACATCGACTACGTCTAAGGCTTTCAAACCGCCTTGGCAAAATTTAGTACCTATAATTATATATCCTACTATAAGATTATCTATTACAAAAATATCGTTTAGGTCAGCTATAGCGTTGTTATTATTTTCATCGTGGTCTTGTTTCTTGTATTTGACCATAATCGGACAAAAGGTGCCCTAGCTGGGCTAAAAGTCGGAAAGCAGCAAGTACTAGCTGAATGGCAGGAGTCGCAGGTGGCAGGAGAAGTACAGCTAGATTGTTATAGCAAGATATAATTTCAATAGTAAACAAGAGGAGAAAAGCCTTTGGCGGCTGTCCAAACCATCAAGAGATCGACAATATAGCTGTAACGACTCATATAACCAAAATGTTATTCGTGCCAATTAAGTTTATCTTCTCAAGTCGTGCCGAGTATGAACGAGGATAGATTTCGTCAGGTTTCTCCTGTTCAATTCCAAGGAGGTAGAGAATGCTCTAGTCTCAACTGGGGTAAAATCGTTGTCCACTTGCTCTCCTTCCTCAATCGATGCTTAGAGCTGTTGACTTCCGCTTTGTTCAAATTTATCTCTTTAAGCCAGCTTTTAAATAAAAAGGCAACAAAAATATCTCCACTACGCATATTTGCTTTAAGATACAAAAGAAGTAATAGTATAAGCTAGCAATATGGTATATATTTATATAGCAAATAGAAAGGTTAAATTTAACTTAAGACATAAAGAAAATTATAGTAAAAATTAGGTAAAGGTATTACTATTTTAATAAACAATTTTGGCCTTGAAGGCAAGATAAAATATAAAATATTGCTAAATCTTGTTGGGAGGGGTTGAGGGATTATGGATACGTTAATTATATAGCCCGTATACTAGGCCCCTATTATTCGGATGCTACTTAGTATAACTAGAATAAAAATGCAATTCTTAGACCTATATATTATTTAAACGTCGCCGTTTTGCCCCTGGGTATATATACCAGTTTTTCATTTTAGGAGCCGTTTTTTTTGTAGTAGCTTCGTTACAAACTCGAATTCTTCCTTTATTATAGCTAATATCTCCTTATTCGTTAATCTATTCCTTTTCATTTGCTTTATAACGTCTACCATTTTAAGTAAGCAGCTATTTATAAAAGACGTTATTATCTTATTTTAATTATCTACGTTAAGAAAAAAACAATAGTTAAGAAGAAATTAGAATAATAGCATAAAGGTCTTGTTATAGTTTAAAATCTTTTTAATAACTAGAATATGTAGTGTTTAATAGATAATTTGAGTTAAATATAATATTTTTATCAATATATTTTATAATAATTGTATGTCGTGTTGTAATAATAAAGCAGCAATATCTATAAAGCTCGAAAAAGGCAAACGAGCTCGTTTTAACGGTATTATATTAGATAAGTCTTTAGATTTTATTTTTATATATTTTATATAAAAAAGTAGCTCAGTTTTTTATCGTAATTTATATTATATAAAAATAGAAAGGAAAGAACCGATCTTTTAAAAGCCAGAAACTTCTATTTTTAGATCGAATTTAGCTAAAAGTTTAGAGATTATATATTTTCGTGCTTTTGATTTTTAGAAAATTTTATAAATAGAGTAAATAATAGAAAATAATTTATACCGAAATTATAGATTTGCTGTTGTAAAGATATTAAATTGTTTTTATATTTTAGATTAGCTCTATTATCGAAAAGCTATTTTATTAGTTCCTATTTTTTATATTTAAAAACGATATTTAGAAAGCTTTAATATTAGCTTTATATAAACGTAACTTGATTTAAATCTGCTCTAAAGGCAAAAAGATAGGATATAGATTTTTTAATCGTATAAAATAACGTAATTACGTAAATTAAAAAAATATCTTAAAATCTATTTTTAAAATTAGGATTAATTCTTTTTTCTTTAACTAGATATTTTATAATATTAGGAAAATCTAGAGTAGTTAAAATATAAAGAGTATTTATACCCTATTTCGAGGTTAAAGTAATACTTTAGTTTATTAAAAATTTAGCAGTAAAGTTTTATTTATTATTAAATATAAATAATAGCGGCGTTTAGCATAATCGTTTTATTAATATATTAATATTAGCTTTATTTTAAAATAAAAATATAATAATATTTTAAAGTCCGTTTTAAGCAGCTAAGTATAATAGTATTAGATTATAATAGTATATAATCTAATTAAGCTATAATATTATCTAGCTATATATTTATAGAAGTATATAAAGGACGTTTATATCGAATAATTTTTTTAAGTTTGTATTTATATTAATAGCTATCTATAAAGTTCTAATAAAAGTATTATAGTTTTTATATTAATAGATTTTGCTAAAAGCGGAAGATAATTTATATTTAATATTATATTTATAGAAAAAATAGTTATATAATTAATAAAATTGCTGGCAAGAAAAAGAAAAAGCAAAAAGATCTTCCTGCTTATATAGAGCTATAATTATAAAGTAGATATCTAAAGGTAAATCGAGCATAATTAGTCCCCGGGATTAGGTAGTAGAAAGAAAATATAAAATAGAAAAGAGATAAAGAAGGGTGTCTAATTTGTTATAAGTCTTTTTTTATATTTTATCTATATTTAAAATACCCGCCGTCCTTTTTTAAGTCAAATTAGCTTTAGCTTATAGAATATCTACTATTATTATAATTTATAGGTATTAAGCTAAGATCCCTTGGCTCTAAGGCAGAAAGTTAGGGATAAACTAGCGGCCTTATAGCTATATAGCTTCGTTATTTCTAAGAGGCCGCCGATGCGGTATAATTAACCGGAAAGGAAGCGTTTTATATTTTTCCTGTTTCCTTTCTTTTTATACCTTCTAATGAGCTTTATATTTTATATTCCAACGTTTTGTCAAATAAAATAAAAAGAATATATCGAAAATAGAACTTGGCGTTAGCAGCTAATCTATTTATTTTTTTAAATATAATTAGAAAACGTATATTAAAGTATATTCCCCGATATTTATAAGTATATTTTTAGTTATTAATAACAGTTCTAAAGTTTTAACAAAAACTTAGATTTACGGCAATATTACTATATATATATAAACGAACGGCTTTATTTATATCTAATACCTAGCTGTAATAATAGCTTTATTTAAAAAAATGCATTAATAATATATATATAGAAATATATAAAAGAAAAACCTCACCAATATTAATATATTAGCTATAGCAAGAGATTTTTAAATATAAGCACTTAATGCAAGTTTTCCTTTAGGTTAAGTTTTATATTAACTTTTTTTAGTCGTCAACTTTAGCAAAATATCGAAAAATATATATAAATAACAAGCTTTTTAAATATAGATATAAAGGGTATATAAAAAGGTATATTAAGGTATTATTTACTTACTATAATTGCCTATTAACCTAGAGTTAATATCTATATAGCTTCTGCCGTAAGACAACTATGATATAGCACTAATATCGTATATATCCTAGCTTAGAAAAGACGGGAGAGCCTCCCCATAAATCACACTTCGATAGCTACACTTTCACTCTAAACCAGGCCGAGGGTGCATCGCTAAAGTATAAAATCCCGAGAAGTATATCGCCCGACGTATTAAATAGTCTCCTTCTTAAAAATACTATATTCCAGACAACAGCTGGCGTGTTATATTAACTGTTTTTTATTCCCGAACAGAAAAAATCCGGAGCCGCTACCATAGTTATAAACCCGTACCAAGGACTACAAGTCCCATAGTAGCAACGTAACGAATTTAAAGCAGCTTTACTTGTTAGCAACAAGCTAAATACTTCTTCCTCCAATTCTATTACGCAGAATGTTCCTTTATATAAAAGCTTCTATTATCAACAACTATCGCAAATAGTTTAACCCAAAATCTACCAATAGCCATTATTTTATATATTTCCGTAAACCTATATCTATCAGGAGCAGCTGATAGATTATTACTTAATACCCCAACCTTTCTACTAAACTATTACAATAAGCGCGGCATATTATACATAGCCGCAGCGTTAGTATTATAGCTTATCGTACTAGCCGTCCGCCGGTTGTATAATAGTAGATTAATTGCCGACATACAGAAAAGAGTTATTCGATATCTGACTGCCTTCTGTATCTATTATTATGTTGTAGCCTTCTTTATAGAAATTCTAGTCACTTTTAATATTTTTATGTTTTTTTTTAAATTCCGAATTTATAAAGAGAAAGAAATATTGTTTTTTATATCTATTGCTATAATAGACGGCATTAATGTTTTATTTCTTTAATAGCATTATTAAATGCTGCTATAATTGGGTTGTAAAGCTGGCTGGGATCTCCTATGGGGGTTCCAAAGCTCATTCTTTCGTCTTTATCTAGAGAAAAAAGAATCTTCCTGATTTTTAAACAGAGCAGCTTTATAATACTTAACGACTCTGGAAATTTATTTATAATACCTTCAAGTCCGTCTACAGTTATATCGTCTACCTTAGTCCGGGTAATATCTTTAAAACTACCAATCTCTTATCGCCGAAGAACGCTTTCTTTAGCTAGCTTCTCTTTACAAACAAATCCATTACTCCACGATTAGCGTGTATATATTTAAAATAAAATATAAAAGAACGACTCGAAATTATAGCAATAGATATAATCAGTTTTATACAATACCTCTACTGCTATAAATTATATCGTACTGGTTTAGTACCGCGTTTTATTTAAACTGCTATTTCGAACTTTAGCTAGGTTAAGATTTATTAATATATTTTTAAAGCTGTCCGCTATTTTAGGCTTTGTTATAATAATATTATTTAACGAAATATTGCGGTAAAATATATTGCTCGTTATATAAAAAAACTAGTGCGTCCGGATTGCGTCTCGTATCGTTTCTAGCAGTTTTTTAATTATCTAGAAATCACTAATTACCTAACTAGCCGACGAGATAACGAAACAGGAATAAATCCTATTTTTCTATTTATCCTTATTACTATTGCTATATAAATTAAGCTTACTTATATTAAATATTAATTTGTTGCTTTATACTTAAACTACTTTCGATAGTTAATTTTTAAACCGTCATTTTTTAGATTTTAACGTATAAAGCTAGTAATTAAACGATAATTTTTATTTATAGCTTAATATATTTTTAATTTTAACGGATAGCAAATTTTTAAAATAGATTTTATTATTTCGAAACTTATAATATTTTAAGAATTTTAGATCTTTCCGTAATTTAGTAATAATAATAATTTAATAATATATTATAACTTTAGCTATACTTTTAACGTTTTTTTTTTTTACTAATTTTAGCTATTTAATTTCCAACTTATATTTATTTAATATCTATAAAAATTTAGCAATACCGTTATTTTCGGTTTTATAATACGTAATTTTATAATATACGATAATTTTTTACTTTACGATTAATTTTATAAGTTTAATTTTCGTTTTTTAGCTATTTATATTATTTATTATAATATAGTAAAGTTTATTTTTATATTTAATAAATATATCTAACTTTATTACGTCGTTTTTTATCGTAATATAGCCGATAAAAATATATATAAATATATCGGGTTTATTATAAATATTAAATACGCCTAAACTATATATTTTAAAACGGTTAAAAACCTATAGCTCTATTATAATGCCGCAAATAGTAAAAATATAAACAAATCGACGTATCGGCTAGTTAATAAAAACGCTTTATATAAGACGCGTAAGTTAAAAAAAGTCAGCTTTAAACTAGCTTATAACGTATTTCGATTTATACTCCTTAACGATAAAAACGTTTTTATATTCTAAATTGCCCTTCTTTTTTAATATAAAACGCTAAAAGAAAATATCTAATTAGCCGGTATATTTTTTAAACTTATAAACCGTTTTAATAATATAGAATTTATAAAATATACTATTTAAAGCAAAGTTTTTTAATAAACGCAGCTATTTTTAGACTAATAATTTAGTTAAAATAAATAAGAATCCTTTTTATCTATTTTTATTATATCCCGTTATTACTTTTTTTAGTATCTTTTTCTATTTTTTGTACCAGCTTTTAGTATCGAAAAATTTGTCGCAAAATCTCCCTATATTGCGAAAAATACAGTTTTTGATTTTAAAAAAAAGCTTTTTTTCGATAATATTGTACGTTTTGTTATTAGCTAGTCAGCTCGAGCTAGATTTAACGGGCGTTTTTTTAAAGGTCGGAACGATATTGGATAGGGAAGGGGTGAAGGCATTGAGGTTGTTAATAATATTAAATATAGCTTCTTAAATATCGATATTAGAGGATTTAGAAACGATATAATAAATAAGGAAGCGGAAGTGGTTAATTTTAAATATACCTTCTTGTATATAGTTATATATATACAATATTTTATTAGCTATATTCCTGCTTTCGTTAAGAGAAGGAAGTTAGAATGCGGCTAAAAAGCCGATTAAAGCTAGCAAAAAGCTAGCAACGTCCTTTTGGCGCAGATTTGTATTGTCGGAGTTGCGTAGTTTATATCGAATATAATTAAAGGTATTTTTAAATAGCAGCTCGGAAATAATATTTTTCGTTTATTATAAAAAAGATATTGTGCTGTAAGATAGGAAGAGAAAAGGAAATAGCCAGGCAAAGAAGTAAACAAACGGCAAAGTAAATAGAAGACGCGCCGGAACTGCTAGTAGCGAACAGCTGGTGAGCTTAATAGTTAATTAGGCAATCATATGGGGTGCGGTTTACTTTAAGCGTTTAAAAATGGGGCAGGTGGTAATAATTCAATAGCCACGGTGGTAATTAGGGTTTGCCCGATACTTTTTTTCAATTTATATAGTAAAAAAAAAAAAAAAAAAAAAAAAAAAAAAAAACTTTCACAATACCAAGTACGAAATTTTTGGAAATCGCAACAAAACAGTGCATATATAACCAGTCCCGTAGCTGTAATAGCTTCAAATAATAGGATTGACTTTACCTAAAGTCTTTCTAATATTATAAGAGGCTTTTTTTACGGCTACGGGGAGAGAAAAAACAACAAAAACCTACGAGCAAGTTATAGAAAAATATTATAGCATATCTAATTGTAGTAGCAACAGCGATAAAAGAAAAAATAGTTTTATAACAAGCAACGACCGAGCCTAAATAATTTAATACTATAGTTACTAATATAAATACGGCCTAGATAGGACTTGTCCTTCTATTATTACTCGATAATATTTACGACGTTTTATTACGACGAGTTTTCGGACAGAACGGCATTACCTTTTTCGTAGCTAAAAAACTAGATACCCGGTACGCTATTTTTGGTGCTATATAATACTATAGTTACCAAATAGGATACGGTTTCTTTATTGCCTTTTTTAGATAAAGAAAAACTAGTTCTTTTTTGATATCTACTTCGATAAAATCTACGAAAGTAGCGAAAAAATTCTTATTTCTAGTAATTCGATATTTCGAACCAAATGGAGCATTACTCGTTATTAACCTGTAATTATTAATTAAGCCGACGTTATTACAGCTGGTAGCCGTTTTTAAGCTATATTTATATACGGCTATATAAAAACTTAAAAAGAGGCAATAAAATCTTTAGTTATTATATATAGAATAGAATAACAGTACAGCAACAAAATAAATTACATAATTTTCGTAATATATATTAGCTATTAAAGTTACTATATTTATAAAACAAAATTAATCTTAGGGCATTTCGGGATAAAAGTATATAGATAACTTTTTTCTAAAAGGAGACTAAAGGTACTATAGTTTGCAAAACAGAAGTTACGGCTTTAAAAAAACTTTATATTTTTATATATTAGTATCTTTTTAGAATAGAAGGTAGCAGTTGGGGCCAGCTGGTTGTGTTCTGAATTTTTAAAATGCAGCGAAGTGGGGCGGCTCGGATTAGAACCCGGGCTGTGTCGGCGGGTTAACCGGCTCTGCTAAACCGGGCATAGCTGCGAATGAAAGAGCGGCTGAAACCGAGTAGGAATGAATCAATTAATCAATCATTCCGCGGCTTAGGGGGATAATATAGAAGCAAACAAATGGTTTTATTTCACATGGAGATAAATCCGACAAAGTCCAAAAGCCTATATCTTGCTCCTTTTGGGGTAGTTACGTTCTAGAATGTAAATTCTTCTACTTTATCTACCTTAGTATTCGATATTACGTCATTGTTCATGACTGGCTTAATTTTAATTACGCAAGCAAGGGGCTGCTGCGTCGACCCGCGACTTCCTAATGCTTTTTTGATCGTTTTTTTAATTAAATTTTTGAGTTGATCAAATTTAAGCTTATTTCTTTTTCCGATATTATCGACTATACCGACATCGTTTACTTCAATCTTAAAGAGCAACGATTTAGTATTTTTACTATCCGTTATTTCGTCTATTAATTAAGCAAAGGTTGTTTTTTTTAATTTTTAAGTAAGATGCTATTTTTATATTAAACGGTTTAAAATCCAAATTACTATTTGGTAAACAATATAGATCTTTAACGTTTCTAATAAAGTAAATCCAGTTGCTTATGTTATTTCTGCTTGGTCTTTAATTAAAGTTTTAGGTATAATAACGAGATATAGTAAAGAGATAGAAACACCATTATCTCTAGTTATATTTACTTAAGGTTCTATATTTTGATAAAGTGTTGTAAAAGCTTTTGCCGCTTCTATGTCTAATATGTAATCTTTATAGGTAGCATTATTATCTACTTGTAAGGTCTATTTCGATCTTTTCGTTTAACGGCCTGCTTTTGTGATATATTAGCCTAACGTAACTGCAAAATAATAGAGGCAAAACTGGTGCCTTTTAAAGCGTATAAAGAATTACCTCGGTATTATTATAGAAAAAATTATATAGGACCTAACCCGAGATATTTTCCTCTATATAAAATCGGTCTCGTTTCAACCCGCTACGTTATATCGTCGAGCTAACTTTATAAATATCCAAATCGATAAGCTTTAAAAATAGCTATATAAAAATAGTACTAGCTAAAACGATTAGTTTAATTTATTTTGTTAAAAAAAAGTAATATTAATTAACGAAAGCTTTAAAATAATACCTGTATTATCTTTTATAATATTTAAGTTTATAAGCTTTTCTAAATTGCAGCTTCTTAAGTTAAAACCTTCAAGGCTCGGAGTCAGTTGGGATTTATTTTTATACTTTTAGTTACGGATTTCCTGCTTATTTAATCGAAAAAAAGCTGCTTTATTAAGCTTTTTATTCTATAATAAAAAAAATAAACTAAACGTATAATAATAATAGTTATATAAAATATTTACTTTACGTTATTTTATAAAAACTACAGCTTATTACCGTTTATAGCTAATAAATTATTAGGCTAAAATAGATATCTGCTCGTTTCTATATATATAATAGCTATTTTACTAAGTCTATTTTAATATTCGGGAGAGTTCTAAGTAAAGAGACTAATACTGTCTCGACCTTTCTGTATATGGAATTTTTTTTTAAATGCCTGCATATCGTTAACGAAGGTATTATATAGCTCTGTCTCTATATCGCTATAATCAAGCTACTAGCGAAAAGTAGTAATTTTTAGCAGGTTTATTGCTGCCGGAAAGAGAGATATTAAATTTATATATATATAATATAGAAATAGAGGAAGAAAACTGTTTAATAAGCATAAGATATAGCTGCTTTTTTAATAAAATCGGAGAAACTAGCTTTTTTATATTAAAAAATTATACAAAAATATATAAACCCGACCCGCGCCAGTACCTAATACTTAACCCAAAATAAAGCGTATCGAGACAATTATAGACTTTATTCTAGCTAGATTAAACTAATAACGACTAATAAAAATAGAAAATAAACCTTGCTAACTACGAATCTAAGGCTATAACGGTACTTAAGCGGCTACATTAAGGGGAGCGAAGGCCAAACGAGGTCGTTGGGCTCTTATATACCCTTTAGATATTTTAACGTTTTAAAATAGTTATTATATAACCTACCTAAAGCTGCAACCGTTTTTATATACGTAAGCAATCTATTAAAGTGCCAAGGGTTATTTTAAGCTTTAAAATAGTTTTTAAAATATAGATAGTTAGCTAGTAATTATAAGCTAATACTATTTATAGTGGCCATAGCTACTATAAAGTAGTTTAAGATAAGATACCAAAGCAAGGTCACGTTAAGGTTAAATCGATAGAATATATATAAAAAAAAAACCTCACTAATATCAATATATCGACTGTAGTAAGAGGTTTTCTGGTATAGGTACCCGATACTATTTAAAGAATATCTAGCAAAGAAGTTGCTTATGGTATGGGGAACGCGTCGCGTACTTTCCCTTCCGCATTACCAGCCTACGATTACTTTCTATATATATACCCCGATCCAACTTTCCTTTTTTTTTCCATATCTATACTTACCCGCGCCTTTTCACTCCTATTATCCTAATTCTATTTCTTATCTACTATTTACTACCAATTAATTAAAATAGCTAATTACAAAGCTTCATTTTCGTCAAAAAGCGACAAGATAAGTAATACTATACAAGACTCTATTCCGTTCTGGAACTCTGCGATTTATAAAGTCAGTATCGTCGCTACTTATATACGCTATAGCAACGACTATATACCGGCCAACAAACGAGCGACTATCGACGTAGTCTGCTCCAATCTAGAGAAGCTCTAGGAAAATATCCTAGATAAAACTACCTAGTATATTTAACCCGCTCCCTTTTTTAAATAATTTGTTTTGTACTGATTTACCGCTAAAATTTAAGCTTAGGATATTTGGGACGCCTTTGCCGCAATAAAACGCGAGCAACTTTTAAATATTTCGACCGTTATAAAAAAAGTCGGCTTTCCTACAATTACTTTGAACGACGTCGAAAAATAGGCAAATTTCGATAGCACCTTTGGCCTTAGTACCAAAAATCACGACGCCTTCGACCTATCTGCTAACGAGACCTTGCACCAGCTTAAGCGATACGCAATCACCGCCCTAGCTAGATCCAACCCCGGCCGCCTCGCCAAAGTCTTGCTTGCTGCCGAGGCCCAACAGAAAGCCCTTGCTGCTTCGTGGCCGGAATATCGCAAGATTGATCAAGAGCAGAGCCGCTGGGTTTCTACGATTCGCGTCAAGACCGGACCCGAACCCTCAGATCATATGCAGTGGTGGACCAGGACCGTTGATGACGATACTCGAGGCGCTGATCAATATCTCGTGCCTGCTCGTAAGGCAAGGGTTGTCAATATTCTGGTGCCTTTCATTACGGCCTGGCGAGTTGGTAGTCGTGCGCACAGCATGAGTCGTGCCGTATGCAAAGATTGTTCTTGAACGGGAAGGGGAAAGGTGAAATGATCACACGGGTCAAAGGTCGAGCTTGTTGGCGATGCAGTTATTCTATGGATGGGAAAAACAATGTCTACCCTCCCTGCTGTGTAACTAGCTCTAGATGCAAAATTTCAACGAATTATGTTGCCTATCCGGTTGCCCATTTGCTCTAACATGATTGTACGCCGGCTCTCAAAGTAATTGTCATACATAATGAGGATGCACCTGAACACTCAGTAAGTGCGATGGGAGGTCCAGCCTTAGGGGCATCACGTGACCTAGGTTGGCCTATATATATGGAGTTTCCCTCTTATACTTAGCCCAGAAGGGAACACACAACACACTCTTTTAATACACACTAGATGCTACACGCCACCTATTAAATCTTCCTTACGATCAGTCAACTACTCTCCGCGAGAGAACTACTGAAACATTTTTCAAAAATAAGAACTTTTTATTAAATAATCATTAAGAAGTCGATAGTATATATAATATCACAATATGCCGATTTCAACGTATATAGACGACAAGTATCTTTTATTCAGCTTTTCTCGACCAGCGATACTTTCAAAACTTAACAAGCACGATAAAAACAAGGACTCATCCATCCGCTCCAGCCGCCACCTACGTTCTAGGATAACCTATCTAAGATCCCTCTAACTCAAAGCGCCTTACAAGAGCTGGACAGGAGAAATACAGAAACTTCATCGCGCCGACGTCCGGCTAGCAAGTGGGAAATACAACCCACAATCACCGCGGAGCAAGAGGTCAATGCCCCTTCCCCCCTTGGCCCTGACCCCTTTCCTACAATTCATCACGGGCGGTGGAGCAACGAGATGGCGCGGCCTTGCCCCCTGCTCAAGGCCAGGTTACGTATGTGTCTGCCTGGGGCTAGATTGGGCGTCAAGGCCAGAGTGAGTGTCTTTCTCGTATTTGACATTCAGAAGCACCCATAATTGCAATCATAGCCGCCGTAACTGAACACCGGCCAACCATATCTACGAAACCGCGGAGCACTATGCCCCTTTGAGTCAGATTACAAGCGTCGATCTTGTTATACCTGGGCAAGGACTTAGCTAGGTGGAACTATGCTAGCTAAAAATTGAAGAGAGAAAAGAGCAGGCAGGCTTTGATTAAGGAACAATAATCTAGAAAAATGTAATAATTTAGCTGGCGATAATAGAACAGGAAATTATAAATTTAGGTAAGCGGTGTTAAATCACATAGGATACATAAACAAGCACGACCTAATTTATATAAAGTTCTATTAAACTTTTAAGTCATATAAAAGTAAGTAAAAACAAAACTATGCTATCTAAGACCTGAAACCAGTCCTTTGCTTACGATTTAAATCGCTGCAGAAACGCCACAAATACTGTGACTGATAGAATTCATTAGAAGTGAATCTCGCAGCTGTAAAGCTCTCGTTATCGAAATTATACTCAAAGTCATCTAGGTCAATCCAAACACCTTTTTTTGAGTTATAACATAACGCCTGGGCCTCAGAGCCTCCCTTTTCCAAATGGACAGCACTAATAGTAAAAATCAGGATCCCTAGACTCCTGAATCGATTACAAGGTTTGTAGTTGTCCTCGAATCGTGGTTTCTTATGACCTGATACGCTGTCACGGTAGGCATCCACAATAGAAATACCCGTATCCGACAAATCGTCGCTCGATATTTATAAAAAAAATCGCACTTCTTCCTTCAACTAGCTCCTCCCTTCGATTGCCGAAGGTTCTCTTTCATTAAAACTCTCGCCATCCGAGGTCGTACTAATCGACTCCCAACTTTTAGATAGTACAGCACCTTAAAACGGGGGAATATTTTCCTTATAAAAAGCGGCTACGTCGCTAAATACGAAATCAAAAGATCTTTATATCTAAAAAATACTATTATAATCGCCGCAAAATAAGCTTAGTTGTCTAAATAAAAAGCCCTTATTATTACTCGGTCCTTTACAAAACATATCTATATCTAATCCGTCCTTATCGCTGCTAGACTTATCTTCGATATATAAAATTTGATATAGCCAGTCCAAGATAAAATCAGTAATTTTCGTTTCTTTCAAAACCAACTGGACAAATTCGTCGCAAATCGCCGGACTAACTAAAACCTTTTTGAAACAACTAACGCAACAAATAAACTAAACGTCGTCCTGCCAAATAGTATACACAAACCAGTCCATAGTTTCCTTCGTTACGTTTTAGTAAAAAAAGATTTAATTGCCGAAATAGATAATATTATAGGCCTAAAACAACGTCCACCAGGCTTCTAGTTTATATCTTACCATCGATTCGGCTTCCGAAAAATATAAAACTACCAAAAATCCTTTTAGTATAGTAGAAATAATACACCTCGTATAGCAAATATACTAAACAAACACTTCGCAAATTATATTATCGCTCTACTCTTTAAACTTATCGATTAAAATATAAAATTAGATATAATATAATTAACGTAAACCTTATAATAACCCCTTAAGCCAAAAAACATTTAAAAACCCGTCTACCGTTTTTAATATAACATTTTTTCCGTATATAATCTATATAATAAAGCACTAAATAGTCGAAACCTATAAAAGAGTAAAATTAAGCTCTAAAACGCTAGACATAATAAAAAAAATAAGCTGCAAAAACTAGCTTATAAACAGGTAGAAAATTTTGGTATAAAAAAAGCAACGGCCTAAACTATTAAAAATAAAAATATAAATAATCGATTAAAAGTTTTAAATTATTATAAAATAAACTAAAAAAAGAAAAAAATTGGAAAAAACGCAAAATAGACTAATAAGCTAGCTCTTATAGATATCCGAACCTTAATAAATTATATCTACGGCCTCCGAACTTAATAGCCATTAGCTACCTCAATCCTATTCGGACAGCCACCTAACAAAAACATACTGCCGCGGGTTTGGTTTAGTACCAAAGCAGAATCTTTACATCTTAGTTAGTTAGCCAATAGCGACAAGCTGGCGCCATCATTCACGGACTACAGCAGCCACGTTGCAATCAAAAGCTATTTGGTCCAGCTAACATTACACCTTGTAAAAATAAAACTTGCATAATCGATACTATAGACGACCGCAAATAAAAGGTTCTTCCATTAAGCTTCCTTGTAAAAAATATAAGTCAAAATCAAGTAACGGAACAACTGTTCTAAAAAACCAGCGGCTTCACCGCAACAATCAGTCCATAGGATGAAGCCGCCAATTACCTGGTCTTTGCCCCTAAAACTGGGCCTAAATAATACATAACTCTATAAAAAAGGGATACAACCTCCTAAGTGACTTAAATCGCCCCCTTCTTCTCTTATACCCTTATCTAAGGTCTAGAATATAAGATCGGCTAAATCGGTATGTTATTATTATACTATTAACTATAAAATTATATAAATTAAAATATAAGCAAAAAAGAAAAGAAATTTAAGAGCGGATAGGCAAAGCCGCCAATTTCACAGACAAGCTGCATTATACGCGCCTCTATCAAGATTATATAACCCGCTACTTGATCCCCCTGCAGACTATGGACCAAGGAAATAACGCAGTCTCATTAACGGGACAACTATATACCAGTTTTAACAGATCAAAGCCCCTTTCTAGATAGTCTATAAGGCGTTCGTAAGTAGAAGAGTCTCGTCGAGGCAGCCCTCGTCGATAGGTTAATCTAGCGAATATAAACAAGCACGATGTCTGACTTGAGCCGGATACTAAAACTGAACGAAATGGTTCAAGTTTCAAAAGGGAATACGAGGCAGCCGGCGGCCTCATCCCATGGAACAAATAGTATGACAAAGCTGCTGATCACGCAAGCCAGTTGTTCCATTTGGAAAACGATCAAGTCTATCGAGGGAAAGGATACGACTACCAATCTTAAAGATCGTGTTGTTTCAACTGTCTGCCTTGTAAAATAAATAAAGCATTGACAGTAACTCATATAACTATAGACGCGGATCATAAATATTTTTATAGAGCCCCAAATCCAGCCAAACGGCATATATTATTAGGTAATTTTTATTTTAAGTCAAAAGGTTGTCTCATTATCGTGTAGATGTATAGCTATAAGAAAATGGCATAAATTACAGATCTTCCTAGCCAAGATCCATTGGTAAAGGATAAGCTGGCTCGCGACGGCAATTTTCCGTAACAAGTCCTGTTCTCTAGCCACAGACCGTCAATACGTATTGCCTAGGCATACTGGTATCCATTAAAATACGCCTCGAGGCTATTTCGTACTCGGAATCAGCTCCTTTTCCCACTCGCAGGCAAATTTAAGCGCTGGATATGCCCCTAGCCCCTTTTGTGAGCCATAGCTATATAGGCCTGGCCGAGTCATCCTTCATCGGCGGGCAGGTACTTCTCACCCCTTCTCGGATCCTGGCGAATGTGGTGATAACACCTCCATATGCCTAGTCGGACGAGTAATTGCAAGCGCTATAACTTCAGTCTTGTCCTACAGTCGGGCACGGATAGCTGGATAACATGATCACAGCCATTATTTTAGGACTGGTATGTCAAGCAATACATGATATGATTATCCATGTCTTGGGACTTGGACAGCTTGATTCAGGCCCGGATCAATGATGTTGGGGTTGAAATAGAGGGTTCGTTTTGATTGGTTTCCGATATTTTCGTCGCGGTGAAAACTAATTCTAAAAAAAGGGTCGAACAGTGTCTGTCTTATTGGTGCTTTTAGATATACCCCATAGGGGTGATGCAGCTTTTGTCCGTATAGTATTGGACGGTGCGACCGTAAGTCACCATTCCCGGTGAAATTAACCGTTATGGTCCGTTCCCGCCGCCACACCTCGCGCCACAGCCATCTGCTTCTATTAATAGTGACGGCTCCAATTGTGCTAACTTTTCTCCAGGTCAAAGATATTCTGTACAGCGATATTGGTATCAATAAAATCTTATCAGGGTTATGACTTGTATTCTGACTTCATTTATCTCAATCATATGGTCGGTATGGCGAAAATGAACTGAATCAATGATCTTGTTCAAGTTTCGTGGAGTAAGGGTCACGTGAATGTCCCCGCCTAGTGGGGCGATCGTGGGATGAGGGACTCCAATTTCGGAAGCCACAACCTCCAGTCCTGGAGGCTTTCATCCCAACACTTCCACATTTGTATGCAAAATCTATTCAAGTATCCTCAATTATGGCTGCAGAAGCCAGTATTCTTACAGAAAGCTGGGCTAAAAACATGGTGAACTCCGTCATACTGGAATTATCGCGGAAGTTTGAAGGTGGTATATGAAAGAAGTGTTTGTTCTTTGGAATAATTCCGATTCGGAATCACTAAGAGCAACTAGGGTTCTCATGAAGATATTCAGGCCTGGCTCGAGTGGTAGTAATTTCTGCCAGACATGGCCAGAATGTCAGGACGAAGCAGCTGGTAGCTCAACGGTTTCCATATCTGCAAGGACAGTGCCGGACACTATTAAGAAGTTCTTGTCGGGCAGAAGACGGAAGTGAAAGGGCCACCCCTCTCCAATGGAAGATCGCTGGCAGTTTGATTGTCAAATGTCGAGCGTGCGCTCCGTGTACCACAGAAACTAGGCACAGATGAATCTTAACTCCAGCTCGGGAGATGATTGTGTGCGCAGCAGACTCTGAGAGGGTCCGGGCTATTATCTTCCACTAAGGTTACACTGGCTTCCAGAAGCCCTATCAACGTCGACTTGAAATGATATGGAGTGAAAGTAACCAAAGAGAAAAACATGCACTGAGTAAGAAGACTCAGGAGGCCATACACATGGCCTCAACTATCTGCCGTCCAACGCGATTTGACCATATCGAAGAACAAGAGTGCCTGCGAAGCCAAGATTTGTTCTTGTCATTGGCTCCTGTGTTGAACATCCAGATGGAGAGACCTCGTGATGGCTCAGTTATTCTGAGTAGTCTAGACGCGGTATTGATAGTGATGTCTGTAATGTGTAAGATAGATGATAGAATGACTCAACCGAAAATGAGTTCATAGCAGACTTACGCCGTGACACTTGCTGTACAACATGCCAGAGAATCAGCATAAGCTTGACCGCGAGCTTGGTGTCACATTGATGGAAATGCATGAGCTACACCAGAGCCTCTCCTCTTGTCATCGTAGAAATTGACGCCGATATCACCGAGGTTGGTAATACCGGTCTATATCCAACGTGACACCTTCCGATTCGTTATTCTCATTTATTGTTGGCAATTTTTCCTTAATAGCCAGCCTACTCTTCCGCTGCTTCTTTTCATATCCGAGTGTGAGTCCCAGGATCATGTCGAGTATATCCTCCGCTGGGTTATGATTTTCGACATCAACCAGATTCACACATGTAAAACAAATCCTTTTTTGAAGATCAGGATTCTTGACCAGCTTCCTAATCAAACCTTCGAGAAAACTTGCATACTCCTCGGCGTCTTGGATGGGTAGTTGACTCTCGGGGATACGTTGCTGATGTGGCTCGCTATAAAAGGTGTTCAGTGAAGTGATATCTAGGAGATCCATCTTTGTGAAGACAAAAATAAAATATGAGTTCGTAAACCAGTTCGAGTTCAATAACGATTCGAGGAGCATGAAATGTTCGTTGATGGTGAGACCATTGTGGTCCTCGTGCAATATCCTTTCGTAAGCATTTATATCGAAAGGATACACCACGGTCGGGTGTTCTTCAAAAGCGTGGATCCACTTCTTCCTCTCACTTCTTCTGCCTCCCATATCGTACAAACGAATCTCGATACCGTTGCGGGTGAGTTTGGTCTGATGGATCCCAGTAGTTCTGACCCTAGTTCTCAACACATCAGTCTGATGAGGTGACGTGGTCGTCTCGGTCAGTTTTTGTGCGATATCGTGCACATTTTTTATGAAATAGACGGTGTTATCATGATAGTCATATTCCGTCTGTCGCTTGAGTGCCATCTGAACTCCATCGTCAAACCATAGCGAAAAGATCGCCTTTGCCTCTTGCATGATGCGTGAGGAAGACAAGTCATTGAAGCTGAGGTCACATAGACCCTGTCGGAGAAGGCTTAGAGTATTCTGGTATTCAGCTGGTCTCTCGGGGTTGATCCCCAGGTCCTCCATTGCATCCAGTACTCTCGTGACCGAATCCAGGACATTGCTCCAGACTAGAGTTCGAAGGTGCTTCTTCTCATATTCGGTGGGCTCGACTGTTCCATCACAGAGTTGCATAGCATTCAGAAGCGTGGTCTTGCCACTTCCAGAAGCCCCAACGAGTATGACTTTCAAGCTCTTCGCCGTTGCGTCAAATCCTTTGGGCGGAGCTGGGCTTGCCATTGGATTCTCGTTAAGTGATTTGTTGTCTCGATTGTATAATGAATCTTCAAAGACGACTGTACGCACAACTTTTACACCTCCAGATCTCGCAATATCTCTACCGCTTCTTATCGCAGTCGATTCGGTCTGTTCCGACGACGTATCCGAGGTTTGGCCAGAACCGAGAAGGGCTCCCGATTTCCTCCGCTTTCGACCTCGAACAGCAAGGCGTGCATAGGTCCTTTCGGCTACCCGGTAAAGAACCGTGCTACGGAGAGTCGCGTCGAACTCAAACCTGGTAGTGGTCTCATCGGTGTTGTCTGTGATAATACTACCAATGTCATCGAGGCCCGCCAATGATGATGAGCAATCCTCCGCTAGCTTCAGGATAGACCGGCTCTCTGATCTTAAGAGAAATCCTTGCTGCTGAGCCCATGTTTGACTAGAAAACGTTAGTTCTGATTGGGCAATCGTCTTCTTGAGATATCACTCACCAGTGGAAGGCCTGTAACAAGAGATTCAAGGCGTTGACCTGCCGATCCAGGAGCATAGAGAGATTCGTCATCTCTCTTTCGTCTTGAAGAAACCCTATCCTGCTTCGCACCGACATCTGGGAGCCATCAGTCACATTGTGATTATCCATCTGCCTTTCCAGAGCCATGATGACCGGGCTGAAGCAGCTGAGTGCGTTACCGATCTGGATTGCGAGGTCTTGATGTCGTGGCTCGTCATTGGAGCAAGATGCAATAATCGAAGACAGCTGATCCTGAGCGAGCTTGACCATATGGAGCTGGCCTATCATGGCCGTGACAATGATTGGCGCATCGTGGTACTGAGCTTTGAATGAGCTCAATTGCGCAATGCAACTTACTACTGTGTCGCCCAACGACACCACAGTACCGATGACTTGAAGAATTGTCAATGCTTCCATGTTCTGGCGGGCTCGGCGTAAATCTCATCAATTAGGATAAGGGAAGGCCGGAGGAGGGGAGGAGTGGCCATCGCGTTGGAGGAGGGGCATGCATGCGACAAGCGAGGTCTGGATGAGGCGCAGCGCGCTGGGCTGACTGCATCATGCACAAATGTTACCGCCGGCCACACTAGACAAGGCATACTGCACCAATTCCATCTTCATTGGTGCTCGAAGAAACTTGGGATTTTGTAAGCAGAAACCACGCTTGGGTTATCGGCATCACGTCCAGAGAGGCAGCTTGAAACAGTGTGGAGATTACATACGGATCTCTGGTGCCTGTATACAGTGGTGTAGCTTAAATAGGATGGACTTATTCGACTTTGTATTAGGTACCTCAGCGCGCCCCTTCCAGCGTCCTGCGACCCCTGTTCACCTATCTGCATATAGGTAGTGCGCCTTGCTGAAAAAAAGTTGTATAGGTCTATAAGGATTGGCTGAGAACCTTTAATCTATGGATTTTGAGAAATTACTTTACTATGACGCATTCAACAAAGGACCTGAAGTCAACATAGGACTAAACAAGTAGAATAAACATAGGTAGTATATGCACTCCATGCTCCCCTTCCTAACATAATGCCTTAGTTTCTTCAGGCACTATTTCGTACCCCCCTTTTTATTCCAGTATTAAGTCAGTGTCCAAAAGTTCTTTACACGTCTCGGTCACTTCTTGACCGTTAGGAAGTTTCGACTTTTCCAACATCACCCCAATCCCAATTCTTTGATACGACTGTATCTCGACCCTATGTTCCTTGTGTTCAACTGAAACCAATAGTAGCATGAGATGCTCGAGATGACTATCAGTCGAAAGTACGTCGCAAACATGAAGGCAGTGAACCCCAGCGATAGTTTCTTCAATCTGATCCAGATTGTCCAAGAAAGCCTCGCCAAAGATTTCCTCAGATTTCGGATCTCTGATGAGTCGATACCGGAGATCCTGGGTGGCTGACTCTTTGCCCAAGCTGAGTATGATCTTTGCCCCGCGGACCTGCAGACGCGCCACCTCAAGTGGGGAAGTAGTGGGCACGCCTTGCCACTTCTGCTCAATTTTCACCAGTGAAATCATGGCGGGAGATAAGTTTGAGAGATACAGCATATCGATCGCGCCATCGACTGAAGCCCAAGACCAGGTCGGGGTAGTTCCAGTGATACGTGTCACGCCATGCGAGGTTGCTTGCCACATTAAGCCGGTGGCGATGTCCTCTGCCCACAAGCCAACAAGGTACTTATACCCTGTTTGTTTTGCATAAATATCAGCCAAACCAGCGATGGCCTTCAGCTTATCATCTTGATAAGTCAATTTTCGTCGCGAGTAATTCATCACAAGTCGATACCATTGCGTTAGAGACCCTTGGGCACCGTCCACTGAGACTTGCTTGGTCTTGATAGACAAATGATTCGGGCCATCCCTCTCGCTCGGAGGCCGATCTACTAGACCGTCTTCGGTAGCAAAGCGACTAGCGCACTTCCAGAGCCATTGTTCGCTGCCGAAGCTGATCATTCGCGGCGACAAGACTGCCTCTTGTAGCGTCCACGCTCTGGTGTTGAGAGGTTCTGAGGAGGCATCAATGGTGTTGTGTGTTTCCATGCGGACGATAGCAAGGTCACCATGCACTTCCACGCAGCGAGCAGCTTGGAGCGGATTCAAAAGGCCGTCTGCTGGGCTTTGAGAAAAGGTTGCGGCCAAAGTCAGCATTGCGTTCGAGTACACGGTACTCATCCTAGCTGCTTCCGTCTCCCAGTCTCTAGGAGAGTCTTGGATGATGCACAAGGAGTCAATCCAGAGATACCGAATCCCTAAAAAGAGGGCGCAAACGATGGCCTCTCGCTGGGTGAGAGGGATATTGCCAAAGTCAATTCCATTTCTGTACTCATCAGAATTCTGTTGGGTCGTCTTGAAGTGATACTCGGGATCTGCACCCCAGCAGTAGCTCAGCGCAATATACTGGCCTGCTTCTCCAACAGATGTATCGCGTAGCTTGATTTTAATGTCGTCTGTAGTTGAAGGGACATCAGGACTGCCAGTGAGGTCCAAAACTCGGGTTGGGAGTAAAGCTGTATGAGTTCCTGGCAAACAATTCACATGGCTCTCTCGGCACTCATCAAGCCATGCCTTGATAACTGTCAATCTCCTAGGTCCCTTTTCTCCCTGGTTCGGCTCGAAAGGCTGCCAAAAGACCCGCGAAAACAAGTTCCCTTACCAGACATGAGCATAGGGTAGAGGTATTTAGAAACTGAAGAGACCTACTAAGACGAGTGCGTGTAGTTAGGTTTAAAGGTACACCCCTTTCTGCAAAATCACGGCGAACGCCGACGCTCGCAGTCGCACGAGTATATAACGGGTTCTTTTCAAGAACAATGGTCACTCCACAGGTTGTGCTCTTCTCATCGCATAACGCAGGGTCACCACGGCAGAAGCGTTGGACAAGGCTTGGAGCTCCCTGGGCAATGCTCACCTCGACCCAGGAACAGATAGAACATTTTGAATCTATCAGAACCTGTAGATTTGGCTGATGCGCAATGACTGGGGGTGCGTCAGGGTGCAGCATTAGTTGACAGTACTTGCAAATTCCATGTTCCGAGGTGCTCGTGATGCCCCAGTCATCAGGTGAGATCGGTACTTCTTGATGGATAGGTGTCCGGATGCTTTGAATATCGGCGACACGGAGACCGCCAAAGATGCGGGCCTCTTCTGGTGATTTGTTGCTGAGCACCACCAACATTTCGGGTACTGGAGAATTAGGGGCTTGCTGCGAACTCATTTTGCTATAATCCAAGGTTTGACTGCTTAGACTGAATGTTGACACTTCTCGAGAAGGCCAGAATCAGCACGAGCACGCTTGGAGGCTTGACAGCATTCTCAAACCTCAGGAAACGGGATAAGCTCCTGTATTTGTCAGAAATAAGCGATGGAAATGGCTGAATGTTCATAATGAAATGTGTAACTTCTGTGCTGCGCTAACTCGAAATAGCAACTCGTTTAGATGACTATTCTCGTATCTCGATATCTGTAATCCGACGCGATTTGACCATAACAAGAACAACCAGAAGGATCTGCGGAGCCGAGACGCCCTCGCGAGTGCAACTACCACGTGTTGAACACTGCAGATGGCCTCTCACAGAGGCGCTGCGGTGGATCCTGCCCAATCTAGAGTGCCCCGAGACACGAAGAAGCTCTGGACGCTGGGATAGTACAGGCGCCGGCATCGGCCGTTGACCAACTTCAAACCATAGGCTTCGACACAAAACAGCTTCTCGTATAATCTGTATGCTGTTCAATCAACCTCTAGAGAGTAGCAATGAGAGGGTCTTGAATTCCCTAGGACTATCGCTATCGTCTTGTGTTTCTCAAAGCCACGCTATGGCCTCGGTGACTTGTGAATAGATATCCTTCATCAAAAGCACTTGAGCCGCACGCTCGTCGCTATTCTGTTGGTTGATGCGTATCTGGTCATTCAAAACTGTTTGAAATGCTGTTGGATACCGCAGCGACAGCGAATATCGATACAAATTCTCCGCGACATCGAAAGTGCTGTCGTCGGGAGTGATGGGGACCGGCCAGGTCGTTTTGCTCTAAGCGTTTGACAGTGCGGTCTATGCCGTAGCACCGCTCGGCCCTAAGCTCAAGCTGACATCTCTGAGATGGTCACGTACTAAAGCATCCCTCTCTCCGGGATGGAGGGTAAAGACGCGGATGCTCTGAGGTGTACTCGAAGGCGCGTGACTCGTATGCAAATTCGCAACTTGATCCGACAGTGACCCCAGGAAAGAATCCTCCAGAATCGACGAGTGTTGGTAATCCACCCCGACCTCTTGCTATGGTATATCAGTATTTCTTATCCAAGGGTGTCGACTGGGTAAGCTCAGGCAGTAAAGCCACATTTATCTGTCGCTGTCAGGATTGGTTGGAAGACCATGTTCTTGACATATTCCATAGCATCGACAATTCAAGTGAGTGGCTAAGAATAGGTGAATTTCCTGGGAAGGGGCTCTACTGCTCTTAAGCATTCAACGTGGCCGTAGTGCTTCGGGGCTTTAAAGAAGGGAAGACGTGGGGTTCAACGTCAGTTTCTTTCCCGAATCAGTGAACACCTTGGTCAGACATAACTGATTGATGAGGAATATGGCGGAACATTCGCATCCTACCTATTGATACTGCTGAATCCGCGCACTTAACATTTTCGACGCGAGCAATCCTCCACCAACGCCACACTTCGCAGTTATCTTCAAGCTCGTAAAGGTCCAATAACCGCCCATTTGTCCATGGTATAGCCGTGGAGGATCAGGGTGCCGTATCAAGCGGTATCTATCCCTTGTAACTTACCAATTAGGTCATTGGATGTTACGCCCTCTGTAACAGCAGGGAACGCTGAACCAATATAGTTATATATTTGAAGATCTGACGCCATGTACTTAGAACACCAATCAGACAGTTCTGTTTCGATCAGTGCTTTTTAATCTTTGGCTCTTGTGACTACATAGATGTGGTTCTCTTGCCATTAGCTGGCAATGTCGGTCTCCGACACTTCCCTCTGAGCCAAGCACCCAACTCGACATCTTATGTCGCACTAGCTGAGGTCGTCCAAACCATTTCTAAAGCGACAGATACAGTTGACAACCACTACCTGCAGAGGCAATTCGAACTTATTACCTCTTGTCCATACCCACCAGGCTTGGGTTTTACCTTTGATCCACGCAGTCCGAAAGACCTCATCTTCAACACGTGGAAGGACATTGGTGCATGTCTAGTCGCGAATGCTCCATTCAAGCCTGCAGCGGTTCACAAGAAATCTATGCCAACATCACCTGGTACTGCATTGATGGTATTAGCTAGGTCGGAGGCCGATATGTTGGAAGTTCAAATTATGCTACCGACTGAGTCCATGGACAGGCTTTTTGCTGATGATACTTTCAGGCAGTGGGCTATAATCTACGAGTGGAAGACACCCAGGTAGATCAAATTCTATAGGGACATTTGCCTGAGCCTACCGATTGCTGGATTGTTTGTTCTTTTTTTTTTTTTTTGTGTGTGTTCAATCTTCTAGAGAAAGGGAGAACCAATTGATTCATTTATTACTTTATACTGACCAGACGACTTCTTACCCATATTGAATAGACTGTTTTGAACATGTTGCCTTTCAAATGCAACTAGGTATGGCTACTGTTCTTCAATATGGCGGTCCATCCGCGAACATCTTGGCAGCGTGGAGAAATCACTTAGCTCTTAGCTGTTGATTATGCGCATACAATACTACGTCGCATGGAAGATCAAACATGAAAATACAGCACTTGTCACAGCCGTTGAGAGACGGTTTAAGGTTCTTTGGCCTTCTTTGAGTAGGTGACATATGCCAATACCTCTGATTATCGACACCCCGAGTGTACAAAAAAGTACCTACATCAATCGGTCCCTATTCCGAAGTGTATGTGCACCTAAAAGAGTTAGTACCTAAGTGATCAGGAACTTGCTTGCATGAAACATCAGAAGAAGCAGTTGCCTGGAGAAATGCCTTCAATACTGCTTCGTAAACCTGAGACACGTCCCATTGCTTGGGTTCCTTTTTCACTTATATTCTATAAATAGTCACAGCTCCTCGCTGGTAAATTTCAACTCTTCTTCATCAACGCTATTGACGAACAAAATTCTTGAGTTCCAACTCAAGTCGTCATAACTATCAATAAGTGAGACATAGCATCATGGCGCTGTCCTCAAGCGGCTCTTCTGAGCTACCCAATAAAACCCCAGGTCCGACCCTGTTCACTATACCGCCAGAGATCACGGATTTGGTAATGGCATATGTCGCCACTGAAAAGCGTCATTTGGCTTCCCTGGCCCTGGTCAACTCATCCTCTCGCCACCTCGCCCGAGCATACCAATTCAGACGCGTCGTCCTAGGCTGTAATTGGAAGTCATACAATATTCTAACTTCGCTTCAAAAAGAAGTATTTCAGAGTTACCAACTCTCTGACGAGATCCTTCATCCCACAACAATTGGTTCATAATTTATGCAAGCACTCATTGACCCAGGAACATGCAGATACCGATACGAAGTGGGCCCTGACTTGTGCCATGGCAAATATATGAACCGTCTCTATTGGTCAGCCACATTTCCTGTCCTATGCACGTTCTCTAGTCTTCGGTCTCTCGAAGTCGGGTCATGCCATCTCTGTGAAGACTTTCTAGATGCGATTGCCAGTTTGCCACTAAGAAACCTCACTGTAGAGGGTAGTCTAGTGCCAGCCAACAGTGTAAACGCGACAGAAATCCATGCTCGCAGCTGGAGACACTCAATGTTCGCCTTCATGCAAAACTGCAAAGTTGATCCGACCGCGCGTCAATGGATCCCGCGACATTCTTAAAGGCTCTCCTTCACTCCTCTTCATCTAGTCTGCGCAGTATCCAAATGCGTCTGGATGTTGCTAAGTTTGGTTTACTTGACAGCATGCGGTTCACGGCGCTGAAATCGCTTCGCTTAACGAGTGAGACTTTCCAGGTCACTGATGAACGGTCATTTTCAAGCTTTATAGGTGACAGTTTGACTTCCCTAGTGGTTCCCTACGGCTTTGAGTCCGAGCTCGATCTATTGTCCGAGGTCGGATTCATTCCATCGCTTGAGACACTCGTACTGTTCAGCTACTGGAGAGAATGCGTTGATGGGAGTCCTAGGATTCCCAGCAAAGTCTGGAAGAAAATCGTCGGTTTCATTGAGTTAAACCCGCAAATCACAACCTTGGTCCTAGAAAACGGGTACACCCGAGAGAGTTTACTGAGTATCATCGCTGCGACTCGGTATCACGACAATTTGAAGAAGCTTTCTTTCGGGGTATCACACAAAATCTTCTGGCAGCCCCTGTCCGAGCTCTGCTGTCTCTCTCAAGTCGAAGTGCTACGTATCACCTGCATATATTATGATGATGGATGGTCTACGTATCATGACAAGCTTGCAATATCCGTCACTCCCTTGGCCAAGATAAGACGTTTAATATTTGAAGGTGAGATCTATCATTTCCCAGACAGATATAACCAGATGAATCACCGCGATGCGGACGCGTACTACGCACGGTTCAAGCCCGGAACCATAGACTGGGCTTTTCACGAAGCGAAGATGAGTTCTTTTGCTTCCAACTATATCCGTGCCTTGCCCAAGCTTGAGTTCATACTCATTGGTCGGATTATATTCAAGGTTCAGGAAAATCGGGGCGTCAGAGAACCTGTGCTTGATAGACGGTTGTAGATAGAGAAAACAGATATGATGCGCTGAAGGAGGACTTTGGAATCGAAGAACTCGGCGGTTTTAGATTTGTGAGGGATCCGTGATTGCTTTCTTATGGATTTTGGGTTTCTGACAGATAGATCTTGAGTCCATAGTCGCCAATTGCCAAGAGACTCCCTTGAGTGATCGTGTTATCTATTCACCTGAGTGACGGTTTGGACCATAGAAGCGTTACTTGGCCGTTATACAGCTATTCAAGCCGATGATTGGCTTTCTTAATTGCAAAATGTTCCCTCTATACACTTACCCAGAGAAACTACATTGGTGCCTATTAGATTATGTGCAAAATCACCGCGGAGATTTCAGACTACGAGGAGAATAAGGACTTTGACAAGGGGGTTGGCGAACATTGTAGTCTTCAATCTCTTCCGAGCATCTAACACTGCTCGTGTCCATCTCAGTCGACGAAGTAAATCTACCCTGACTACTCTCAAAAAGGCAGATCTCGATATGCTTAGATTAGCAGACTATTCTATTATTATATTAATGATAGGAAATGTGTTTCCGGCTCCAAGTTTCCGATGAAGACGTCGCCTAACTATATCAGAACCCTTTCCTTGCCGGACTAGGATCAGTGTCCAATTGACCCGAATACGGAGCGCTTTGGGATTAGACTTAGCTGATTGATTAGATCTGATTGATAAGATTATGTCTGCAATTATCCCTGTTAGCTCCTTTTTCTGAGTCACCCTTTCGGCACGTTCCACTTATCAGATCTAGCTTCTCCAGTAGAGCGGGCCTCTCATCAGGTCTCCACAAGATGCCTGGAGGTGAAGACGTCTTGCTGGAGCGCGGAATCGGGGCCCGCGGCGTTGAATGCGGGCTGTGTAGGGTGTATAAATTCTCGTTGGTGTCCTCTTTTCATAACCGTTGTTTTACATCCTGAATCAAGCACAGTCCATAAGGGGTAGTGACTAGTGTGACGATATTTGAAAGAGTTCAGATTCACCCTCTGAAGCCACTCGAGAGAATTACGCAAGATGGCTTCACCTGACACTACAGCGGCGAAATCACCCTTGAACCAATGCCAGTTGTTCCAATCGCGACAACAGGGAACAACCCGTCGCCAAGTGCCGACGCCAAGCAAAACGACCGAGACCCCTTTCTCGTGGCCTTCACTGAACCCTACGATGCCGAAAACCCTAAAGACTGGCCCAACCGCCGTAAATGGGCCATAACAGACGTCATGTCGGCCACGGGCTTCAATCGCATCGTAGTATCAACCATCATAGCGCCAGCTTTGACAACGATCGCTGCTGAACTGCACATGACATCGACAGAGTCCGTCCTCGCGCTATCCATCTACCTTCTGGCCACGGCGTTTGGCCCCTTATTCATCGGACCTCTATCCGAGATCTACGGCCGGAAGGTCGTGCTACATGGTTCGAACATCTGGTTCCTCGGTTTCAATCTCGCTTGTGCCTTCGCCAAAAGCAAAGAGGTGCTCATCGCTTCACGTTTCCTTGCTGGCTTTGGCGCTAGCGCTATCTATGCCCTTGGAGGCGGTGTGCTTGGCGATCTCTGGCGTCCTTCTGAGCGCGGCCGGTCGCTGGGCTGGTACCTGCTTATCCCTTTGCTTGGGGCAGCTGTCGGTACGTTTTTGCTATACACAAGGTTGGTTACTTCGTTGTCATTAGTACTAATCGAAGGCATTGCGATTCAGGCCCCATCATTGGCGGCATCATCGTGGCCCACACCACCTGGCGTTGGATTTTTTGGAGCACCTCGATCTTCCAGGGTCTCATGATCGCCGTCTCCTTCGATGTCTTCAAAGAGACCTTCGGCCCCACGATCCTCGCCAAGCGTGCCGCCCGTCTACGCAAGGAGTCCGGTGAGATGCGATACTATACCCTCTACGAGCGTCAAGTATCCAACGACTCGTACGCCAAGATCATCGTGCGCACTACGTCGCGCCCGTTCCGCCTGCTGCTATTCCACCCCCTAGTGCAGATCACTGCTCTCATCTCGGCCTTGGGATACGGCGTGCTATACATCGTGATCTCAAGCTTCGCGACACTATGGACTGAGCGATACCATGAGTCCACGCAGATCAGTGGTTTGCATTACATTGCTACTGCCCTTGGTGAGCTCGCTGGCTCTCAAGTGGGAAGTCGGCTGATGGATGCGCTGTACCGCCGTATGGAAAAGAGAGATAGCAATGGCTTACACAAGCCTGAGTATCGGTTATCGTTAACGCTAGTCGGCATCCTCTTAGTGCCAGTGGGTTTGCTTATATATGGTTGGACGGCGCAGTATAAAGTGTACTGGACTGCCGTTGATGTTGGTGTTTTCATCTATGCATTTGGAGCCCAGATTTCTGGGATGCCTATCTCGGCGTATATCATCGATGCGTACCCCGATCACACGTCTAGTGTACTGGCTGCGACGCAGTTCTTACGTAGTCTGACGGCTTTTCTGTTCCCGCTGTTCACACCGACTTTGTATGGGAACTTGGGATACGGATGGGGAAACACTCTTATCGCTTTCTTGTCACTCGGCATTGTCTTGCCATCGCCATTCATAATCTGGCGGTTTGGTGAGAGACTTCGGAAGAGGGCAACTTCGACATTCTAGATGACTGTCAAACCATTGCTACTTCGAAACTTAGTCCGCTCATTTGGGCATGAATGATGAGGATCAGTAAAGGCCACACAGACAAAAATGACGGAACCGAATCATAAGGGATTCTCTCACGTAGAAAGCATATAATTCCTATAGCATTCTACAAATATCCTTTCGCGTCAAAGCCAATCTTTAACCCCGCGATGTTAACTGCGGGAAGAGCCCTCAAAAGACGCAGATGCTCCAAGGTTCATGTCTCTTTGAGCCATCGTCGGTTTTCAAACCAGACCAATTTCTGACTGAGTGATACGCTTGAAATCAGACATGAGATGGTTCCAAACCTTGTCCGCGGTGCCATCTTCCTTGAACTGGCGAAGTATATCAACAACCTTAGCGGGCGCAGCATCATTCTGGACGCCAGTAGAGTAAACACCACTTCCACTGGCACCGTCAACGCCCAGGGCGACCGCTACATCCCCTCCAACTGGGACGCCGTAGTTGTCGCCGCTTGCTGTAAAAGCAGCACTAGTAGCAGCGAAAACATGTCTCTCGCCACACTGCGCAGGCGGCACATTGAGCCACGGCTTGAGGATATTTGAGATGCCAACAATAATCGCGAGACGGAAATTCAGCTTCAAGTCGCGTCGGATGCCGCTGTCGACAGTACCCGGAACAGTGCCGACAAATGAGACTTCTGACGCTCGACGGTGTGCTTCCTGAAGGAAGAGGGTTGTTACAGATGCCAACTGGTCGCGCCACTTGAGCAAGGGGAACCCGGTGCCGTGTATGTTGGACAGGTCAATCGGTCCCTCACAAGTTGCGGCGCCGACGTTGACGACGCGACGAAGACCTTGAGCGCGCTGGACATTCGGGAGAAGGTTTAAGATGACTCGCAGACGGGAATGAATCCCTAGTTCGAAGGATAGGGGGATACCGTCAGAGGTGACTATGCTCAATTATTTATCAGTGGAAAGGTCTGAAGTGATCGGCAATAACATCCCAAGTACCCCTTGAGAGACTGACGTCTACAATAGCAGACTAAAATGGCAACAAGGAGTGAAAGGAAGCGAATATTTACTAGAGTCAAAGGCCATAGACCCCTGCGATAGGAATAAGATGTTGATGACCGGGGCCTTCTTTGCTATCACCTTGCAAATGTCGTCCACGCCCTTCAATACGCTCACATCGGCAGGCAGAAACTCAAAATGGCCGCCGGGGCTGATTATCTTGCACTCGGCAATGATCCGATCTGCAGATACCTGTGAGCGGCCAACAATATAGATTTGCGGATCCCGGGCGTATTGTGCAAGAGCTTTCAGCGTATATTCGCCCACGCCGCTAGTGCCGCCAACGAACACGGCGACCAGCCCGCTGGGCAACGACGATGCAATACGCTGATTTGATGCAATGACTGCTGAAAGAGCGACCATCTTGACTCTCGTGAGATCGATTACGTTGTATTCTTCTTTCTTCCAGATTTGGCCAGGTGGGTGATGGCTGGGTTCTAGGTCTCGTGTTTTGGTCTGGGCAGGAGAAGACCAGATCTCAAACGAGACGGGACATGGAATATACTTAAATATCGAATTAGCTTGGAAACATCCCTACTCTTTGTGCAATGCTCTTCTAACATAGCTTGATCACGATATGGATATCCCGTAACCCTTGCTGCCCGTTAAGTCCGGAGTGTTCATTTCGCTGAAACGGGCTCGTATCGCTCAATTGGGGAAAGCGGCGGCATTGGCGTGGGGCCCAGGCCGAAAGACTATGCCGGAGCTGCTCTGAGTGGGTCACGATATGAGAACAGAGTGTACTGAATTCTTTTCTTGGAATAGGACAATAAGTGCCAAATCAAGTTATGTTCCGACTGGGGATTTGATTGCGTTCATTAGTCGTTTGTGTAGCACACGCTCTGCTGCGGATGCTCTGCCGTGCGCCCACCACCATTCCTTATCCGAAAGAAGTATGTTCACAGAGCGGTAAAAATGATACAGCAAGAGAAGAGCATGAGTGTCGCCTTGCTCTATCATTAAAGGAAAACGGCTCCATCCGAGCAGCGGGAAAGATAAGATATACCGTGCTATCGCTGGTTTTGGGAGTGCAATCTTGCCGACACCAAAGCCATGGGATGTTTGATCGGGAAGAAAAGGCAGTAGAAGGGAAAGTCGGCGGAGAACAGGATTGTATACATCTTCCATTGAGATATGTGCTTCTGCGCTGTCGTCGGCCACCCTCGACTCGGAAAGCGTCATAGTCACAGCCGAGCGTCCAGGGCAAGGTGAACCTAACATCATTTCGCTGACTGGACGACGGTAGGAGAGAGTTTCTTCATATACCGCCGGTGTTGCGCTAAAGTCTTCCAGTGCTTTCACGAGTGCGACACTTGGGTCTAAGAGGAGGTGCACTCTAAAGACCGAGAGCTGTCCGGTAGGATCTTGGAACACCTTCAGGAGTGTATGTTTCAAGCTGTGGCTGAATTCAAATACACTATCGGAACACGATTCTTTAGTAGCATGATTCGCTCCTTCATGTGACAACTGATCTTCGGAGCTGCTCCAGGTATAGAAGTAGAACAGGATAGACGCTGCCATGAAGGCGTCAAAATGAATCGATGCGACATCGTCTTTAGATATCTCTCGCCGTAGCCCCGCAAATGCACGGCAAAAGTGAGACGCAGCCGCCGTCTGATACGATTTATCCTTAGGCTTGAGGATTGAGAGGTGTCGAGCTGACAGTCCCAGCAAGGCGTCCATCAAGAAATCGAAGTGGAACGATAATTGAAGAGCATGACCCCAAGCCTCTGGCGCAACCAATAGCGTAGGGAGCGTATTTTCCTGGAAGTGATGAAACAGTCTCATATGGACTAAATTGACGGAAGCACTCGTAGAAGACTCAAAGCTGAGGGCCGAAGGAGTATTTCGCAGTTTAGAACATAACGATGCCTCCGCCCGTTTTGATGCACCGCGTTCGCAGCGGTCCCCTCTCCGCGCGCAATTTTCACATGGTGTCCCTTCACTACACTGATAGAGATCAGTATGAGATTCCGCTAAGGTGGATTGAAGAGTTAGCACCCACTTTAACACGACGCTTCCGGCAGTTGTCACATCCTGTCCGGGATTTGGTATGTGCTCTCCGCTGTCTCGCAGGGTCGTAAGCGGCCGAATGTGGGATCTCGGAAAGCACAGAGTCACGAGATCCGACGGTTGGGGCGAGCACGAATGTGTTTGTCAGGTCTTGGATGGAGTGGCCATGGCTGTTCCGGCTTCGAGACTTCCCTCCTGGCATGATGAAAATAAGCAGGGTGTTACTGATTGCTTCAGCCCGGTAGATCCATTCTCTCTCAACTCAGCCAACGGACACTGCTTCCCCAAGTTCCCTGCATGAAACGTACCCAAGTTTCGAGTGCCGATCGAAGCAGTATCTAAGCGATTGTATACAGGATACCAAAATCAACAGCTTTCTCTGATGTTGATTTCGGCATGTCAGGCTTAGCTCTGCTCTGGGATCATCACTCCCTCGTATCGCTGGATTAGGCTTAGCGTTAGTATCAATCACCTACCTCTCCCCAAAAGAATTTCAAAGGCACCTTTAAGCTGGTATGATCTTTTGAGCGTGTGCTTCGTAGGAGCACTTTCATCTTCGCTGATGTGGCCATTATCTTTAATAAAATGGAATTTTGTTCTTTGCTCACTTGAGGGTTGAGGGTTAATTTCCAACGTGAAAATCAGCATCGCCGAGGTTAGGTAGGTGACCCTAACTCACAGTGCGTGAAGCCGCTAACCGTTTATCCATTAGTGACCCGCCTACAGTGGGTAGGCATTTAGGTATTCACACGTTGCGACGCCTCTTTAAATTTTGTCGGTAATCACCTGCATACATCCTTAAGGCCGAAAGTGTTCAATAAGCTATAGAAACATGTATTTACCGAGAGTTTCTCTAAGAAAAGAATGTGAAAATAGTGAATGGTCTACGAATACTCTTCACTCAGGTTGACACTGTTGAGACACAGCTGCTCGCTTCTTCCGAATCTTCCTCAAGTGGAGACCGTATGTATCCAGCTCTAGCCATAGTTCGTACTGTATGCAAGCCTAACCCGCTGAAAACTCGAACCCTGTCATGCTTTTACAAATTGTCTCACAATCAGCGGGTCACGAGAGAAAGGCGGCTGAGCATCAACAGGCTGCTGTTCTACCAGCCTGGTGATTCTACTTCATTACCTGAACAATTTCGTTTCCTCTCCTACTACCTATGTCCTTACGCGCTCGCATGGAGATATCAAGATCGCAAGCATGCCGCGCATCACCAAATTCAACTCGCAGCCCCTAGTTCACCAGCTGTCGCTTCCCTACCTCCTGATCCCGCCAGTCCTCTTCACCATAGCCGCAGGCGTCATCCTAGCAACACATGGCGATCTGAACACACCGCAGCTCTACTCACAATGCCACGCCCGCGCACGTCTCCCAGCGTTGTCGCACATCCCGCTTATCGGCGCACCATTCTGTTTCATCGTCTCATTCTTCATGTTTGCCGTGGGTTCGATGCGCAGCGTCGCCATCCTGGCGCCCATCCTCTCGTTCGTCGCGGCTCTGCTGACGGCCTCCCGCGTTGAGGCTGCACGCGTCTGTAATCAGCGCAGCTGGAATATCCGCCATCCGACACTCAGTTGGTTGGTCTTCAATCTTGTCGGCGGTACCGTGGTGTGGGATTTGTGGATCGTCCCGATTTTTCTGGCTCGTGCCAAAGCGGTGCGCATTGAGACGGCAAAATCGGATGCCTTGTTAGGTGGAGCAGCCACGTCGGATGTCTACGAGGATGAGAGGCGCATCATGAGGGCGCGCAGCCTGGATACTCGTGCTGAGGTCTTTGCTATCCCCGCAGCTGTCGCGCTTGGATTCGTGGTCCCTAGCGTCCTAATGCTTGTTCTGAAGGATACAATGTCAGTAATCATCTGGCTTTTCTTTCCACTCTGGGTGGCTGCAATACATTGGATCATCAAGCTCGAAGCGACAAACCTACTCAAAGAGAAAGTCCCGATTTACCTAGAATCTTACCCTAGTCATGTTACGGCTATTTACATTGTACCGTTTGTCGCCTCGGTCCTCACACATGCTTTCTTCATTTGGAAGATGTTCTGCGGGGATGATAGCAGAGAGATGACCCGCACTGCAATCAAGTTTATTGGAATCGATTTCGCCTTCATCGCTGCGACGGTGCTTTACTGGATCTTGGTTGAAGCTGGCCCATTGCCCGCGGCGCTTTTGGTGATACTTTCAGCCTTCATTGGCCCTGGTGGTGCGCTATGTGTGGTCTGGCCTTTCAGAGAGAAGACTATATGCGCCTTCGCAATCGAAGATGAAGAGAGTGAAGGAGAGAGCAGTCACGAGACAAACGTGGATGAAACCCGAGACTCTGTACAGGAAGATACTCCTTTGATTCGATAACCCTTAGAGACATCGCCTAATTGTATCATAAGCACGAATTTATATGTATACTCCTGGAAATACTATTATACCAATTCAGCATTAGACTCAGGTTCATATATTGTTAGTATTGGGACCAAATCTTGCTCATCCATGAAGGGGAAACAATGTGAAAGGAATTAATTCAAAGCACATTCTCCCTAGGTATATAATATCCAAATTCAATACACAAAAAACAACCGCTTTCCCCAAACTCCTAACCCTAAAGATTTTCTCCTCAGCCCTCAAGCTCTGGAACTTTCTGATATGGACTCCCGATAGACATCTTCTCAATCGACTCGCGGCTGATGCTGACAGAGTGACTATGGCTCGTGGTAGGTGAAGAGACAGTCCGCATAGCTGTCATCGAGGACGATGTCCTTAACGAGCTTGAGTGGTTCGTCGTGCTAGTGGAGGGCCGCTGTATTATGGAGGAGCGGGGAGTCATCGGTGGTACTGAAATTAACATAATTGAACGTTACTATAAGTATCCACTGGTCTAACAAACATACCGCAAGGCCAAGAGGTATGGAAGAGAAAGGAGATAAGGCTAGGGAAAAGTGATTGGAGAGCTAAGAAGATGGAAATCAGAGGGCGCTTACCAGCATGAGGAACGCCAACTCCGTCTTCTGAAATAAGTCGTCGGGGAAACCCACTAATGGGCAGAACGCCAACACCACTGGGATAGGAGTTTGTCTGAAGACAGAACGAGATCTTCACTTGTGCGTCTTCGGTCGGCGCATTGATATTTAACTTCTCGAGCTCGAAGTTGCCGTGCAGGTGCATGTCCTGGAGCACAGCGCTAGTGAGGACCACATGTCGGACAGGCCACTGCAGACCAGTCAGTCAACACATATAGAACAGTAATACCTTCTTCTAGGTAGGAGGTGTATTGCCCGAAATAAGTAGTATATGGATAGGGAAGCGCGAGAAGGGCATACCGATGCATTAGTCTCATCTTCTTCCTCGATAAGGAAGTAAGGCTCGAAGTCGCCATCGAGAAGAGATATGAGAAACCATGCAAGAGCCTTGATTTCAAGCGACTGAGGAGGAAATCTGCAACAAATTGCCCCTAGAAACCGCATCAGTGATTAGTCCAAGAGACTTTGAGCACACGGGAATTCCAAGAGCGCGACGTAGGCATAGCGCACCAGAGCAGGTAAACCCCGACCCCTTTTGCTTCACACTCCCAGCATCCTTCTCGAAGAAGAATACGCTAGCCACAAGCCTATGTGCAACCTCAACCAACTCTGGCATGTTCAACCGCAACACCTCGAGCACCTCGCGCTCGAGATCATTGATCTTCGACGCATCGTCAAACTTCGGCAGCTTCGAGAGCATTTCAGGACATATCCGTCGGTACCGCTGCCGAATTGAGGCGTCACGAGGTACATGCGTAGATACGAACCGCGTCCACGTCCTTTCGCACTGCTTTTGATCATTCAACAGGTCTGTTTGCCCAGAAATAGGATTATGAAAGGTGACGAGCAGCGGCGCCTGTGGGTTACGGACGATATATCCCGTAAAAGCCTTCTTCGCTAATAGGTCGTCTGACGGAGCTACGATCGGCGGATCCTGGCGCTTATAGTTGCCCATTCCTCCTCTACCTTGACGAACTACAGCACTACTCGAATGGGGTGTGTGACTTGTTGTCTCGCTAGCGGCAGTATGCAGCGAGCCTGTACTCACGAGCTCGGCGTCGGGTTGATCCCCGATGTTGCGACCAGCACCGATAGATAGCATCAGATCTGGGGGTAACTTAGCAGTATCCTTCCATATTGATGTTGATTCATGGTGTGCAGCCAGGATCGGACACATGGAGTAGATGCCGCCGTTGCTGTACTGCTGCTCTGTTTCAGCTTTCTTGAAAGGCGAGAATAAAGGGGCTGTGGCTGATGTTGCTCGAGCACTGTTGCATGTGGCCGTCAACGGTCAGTATCATTTTGGATTTAACGAGGGAAGTTCTCGCTCACGCTTCCCATATTCGCATCTCCTTCGCTGGAGTATCGGAACGGGTGAATCGGTATTGTATATCTAGGACCACACTGATCAGAATCTTTCTATGTAGTGACGACATCAAACCAGCCTACTAGCGCCGAGAGGCCACTTACTCTTGCCCAAAGGATCCGGCCGGTTGTAATTAGCAAATACAACACCATGGCGACCTACAGCTGTCGTAGCTGTGACAGCAACCTTGTTCGAGACCGATGTCCATGACCGATGCGGTATACCACCAAATAGAGGTTGCTCTGAAAAATATCGACATAGCACACTTTCAAATGGCTGCTCCCTGTAGAGACTCTTGTGGTAGAAGGTGGACAGTGCTCCAGAAAACGGTACGTTGCTTATACCACGAGCAACATAGGCTTGATGGCACAAATCTTTGAATCTCTCTATCGCTGCGCTGACTGACCACTTCTTGGCACCGAGGCCCAGAGCAATGATGCCACCGAAGCTGTGAGTACATGTTAGCAGCAACAAAGAGAATGTCCCAATAATGAAGACGCTTACTCGGTCCCTACAATGAGGTCAAAGAATAGCTGTATCGGTAAGTTAGGGCCTAGGATCTTCTCAATTTCTCGAAGTGTGTGAAGTTGTGTGATACTGCGAATCCCGCCACTGTACGGATATAGATATTAGTATCAAATGCGATCCCATCTTCTCGCTCTGTGTAAGTATCACTCACCCATCTAAGCATAGCGTCCTCACACCTGCATACCGCGGCTTTGTGGAGACTACCCAAGGTGGATTGGTGATCACGTCCCGCACATGAATGGGACATCTATCTATCTCGACTGTTGTCTTTGATGTCCTCAAGCCATATATCTCGACACAAGGCAGGCAGAGGACGTGCCCGCAGGGAAGGGTGCACTCGGGGAGCTCCCTCAGGCAGCACAGACACGATGTGTAACTGACGATGTTCAAAGCCGACCCCAATTCGTTCGAGTAGAGTTCGTTTAAGCACTCTTGGTGAAGCATTGCTGCAATCTGGAGTTCCGATCTATCAGGGTATTCGTGTGCAAGTCGAAAGCTGGCTGATTGGACTTGAACAAGACTTGCTCTTATGAGATGTTCCCAAGCTGGCTGGAAAGTGGTAGCATTGAAGTCTGACTGAAACTCACCGTGTCCGATAATCTTTCCTTGCTTGTTTTGATGGCCCTTTGGGTTGTGGCCTGACTTCACGTTGCAGCATTGACCAAGTTCACCGGGGTAGGCGGCATTTCTAAACCCGCATGGCCAGTAGAACTCTGCAAACATCTGCATCGCCCCGACACATGCTTTCGCGTATCTGTCATCTAGCAAGCGGTTAATAGTACCTTCGAGCATGATGGTTAGCATGTATATACGAGAAGAGGGGGGGATTGGCCTCTTCGAGATATTTCTTCTCACCTGGGAGCTTTTGTCGAACAGCATCCAACATGATACATGACGCGACCATCGGACCGATAGTTCGAAATATGTGCTCGGCATTATTCCGTACTGTTGGGACCGAAGAGCTGTTCTTAATCAGAACAGCGAGATTTAGAATGTTGCCTTCAAAGTTACGTGAAACAGGACTGTGCCTGAGCATCTCCTTAACAAAATCGAAAGGCGAATTAAGGTCTCGAGCGAAGTGATCATAAGCTGCTTGAAGATAGAACTGCAATTTTTCGGCACTCGCTAACATCCGCATTTGCTTCTTCTTTGCATGAGAGGCGGCACTCCGATCTTTGATAAGATCAGCCAGTTTCCCGGCCTGCTCATGCATCAACACTACATCAAGAAGCATCAGTATACTATAGGCTATACCAGGGTTACAACCTACTATATGACCCCTTGTAGGGGACTCTGACCACACTGACAGAGGCATAGTAGCACTCCAGAAGCTCCTTAGTAGTGCTTAGACGTCTTCCGCGCTGAAGCCAGACTTGAGCATACTGCTGTAGCACAGGTTCGCGACGGATCGCATCGCGGATATCCGACATAAGAATCTGAGTAGCTTTAGTAATATCCCATTCCCGATCATCGACGCTGGGATCTGTGGCGTTCAGAACGATGATAGCATGCGGGAGTACAGGTTGATTAATCGACTTGTCGATTGAAGCGGCACCCCATTTGATCAACTTGCTCAATACTGTAGACTCAAAAGACCGAGGATTCCGTAGGACGAAGACAACCACGTCGCTGAAGGTATAGAGAATACGCGGATAGAGCTGGCTCACAGCGAACTCGCGCTTCTGTGTCTGCGGTGTCTGAGCCCATTCGATCTTCCTCGGAGCTGAATATCGTCTAGCTGAAGATCCGAACGAGGCCCCGTAGTCCCGTTGTCTCAACTGTTTCGGTGTTGCCTCTCCACCGCTGAGACCTTCGCAGTCAACGAAGAGTAGTGGGTTTGATGCATATAGCGTCGATGGGTCAGCATAGAGATGCACATCTCCAGTAGTTGATATACGATCCTGGTTGGAAGAAGTGACGGGTGAAAAGTACTTAGACTCCTCGGCTGATGAAAGATCCTGACGGTCGATAAGTAGTTTGATTAGTGTGCTCTTCCCGGCGCCTGAGGTCTGTCAGCTCTCCCGTCTTCCATTAGGCTCAAGTGGTTGTAAGCGTATCAGGAACCGCCTTCATCGTATTCTACGTACCTGTTTCTCCTATAAACGACGCCAGTTGAGGGTAACGTTCATCGATATCATCGGTATGTGTCTCGTTCATAATTGCTGCAAAACGTCCATAGTCGTACAATTGGGGATGCCCCGACCCGTCGCGGCCGAAGCCGAACCATGTCGTGTCTTGATCCTCGAGGAGCTCAGCTTGATGCTGTTCCTCGGTACGAGTGGGCTCCAAGATCTGACGAAGTCGATATACGACCAGAGGATCTGCCTTCTCATGTGGTTTGCCATTCCTGCACAGAAAAGATAGGTATCAGCATATGTCGATGTCAATCACTAGCGCAGATAACAGTGATGGTCGCATCCCGAAGTCCAAGATATGACGGTGGAGATGCGTATAAAGTTATACTGACCACCCTACTGCGCCAGGCAGATGTAACACCCATTTAGACCAGCAAGTGTCGCAAAAGGCGAGGTTATTGCATTGTATACAAGTAAATGTGCGCTCCGAATCGGTCGCACAAGTTTGACACGGTTGCGATGGCGGAGGTTCGTCTTCTCTCGACATTGCGATATGATGAGTGCCGATACAGACGGTGAATAACGCCGGAGGACTGTGAATTTCTTGTACGTAATTCGCCGGGAAAGTGTCCGTTATAATCAACGACAGAAACGGATCACTAAGCGAGCGGTGGTAGTCTTTTTTTTTTTTTTTTTCCCTCGGTGACCCGGGTATTGCCCTTATGTCGCCAGGTACTCAAAGGATTTCACCCCTCCCTTAGGTTACAACTGCACACATGCAAGAATATTTTTGAGTTATAGCGTGTGGCTCTGTGCGACGCGTAGGTTGTGTGCCATCGAGGGAGAGGCATTTGTGTCATATGTTTGGTATGTGAAGCCCATTTACGCCAGATATCTCACTCGCCCGCTCCCAACTGCCGATCTTTCCGGTAGGCACCTTGAAAGGAATCTTAATCACAAACTTTTTTTTCTCTATATCTTGGTTCTTGGCCGGTTTTTTGACTCGCTCAATTAGGAAAACCTGCTCTTACATGCATTATACCCGGTCCGCATCTTGCATACTCTGAAACCCATGTACCTATAAATTTATCTTCCAGCGACATTCGAATGCCTGCCAATTGCTTTTCCTATACTCCTCCAACACACATGCGCTCTTTTGATGACCATGTTCTAGCAAAATCATCTTGACTTGGGTCGTGGGTCAATACCCCTGAACCCTTATCGCTATGGGCGCCCGAGGAGGATCCGCAAACGTTCGTCATCTGACAACGCCGTAACCTATCTTCTTATTGCCCAAAGCCCCCTGTCATGACTAGATAGACGCAGGGTCGCAATAGGATCGAGCCGCCTGTCAAACACGGATGCAATTCGCTTGGCGGTTTCTCTGCGTTTGGAGTAACTTACAGGTTGACAAGTAGCGATGAAGAATATGGGGGAACATTACCCCGAAATACTAATCCTATTTATAAAACTGCACAAAAAACCAGAATAACAATTACGTCACCTGGAGGTTACCTAGATATTGTTCGCCTGCCCGCCATAGTTAAGATGGTATTACTGTTGCCCAAGATCGCTCCTGCTGTTCGTCCTGTGTTCAGATTGACGGGCGTTTGAGAGTTTTCCACGCACGGACCATCCGCCCGAAGTGCTGCGGGGTGGGTTCCTGCTATGCCGGGATTTGGAGCCTGTGGCGGCAGGTACCGTATGGGGAAATTAATAACCGCAGGGGGTAAGCACGATCTATGACGGACAAGTAAGTCCATTGGTTTGGAAGGAGCGGATCACAAATAACACCAAAACATGCAATATCACGTGGGGAAACGTGACTTACGCGTTGTGTGGAATAGAAACTTCGTCTCAAGTTTGGTCAGCAGATTAGTTACCTAAGAACTTATAATACAAGCCCAGGAAATCAACCATTTACTACTGCCCAAGTCCATCCTTTCAGTCCCAAATTCCATCTTCCAATGTCTTTGCAGCTTACTCTTCGTAACCAGTGAATCAATAAACTTGTTTCCGGCAATGAGTTCGGGGCGGATCGAGCTTGAAAGATCAGTCGTAAAAGTCGGTTGTGAGAAGTCCGTAAAGACAATCATGACGGGACGGCCGCAAAGGACAGTCGTGAGAGACGGTTCTGAAAAAAGGGCTCAGGAAGAATGGGGCTGAAAGATGATCATGATGAAAGGCCTTGCTGAGAAGGAACTTGTTCAGAAAGCGTGGTGAGAAAGACGTGGCGAGTGAACCATAACGAGAGGATCGCAGAAGATCGGCTTGACGACGACAAACTTCATAAGACGAACGTAATGAGCCAACCATGCAAATCAAACGACGTCTCGATGGAGGTCGCAGTTCTCTCACTGCATCTGCAAGGCAACTAGTCGCAGCTGAATCGCCAAGTCCTTCCAGGGCTGGCGTTGACGGTCGGTCATGGTGCGCCAGATTGCAGCAGCAGAACCGACTATAAAACAGATGTTAGCTACGGTTAATTTGTATACATGGTTGAAAATAGATATGAGACTTACGGAGCTCATCCTGGTGCATGGCTGGGTCCTGGACACGTCCCACCATGACATGAACGTATCGAAACAGAGCCCAGTGATTAGGAGGGCGGACGCGCTGCGCATTAGCAGGGTAGAACTCTGTAAGAAGTTGGATAAACTCCTGCTGGCTGACAGGAAGGTCGTGAGGTCCGTTGTAGATCGCAACAACGGTTGCGGCAGCCTGCATAATACGGGGGTCTTGCATCTGAGGCATCGTCGATGAAGTGTCTGCCAATGAAGACGAAGCAAATGTTAGAAATGGAAGAACAACGGAAGTTAAGAGCGGAAGACCGGCGAGAGTTATTCACGAAGGAACGAAGGAACGGGAGAAATTGGAAGCGAAGGTACGACAGCCACCAGCAACGAAGGAACGGTAGAATATAAGAACGCAAGTGCGGTCCAGGTTGAGGGAACGAGGGGAGGGAGAGGAATAGACAGGCTTACAGCCAAGTCTTGTGTGTTTTGGGATGTCTGCGCAAGGATGATGGCCGCAGGAGAGAAAGAAAACGTATCAAACGAACCGAGTTGAGAAAGCCGAAGGCTAGGAGTCTTCTGTTAAGAGTTGTGCAAAAGAAAAGAATGTAACGTAGGTGCTAGAGGACGAGGCGCTACTAGTGAACGGATCGTCAAGTTGGTGAAGGGGGAGTGAAAAAGGATCTGGTTGTGGTGGAAATAAAAGAAAGTGGTCACTTAGTGCGCGAGGACCAAGTTGTGTTTTTGAACCAAGTGGCAGGGTGACGAATTGGTCTGTGGTGGGGGCACCCTTTCCGCGCGGAGAGGAAGTGGCAAGAGGCGCTATACATCTCATGATCCTTTAAGCACAACACGCCGCATCACATAAATTATCATCTACACCATTGTGCATTGAATGTATCACTAAGTTGCACAACTTTCTCAAGCCCCTTTCGGCGACTTTCCTATCACTACGGGTAGTAGAGGACTACTACGGCGTTAAAGGCAAGACTGATAACAAAGGCAAATCACTACCGTGCTGGAACAAAATCTATGACAGAGGCAAATCACAGAATATTATCAACATGAGCTGTAGCATGGCATCACATCATAGTATGGTTTCGGCGTAGAAACAAGGTGAAGGCTTTCTTGATACTTTCGTGTTACTTCATCTGGGCTAGGTTTTGAATGTCACACGACAATGCTAACAGTTTCTGCCGGCACACTGCCATCCCTTCCCCTAGTGAGCCATTTCCATGTCGTTGTTGTCGATCATCCATCCTACTACAATCCTCCGTGGTATACTAGTAGTCTCTGTTGATTTCGCTTTACAGCCTAATGCGGATGTGTCGAAATGGAGTATGAAACGTGGTGGCTAGAACGACAATTACTAGTGTCTCGTGTCTTCTGCTTTGGGTCGATGCCGTCAGAGGCAAGTGAAGGATGCAAGGAGAGTCATGTCGCGGTTGCCGTGTTGTCTCGCGTGAATACTGTTCAGGACTCGGCGCCAGACGTGCTGCCGACGCGACGCGAACTGACGCCATTCGGGTGCTGGCGCTGCCACTCTCGCGTTAGCTCCATGGCTTGGTCGCGCCAGACTTGCTGCTCGGCAGGGGCGAGATTGCGCCACTCAGAGGCTGCCATCATCGCTGTAGTTACGAGTAAGAAGTCAGCCTGATAAGGTCCGCAACTATGTGAAAGGAGATAGCATGACTCAACTTACCGATATCCTTGTGGCTGATTGCTCCATGGGTGACTCGATACTGCCGAGCTCGATCTCGGCGGAACAGCAGGAAAGCGTTCATCGGTTGCGTAAGGTGGGCGAATAGTTGGTAACGGTCCAAAAGAATTAGGTATAGTAAGGTACCAATATGATGATCATGGTTGTAATTGGCCCGCAGTGGCAGTAGAGAAAGTCACAACTCGTTCGATAATTGTCAAGTAAAATGTGTGCCTATTAGTCTTTAGGTTACAGTGGAAATAAAACGAGAAAACTGGTCGGATAGGATTGTTGATACAGGAGTCAAGGCTTGGGGATAAACATCGCGCGCGCAGTCTATTTCCAACCAGCCAAGATAACTTTCTTCCTCCGGTAACCCATATATAACCACATAAACATGTTAAGCTTCTCTGTTCAATTTTCCAGGCTCATCACTCGATTGGTGATTGAAGAGCATCTCAGAAGCTCTGTGGCGGGGTTCATCTTCCCATATATTTTCTTCTACAGTAATCAGCCACTGCCCCTTGCAGGGGCGGGATATCAACTGTTGTCGGTCCTTTCTCCTCTCATCGCGACTTCCACTTTGATACTGCTGTCCACACTGGGGGCAATGAATTTGAAAGATTCAATGTGCACCTCTATCCCTGGCACGTGAGTATTTTGTTCTTACAATCACTCCTTTGAAGATGCTGAAATGCGGAAATGGTTTTCGGTCGGCCCTTCCTCTCAACTTTCTACAAAAAAATGTGAGCAGCATGAATGAATTTATGAAGGGTGTACTGGCCAAGGGCATACCCCCAAATTGCAGGTATGACAGCCTCACAAGGTTGAATCTACCTCTGAATTTGCTGTTATGCATAACACGTTCAGTTTAACGGTTTTTCACATAGTAGTCATAGGTTATTACGATCGTTCTGGTCTGAAACTTGATAGCGCCAAGCATTTGAGATTCTTTAAACCATTATTTGCCGTGTCACGCTACACAAAAAATACATAATGGTCTATGAACATGTCAGCTGCTCCCAAATAGCGGTGCTTGCAAACTTGAGAAATACATTTTGAGTCATTAAAACGTCGCGATTACTCAAAGTATGACGATATTCACGTGACTTTGGCCTCTGAGGAAGGGGAATCTGATGTCCGAGCGAGGTAATGATACTCCTAGAAGCCATTCTGACCAATACATCGTGATAGCTTATGTACCGAAAAAACAAGACCAAACACATAGGGATTCAAAGCGGATATGTCCGCAAGTAGACGCAGGGCTTGTCGAGCAAGATTGATACGTGAGATTGACTGCATGCTGGAAAGTATCCGTGAAGCTCGTGCCCATTACGGTATAGTATGATGCTACGATAACACAGACTATTGCCTCACGGAGATGAGGCAGTACGTCTCAGCTTTCCACTTCCCCTCTATGTTGTTGAACCGCGCACACGTGGCCCTGAGCTTTGTGAGCTTGAGTGAACAGTTGCAGCATAGATCCATCCGTGCATCATCTTCGCTCTGCCAATTTTAAAAGCGGCAAAATCTTATCAAATTCTGTCACCCGATTTTTTTTGTTTCATATGCATCCGTTTGAGGGGTCTCCAGCTTGGACGACAGCATTAGCGCGGTTTTGTAGCCACGTCAAACTCTGTGTCATCGGTAAGCCAATCGACAGTGTGAAATATCTGAAGCATGGACAGCTTTGAACAAGCTGTGGCTGGTGACTTAGCTCCTTTTCACCATTCACTCTCCACTTACGGCAAGGTGTCTCGTCTAGTTTCTGGCTTGGGCAGAGAGTACTGACCACGAATAGATCACCATGGTGTCGCCTCCCATCACGAACGCGAGTGTTCGACGTTACCCAATTTGAAATGTCTTAAAGCTGTCACCGTATTTCTCGATATTGGTCAGATTTTACACATCTACCGAGCCAATTCCGAGATTGACATGGATTCTTAAAGCCCTATTACTCCTCTCGCTCCAGTACGTGGATCACATGGCCCCAGCGCCTCTGCCACATCATATTTTCCCAACCAACCAACACCGGTTCTCGCAGGAATCCAGACAAGATTTGATACAGCAAATTTTATATCTCCAAATACTGCTCAGCCCAAAAATTCATCATCACACAAGTCGTTGCCCTCGAAAAATAACAGGTCCACCCTCTCAGCATACCCAAAGTCGCCAACGAATGCATGCCCAAGGAAGTTCGTGACGGGGAAGAGACCTCGTTCCGGCTTTCATACGTTCAAAGGCCTTAAAGATACGACAATGCAACCATTCTTATAGAGTCGAGATCCATGTCAGCCAGTTCGCTATTCGAAAAGATTATCTCATCCATCTTTGTGAGGCAATGTTCCTCTTCGGGGCACCGACAGACCACCTTGAAGGCAGGTTCTTCCTTTCTAATCCCTTTTCCTATTCCCCCCCCTTTTCTTTGTCTCATCTCTTCTTGGCAGACAATATGGTTTTTATCCGTGTAGCCAAGAAAAGAAAGCCGTGCTAACGTTGCACAATGTTTGAATTATTCACAGATTATCTTAAGCAGACGGCTGAGGCTCTTGACGTACGGGGCGATTTTCTCTAAATGCCTGGATGCTGTCTTGTCAGCATGGGAGAGGAAGGCAGTAAAAGCACCTGCATACGCGCGTCAAACTTGTTCGAGCTACACCTGGATCTAATCTACTTAAAATACGTGACGTCCATAAGCCGCAACCACCAATACTTTCTTTCAAGCACCAACAGGCCCGACCAATCAATGAATAGCCTACTATACTTTATCTGTCATCTTTCCTCCGACATATCCACATATTGCTCCTCACTTCAAATACCTGTGTGGTAACTAAAGATCCAAGCAGATAATCTCTATAAAGACGTCATCTGTGGTCAGGTCAGTGTCAGCGAAGCCAAGAATAGGTTCTATGAGGTTGTGAACTGCTCACTGCAATTCAACTCATGGGTACGCATCTTTATGTACGGCGTGGCCAGCGCTCTAATTGCACCCATCGCATTCAGTGGTCGTCTAATCGATGTGCCTCCAAACTTCGTTCTCAGATCATTTCTGGGATTCTTGAAGCTCATCGTGGCGCCTCGGACGGCCTTGTACAGGCAAGTCCTTGAAGTCGCGGCAACCAATATTATCTCTGTTCTATCACGCTTGATCAGTTCAATTCACCATGGTAATGTGTTCTGCTTCGCACCTCTGGCACAGTCTGCCATCGCTTTGATATTGCCTGGCTTCATGGTCGTCTCCGCCGCTCTCGAGCTCATGAGCCTTAAGGATGTTGTTGGCAGTATACGCATGGTGTATGCTGTTATATACTATTTTCTTGTCTTATAGTATCACCATCGGTACCACGATCTACGGTTCTATGGACTATCACGGTGCATCATCTTCTATCACTTACAATAATCCCATATCGACACCTTAGGCGTTATTGATGCTTTCTTTCTTTGATGCCTGCCTCTCATTCATAAATGAGGCAAGATGGAAACAAATTCCCATCATTCTCAGCATCTGCGTGTCTGGTTGGACGGCAAGTAAGTACTCTTACGGGCTCTTTGAGGGCAAGAGCGATATCTCAACTATAGTCGCAGCGCTCATTGTCGGTCTGATCGCCAATTTCTATTCTCGAGCCTGGTACTTCTTGAACATATGGGATCTTCCATCGTGGTTCAAGCACAATACAAGAACGTTTTGGCCGCACAGACTCCCCGGAGCTATCAAAGGACGATCGGAGGAGCCAAGTAATCAGGGTCCAGATCTCGAAAGTTGCGGAGCATATTGCTCTTGGCCTACTACAATATCTCAACAGCTGGCTCTGGGGAGTCAGCGGAAGAAGATACGCCGGCCATTTGCGGGAACATGGACGCTCTAATCTCGTCTCGCTGTGGTCCGGCGGCCGCTGTCATGGTACCGGCCATCTTTGTGCAGGTTCCTTCCGGAGTAGTGGTAGGCGAGTCACTCCTCTGGGGTGTACAAGAATCGAATATCATAAAAAATGATGATTACTCGGGGGATCCGCAGAAAATAGGATTGGACATCATTTTCGCTGTTATCAATGTGGCCATCGGCGTTGCTGTTGGTCTGTACCTCAGCGCTCTGGTCGTGTATCCTCGTGGTAAGCGGAAGAGCACGTTGAGAGCCTTCTGAGCTTCTCTGCGGCGGCTATCTATGCGCACGGGAGGCTGTAGGCGGCCTATAATCCATGCTTAGAATTACCGGACCAGCTGAACTGGGAACCGGAAGGAGAATGTAAAATCATTCTCGTCAGAATGAAAGAGACATATGTTACCTCGTGATTTTGGCTTCCGAGCTTCGAGTAGGTGCCTGACCTACATGTACCTAAGCACTGCTCGCGAACAGCCAACAGTACTGAGTACCGCCAGAATTCAATAGGCCAATCATCGGACGAGCTTGATGCTCGAGGCTTCTGTTGCCTCTAGTATCGGAAATTCTTTACCGGTAATCTGGAAATTTCTCGTATAATAGTACCAAGTTGTCAATCAAAACCTATCGTGGTCAAACGTAACTAAGTCCAAAGGTGGAAGCCCCTGGCGAACTGAGCCCGTGCACGAAGTGTGGCGGATGGGCGGCTATCATACAGTGACCTGACAAAAGTCCCGCACCATATTTTATCTAGCGCGCTTTTTCGCGACACCGACTTTTCCACCCTTCAACTTCAACCATGGCTCCCTCAATACCACGTCGCTTGCCATCTAAAAAAAAAGAGTATTTACCTTATAAGCGTACTAGAATTGCATCTGCCTATTTAAAAGGGATTCTAACGAAAGTTATGGCGCAATAGGAGGGAGTTCTATAGCAAAATGTCCGAGGCGTCGCGAATTGCTATAGGGTTCAAAAATTAGCTAACTTTTCGTCGCGTTCAAGGCGCCCCTTAATACTTTTTATAATAGATAAAAAGCATATAAATCGATTAATATTATTTAACTTTTTTATTACGTAAAAAAAATTATCCAACGGCATTATAAATTACGTAAGTATTCATATTATAATAAAATATTTGATTTATATTAAAATCCAATATTTTAAAACTTTAAAACGCCCGAAATTAACTAAAAATTACGTTATTTAATACCTAAAATTTATATATATATATATTAATAAACTTTTAATATATTTTAAATATTAGTACTATTTAAATAAATCGTTAATTTAATATAAATAAAACAAAAAATAGGGCTAGGTTTTTTATTTAAAAGTAAATTTATTTTTTTAACTATATTTTAATTTTATTTATATAAAATTTAATAACTATTATAAATTAAAGCAAAAAATTTTACTTAAATAATATTTAACTAAAAACAAAACTATCGAAATATAGCTAAATATTTATCGATATAATAAAATAGAATTATTATAATAAATTAATTATATTATATAAAAATTTTAAATTAAATTATAGAAAAATTATTAAATGCCGTATTTTTAAAGTTTTATAAAAAATTTTACTTATAATTTACGGACTAAATTTTATTTATATTTAAAGTAATATATTTATATATATAATTTATATAATATAAAATTAGCTATAAAAATAGATTTTAAAAAACGGTATTATTTTTATAAAGTAGCTTCTATATTTTTCGAATTTTAACCCGATCGAAAATATATAAAAACTGCTAAAAAAAAGGATCTATAAAAAAAAACCTAAACTTATTAATATATTTAAAAACGATATATTATTTAAATTACTAATAGTTATAATAATTAATATATGTTAATATAGCAGTAATGGGGTCTACTTCTGAGATAGCTAGTACTAGGCCCTTTTGGGACTAGTGCAGATAGATAGCTTAAATAAGGGATTAAGACTCCTATTGCCCGCGCGCGATGTGGATGCACCTTTTTCTTAAGAACAATCAAGATCAATACAGCTATATACCAGAAACACCAGAAAACCATACTTCATCACTAGTAATACTTCACCTAACACTAATCAGTAATTGACAGAAATCAGTCACAAATTAGCAAAAAAGAGACAGATTTATAGTTACGGTCTATTTATATACTAGCAGCTACCTATGCTACGAAAGAGACGCGCCTTTCACCTATCTATATAAAAGAGGCGCCAACTCTAAAAAAACGGAGAGGCATTCCATCTATATTTTGCCACTCTAATCTTTACGTTATATTATGCCTTCAGTCAATTGCCGGAAGAGATTACTATCCGTATTGATCATCGGAAACGCGAGAAACTATTATACCTCCTCAAGCAATTGCTGGAAAACATCACTATTCGTATTAATAGCAAAAAATACAAAAGCTTATTATATCTATATCTATTACCCAAAAACAACTACCTACAATAAATACTAATATCATAAACGCCACCAACAATAATTGCAAAAATTTAATATCTCCGTTACTATTAAATATAAATTTAAATAATCTTATTTTTATATATATAAAAATAATCTTCAATAAAGCCGGAATTCTAGATAATTAATACTATAACTTTTTTATTAACAAGTTTAGATTTTTTATAAATAATACTAGTAATATTAAGTTTTTTAAATTTATTATATATATTATATCCATTATTACAATTTTCGTTAATAATAATATAGTTAACAAAACGTTATAGAAAATTTTTTATAAATACTTCGAAAATTAAAAATAAAAACATTTTATTAAAATTGATATAAATACTTGTATTAAACTTATTAAAATCCTAAACAAACAAAAAATCTATATATCTATAAAAAGTATATCTAAAAACCAAGCTTTTAAGAAACTTATCTCTAAAAATTACTATAAATAAACGACGAATAATCTCGAGAAATATAAAACTTATAAATTAATTATTAATTTTAAATCTAACTTAGCAAAAATAATACGTATTAACGATTTTAAAGCCCGCGTTTTGTATAATTTTACAGTAAAACTATTAACTTAATAATTATCTAGGTCGAAATCTTTATCGAGAGTATTTATATTTTATTTTTAAATACTAATCACAAAAACCGTCGAGCTTTAAAAGATTTAATATAAATCAAAAGATCTAAATAAACTAAAAAACGTTATTACTATCCCTAATAATGACGAAACAAAGCCGAAAAACACTAACGAGAAAAAGAAAATACTTAACAACGACGAGCCAAAACTTGAAGATACTGATAAAAAAAAACCTGATAACGATAAAAAAAAGAAGACAACTCCAAATTTCGACCCCTAAGTAGATCTATTTAAGCCTAAATCTAAAATAGAAAAGATATTTAAGAAATTCTTCGATATTATCGCTACTTGTACCAATTATAAAAGTAATACTAATAATAATAACGGCAGTTATAATTATAACGGCTATAATAGCAATTTTAGTTACTTTTGCTATTTTACTTCTAATTTTACTAATATTATATTTAATCGATATAGCTTTATTCCTCCTATAAATATCAAAAATAACTCTATCGACTTAAAGCTCTTAAATAAATTTAGTAAAAATTGGGACAAAAACCTAAATTATATAAAAAAGCTTTATAACGTCTTTAATAATAAAGTTAAAATTATAATAATAAAATATTTCAATTTGCAAATTATAACAAAACAGTTTTATGCCGTTTTTTCCGAAATACTAAGAGGTATATCGCTAGATTACTATATCTATAATATATTATTAAAGTAGACTTTTTTTTAAATATACGCTGCCATAAAGATTTATTTCGATATCGAAGTTAATCGTTTTTAATATATTTATAATTAGATTTTAATTACCTACTTCTTATTACGACAAGAATATTATAATAAAAAGCCTATAGAAATCCTAAGCTTTATATTCAAAAAGCTATATTTATATTAACGCGCTTTCGGCAAATTGTATAAATCTTTTAAAACATTTCGAAACGCCTTGCTATATATTTATCGAAATATTAAAAAATTGTAATATATACTCTAAAAACCTTTTAGCGATATAGAATTATTTTGTTCAGCATTATAAGCCTTACTATAGTTTTATATTGATATTTCTAGAAACTCGATTTTTTATAGAACGTTATAATATATTGCCGATTCTGAAGACTTTATATGCCTTTATAATAATTACGACGGATATTATGGGGATTATTTCGATTTTGTAAATATCTATTACTTCGACCGCAAGTTCAGGATTAACGGTGATAGAGGCAGGAATCGCGGCGGTCGATTTCCTCCGCGGTAGCTTCGTTTCTAGAATAGAGGCTTTAATCGAAAGCCTTACTCTAACAGGAATAATAGAAATCAACTAAATAGGAGTTAATTAAAATATATTATTTGCAAAAAGATCGGCTATTAGTTAATTAAATATTCTAAAGATAAATAGTAGCAGCGTTACCGTTAATTTGTTGCCGATGCCGATAACTACGGCGTTAAGGTAAATATCGATATTTTTAATATATATATTTTCGAAATAAAAAGCCTCGAGACTAACGTTTTTACTATAACTTTACCCCTAGTATTGTTTATATTTAAATACCTATATTACGAGAATTTTATAACCGGCGAGATTAGTATATAATTTGTAAATCATCTAAGATTTTAAGCATAATATTATCTCCTTATTTAAGACGACAAATATCGATATATCGATATAGAGGCTGACGAAGCTGCGATTTTTGTTCTCGACCGCTACAGATCTGATAAAGTCTAAGGTATTATATTAGATATTAGTACTGTATATATTTCTTTAATTAGAAAGCTTTAAGCTACAGCAATAATATATAAGAATAAAAGCGCTATACGTAATAATACAATTGTTATATATATTATTAAATTTGGTACTAGTGATCTAGTTAATATAATTAGTTTTATTAAAATCGATATACCTTTCGGAAAAGCTGATTTTTATATATTTTCAAAAGTTAATACGCTATTTTTGCTATACCTTAAAAATATAGATAAATTTAGTATCTATCTTAACAATATTTATAATAAAATATACTATATATTAAGCAGTCTTAAAGCTGACGTTATATATAAATAGAGCTATCTATTTTTTATATACGATAAATTCGAAATTATCTAAAATTTTCTAATAAAGGTATAACTACAACAGCTATATCGACAATTCAGTTACCCGTTTATAAATCGTCTATATCGCTTCCTCTAAAAAGCTAGTCACGTAGATATAAATATTAAAATATTCAAAAAAATATTACGCTTTTATAAAAGCTGTTAATTATATAGCGCTTTACTTAAACGATTTAAATTTACCTTCAAAAACAATTGCAAATTTAACTACGAAATAATTATTAATATTATATATCTAGAGAACAAGCCTGTTTTTTATATCGTCGACGCTGCTATATCTTTTTAAAATACAGCCTTTTTAAAAAGTATCTTTACTAATAAAACGTAGAAGACTCTACGTTACATTTAAATTAATATATATATAAGCCCTTTAAATATAGTTACCTATAATGCTGGAATACAATTCGCATCAGCCAAATTCCGCAACAAGGCTACTCTAATAGGCATTACCATCAAAGAGGTGCCTATCGAGGCCTATTGGAGTATTGGAAAGGTTGAAAGATATTATAGACCCCTCCGCCGTACCTATACCATCTTGACTGCCGAATTGGGTGCTTTAACTTCAAAAAAAGCTATCCTTTAAATAGCCGTAAAAGCAGTTAACAACACTACTGGCCCTAATAGCCTTATACCTACTCTGCTAGTCTTTAATTTATATTTACGAGTTACTTATAAATCACCACCTTCTGCCACAACTATATAGTATATAGCTATAATAAATAAAGCTATAAAAAAGCTGCGAAAAAACGTTGCAGATCGTCAAGTTCGCGATGCCCTAAATACTAAGAACGGCCCTGACGTATCCGATATTTTTAGCCTTCCGATAAGTTATAAAGTACGTATATATCGTAAAAAAAAAGGCTAGACAGGCCTATTCCGTATCCTCGCTATCGATAGCTATAATATCGTCGTTAACGTACTTAGCGACCCTAGCGGTATAAAGTTTTATTTAATAGTTATTAAGCTATAGTTTAATAATAATTTTAAGATCCTAGACTTACCTTTAGATTAACGCCTTGACTTTGATAATAAAACCGATAAAAAAGACAAGTTTTTATTATTCTAGAAGCTCGATTAATATTTTAAAAATAATAATAATCTCCTCCTATTTCTACTTTTATAATAAAGATGTAGTAGGCCTAAAGGCAGCAAAAATAAGTCAAAACTGCAACAAATATAACAAGCGTTATAAAAAGTTTTTATATTGTGGGATTTTATTAAAACCTTCCTTTCCGAGAAAGAGAAACGCGCTATAGCTCTCTCCCTAAAGCTGCATACAAAAGGCAAAATTACTACACCCGGCAAGCCGTTCGAGGCCTCTAACAAAACCGAGATTAATAAATTAATAGTACGCAATATATTTAAATTTATCCCCTATAATTTAGATTTATATAACGGAATTTAACTATTTAAGTTACGCTTTATATATAAAATTAAAATTAATAATAATAAATAGAAATTCGAAAAATCTCGTCTTATTATATAAAGCTATATTAATAAAAGTAAAAAAAAGATCTTAATATAATCTTTTATAATTTAATATATTTTTTAACGATTTCTTTTAATTATCGCTTTTTATATTATAAAAGTTATTAGCGTTATTATTAATTTTCGTAATATTACTTAAGTTTATATTTAATCTATCTAGATTTTAAATCGTATAATCTTAACTATCTTCTTAAAAGAGATAGTAGACTTTTATTTTCTAAATATTATTATAAAAATAGTTAAACTACTATATAAAATTGCTAAAGCTGGCCTATTTTGGTAAGTTATATATAATTAATATTATAAAAAAGAAATAAAAATAATTACGTTATTTTATAACCTATACTTTTTATATATAAATTTTTTTAAAATTATTAATAACGATTATTTCGGAATAATAATTATATAAATTAATAATATACTTAATTTAAATATTTTATTTTTTAATATTCTTAAAAAAAGTAGCCTTAAGAAGGCTAATTTCCTGGCTAAAGACAAGACTTTTTTTATTATTCAATAGCCTATCGACTTTAATAGTAGTACTCTCTGTTTTATTAATGCCGGTAACCTTATTTTGATCTATAAGGGCTAAAACGAGAAGTTAGTATTGGTATTTATTATAACTAAATCTGAGAAAAGAAAAAAGCTATACGTTAAACAATATGCCCGTGGCGTATAGATCGTAAATACGTGTCAGCTATAGGCTAGCTTTGACCTGTCGCGAGCAGCTTAAACTACCGATTTTACTAACGACGAGGTCGATAAACTTAATAAAAAACTGCAATAGTAAATAAATTATTTATAATAAAGCTTTATTTTTATCGATATTAATTTTTATTACGCTAAACTATATATTTTCGTTAATAGCTTATTTACTAACAATAAAAATTTAAGCTCTTAAATTAGATATATTATCGTATTAATAACTAAAAATTTAGTTAACTATTATACGGATTATCCAGCTTTTAAATTTAAAAGCAACATTATCTACTAAACTTCTAATAAATATAAAAAAATTACGAAATCCGTTTTAGCTTCGGAAGTATATAGAATAATATAAAACTATAATATAAACTATTACGTTATAAAAACTATTAATAATATTGCTAGCAGTTTTAACAAAACGCTAAAAAGCAAAATACCTTAAATTTATCGAATTCCACTTATCCTCTGTACCGATTTCTATTTTTTTTACGAAGGTATCACAAAGCTTGGTACTATAGCCGAGAAGCGCCTCATAATCGATATTATAGCACTCCGAAAGTTATACGAAAGGAAGGAGATAGATGAGATCCGATGGATCTATAGTGATAACAACTCAACGGATGCTATAACCAAGGAGAAAGCTAACAAAGCCTTGATGACACTTATTAATAACAATCAATTTATAGTACAAATAGAAGGCTCTATTAAGCGTAAGAAGTCTCGTAATAGCCTCTTTAGTTAATTTGTAACAACCTGCTTTTAAGAATAATACTAATTATTATGGAATTAGGAATTACTGCTACTTGTAGGAATGGCGATGCCTTTATTTTATAAAAAGTTGCCAGTGTTGATATAGCAGTAATAGGGTCTACTTCTGAGATAGCTAGTATTAGGCCCTTTTGGGACTAGTGCAGATAGATAGCTTAGATAAGGGATTAAGACTCCTATCGCCCGCGCGCGATGTGGATGCACCTTCTTCCCAAGAACAATCAAGATCAATACAGCCATATACCAGAAACACCAGAAAACCATACTTCATCACTAGTGATACTTCACCCAACAATATATAAAAAAAGTTTAAAAATATTATATTAGATAAATTAACGCTAAGTTTTAAAAAATAACTATAAACAATAATTGCCGCAAATAGGTAATATATTAAATATTAATTAAAGCAAAATATATATTATTAAAAAGCTAAAAATAAGAAAAATAAGAGATTAAATTTACTAGCGATTTATATATTAATTGTACTTATAGTTTCTTGACGAAGTTGAGGGTTATGATGATGACTTTTGAAAAAATGAAGGGGAAAAAAATTATGGTGCGGGACTTTTGCCGACCCACTGTAGCTGGTTGTCTGGGCCTAACTATTGGATCCGGGAAGTCTAGAGGCGGTCCAAGCCCAAGCCTGCCCAGGTACTAGGGGCTATTCAGGGCCTCCAAGTGCGACCCTTACAACATTTACAGCGCCATTTCGAGGACGCAAGAAATGTATCATATTCCTTGACTGGGCATACTTGCACAAACTTGTGTATGTCAATCACAGCGTTACCCCTTTTTGTTTAGGATTTTACCGTTTGCCCTCGACTTTTCCAATTCGAGACAAGACACATAAATCGTAGAAGCCCAGTAGAAACACTTGTTCTATACCCGTCACCTTCAGATCTCCCCTCCTCTGTCGCGCGTCGGCCTGCGTTGGTGTGAAAAGCTTTGTCACCCGTTTAATGGAAAGAAAAGAAAGGGAAAGCAACCCCATCGCGGATGGGTTTCCCGCATTCGCGCCAGAGTTACGGCCAAGTATCGACAGATCTCCCACAAAGCGTGACGCCTCAATCCCAGCTAAGCGTCTACCCACCTCACGTCCCACTGATCTCACAATCTGGACAAGGGTTCACACAAAAGGCGTATTCTGGAGCTCTATGTGTGTATAAGTCTACTTAGAATCCCTACAATTTCTTTATATAGGACGTTGCGCTTGGCGGCGATATCCTTCGAATTCTCATTAGATAGATTTTCCTCGGTCGTGTGGTGTAGGTTGTCCGAGACGATAAGTAAGAAACCAAACGCGATTTTCAGCTCATCGGCCGCTTTAGCCATGAATCCAACTTCACAATCTACCCATGCAGCGTTATGTTCCCATTTTGACAGCCACTGATCAGACTCACAGAGTGGTGTAGCAACAGTGACCACTGGACCATGCGCGATCTTTGTGCATGTTTTCAGCGCATTTCCAAATGGACTCGGCCACTCAGTCGACCGCTCAATTAGTCCGTCCTCGATGAAAGATTGCTGTCCCGTGGCTATACATTCATTGGAATTAAAGCCTTTCCGCAAACTGCCGCATTTGGCAATGTAGATAACGGTTTTGACTTTCAGCTGTGCATGTAGTTCACGCAGCAAATGCTCGCCCGTGTGGCCCCATATTCGTTCCACGCAACCGATAAGCGCAGTTGTCCGCCCTGTGGCCGATGTAGATATTTTCCAGCGAAAGATGTCATGTTCAGATTCGCCGATACCTTGCCAACTATCCCCTGGTCCTATCACTCCTCCAAAGTTGTCGACATTTCCAACGACAGCTAAGTCTAAGTCTTTTAGGCCGATCAATTTGAGATTGGAGTTTCTAATGATACTCCTTCCAGAAGTGATTTCGGGCAAATCGTATTCGATTTCAAAGTGATGTTGCGCCCAAAGCTGGCGAAAAGCAGCGAACAGATTGACGTAATGCAGAACTAGATTTCTGCTAGGAAAGCATAGGAGTTGTATTGTTCTCGGATTGACTCGTCGCATAGCAGGCCGGACTGAATCGATGGTAGCGCCACTACTGACTGTAGGACGTTGATTGACACCAATAATTTGAATGCATTCAAAAGAATTATCTTGAAGATATTGTTGTATTTTCTGCTTCACATATGACAGTAAGGAACGGCCCATGGTATGTGTATCGGGGTCTGCTACATGCCGGTTGTCGATCGACCTCATACTGAATGTGGGTTAGGAGCAGACAGGGCGCTATAACTGTGCGTGATGTCTCGGGAGCTGGCATGTATGCGGTGGTACGCTAGGTAATAAGTTTTTAAGGAAGTGAAAGTTCTCGCGCGCATCTGAATATTTTTACTTCTTTACTTCGACTGTTTGGCAACTTTTAAAGATTCATCGGTCAGGTGGTTTATATCAGCCTGTCAAACCTTTGTCAAAGGACGGGAAATACTCTGTAAGTTTGTTAGGTACCTGATTCTTTGTTCTAGGTACTTAATACATTTAAAATCGCCCCGGAAAACGGCTACCCTGTACGCCTACAAGCCCAAGAATATCTGACCGATTGCCGACTTCTCCTGTTGGGTCAATGAGCCACCTAGCAATCACGACTTGGACATACATGTTCCACAAGGCCCCAGCCCTAGGAGTCGGTCTCCCGAGACGCCCAATGACTCTAGGGCTCTGGTGACCGTCGGAAATCCACTTTCCAGTGCTCACACAGCAGGGACCTCAAGTCAACCTGAAGCTACCGCCGCACCGGACCATACTCAACATCGGGTGAAACAGAATGTCTGTCGCTCGGTTGGTGACAACCCCTCACTCCGGATCTTGCATTTGGCCTTTCTCTTCCCAACTCATGTTCAGACGACTCTAACATACAGACCCAGTTTTCGACCTCCCATTCACGCTAAACCGGAGAACGTCCCGGACGATGGGTTTGGGGACTTGTCCGATCATCCAGAGATCTGTGAAAGAATTACCGACGCCCTGTGCGTTGAACCTTTCTTCCTCGCACCTGAAGCTTGGGATTCGAATGATTCTTCATGAGTTAGACGTGCCGCCGAACCAGTAATGTCACTATAAAGATTGAGTACTCCCGTCACATCTTGGCATAGCAGTACTCATGGTTGAAGGCGATGTTTCAAGACTTCTCATCAAATTCTTGAAGAGAGATGAGGATTGCAGTGACGAGGACGCCGAAAAGAATCGCCCGCAATATGGCTGGTTGTCTTGGTATTCTGCGCCGTACCGCTAACCTTCAATGGTTCCGAGGTCGGTCCCTGCATCTCAGTCTGCTTCGAAGGATTGTCAACGTGTGGAGGGCAATGGGGACAAAGAGGACGTCGCCGCCGAAGTATTCAAGGAGTACCCGTGGTGGCAAGGAGGAGTCTTGCTATTCGTTCATGTTGCTATCGTCCGCTAAGTCATCTGGGAAAATGACAGGGCTCTTTGGGGCTTTCGTGAACCGATTCGTCAAGTAGAAGGTATTTCTCTCGGGATGTGATTGCCAGGCATCCTTACGTTAGACTAATCCACTTGTCCAGGGACGCAGCAAGTTTGCCCATAGCTTAGACACCTCCGAAGGACACACAACGGTTCAACCGCTCGAGGGCGATGAACGCTATGACGATATGCACAAATACTTGAGACATGTGACACACAGTATCGAGACTCTTCATGATGCTTCTGAGGTAGTGGGCAAGAAGATCAGCCTCCTACAATCTATGAGAAGCGACCCGCAAGAACGATGATGCACACAGCAATGTCTCCAATGGCCTACAGTTTTCGTTTCAGTTTCTGAGTGGTTGGAAGCTACTTGATGATACTTTCCGAAAAAGACTGGGTAATGAGATCCGACTGGTGAGCTTTTGATGGAAAATAACGTGACCAGGAAGCGAGTATTCGCTAATGTTTCCTAGGCGTTCAATGTAGTGAGCTTGACGCAGCTTCAAGACACTAAAAGGCTGCTCGAGCGGACCGAAAGTCTCCTCAAAGGTCTCAGAACTATGCTGAAACAGACCCGGGATAATGGCAGAGCTATGATGACCACCGTTACCGCATTAACGCTAATCTTCTTGCCTGTATCAATTGCTTCGGTGAGTGACGAAAAAGATATGTTCCGAATTCCTCTACTGAACATGACACTAGGGGTTCTAAAGCACAAGTTCTATACATTTTGATGGCAGGACTTCTGGGATCGCCTTCTCTAGAGATTGGTGGTATTTTCTAATCTCCACTGCGATTCTGGGGATGATTCCTGTCGGTATCTAGAGTGCACTTCATTTATGGGCGATAGGATCCCAGCTTTCAACAAGGCCTCCTTCGCAGACGCCCCGTCGAAAGGACCGAGAAAGATTCTTGGGTCAGATCGACGAATAAAAGGAACTGATACCGAGAACCATGCCACGAGCTAGTAAACAAATCGACCTTCTGCTCGAGTCGTGGTAGAGATTGCTTTCAAGAGACTAAGTGATCGACCTTTTCACAGAGCTGACATATTTAACATGACGTTCAATAGAATTATCACAGAGAAACGATCGCGTCAAGTATTGCATGGATCTACTGATTGAATACGATTGAGTTTATCTACTTTTGGTCCCTGGGTATGTTTCTCAAGTCAGTACACACCGACAGTTGACACTTTTAACAGGTATACAGTCGTTTTTATGTACATAGCAATGAGAATCTGTTCAAGATCAGTTCCATTTAGTACAGTGTGCTAATTCGTGAGCCGTTGTCTATCTAGTCTGGATGTACGTCACAGCTGCTCGGCTGTATTGGGCAATGACAAAAGGGGAAGTGAAATGGCAATCTCCATAGAGAAATGAAGTGTCTAAAGAAAGAAAGTTCTGTGTAGAGTGGTAAGTTGTCGTTGGTAAAGTGCTATGACGGAACCTAGCAGCCGACATCTCAGGAAGGGGTAATTAACTCCAGCTCAGAAGGTATTTTGAACATAGCGGGGAATATATACAAATCTGTTTATTGACAGCGTGTATTGAAACCCCTCATATACAAATCGACTACGCCCATTTGCCCAGCAATGCCATGATCGCAACGCCGAGGTAAAGGGAAACGAGCATGAAGATAATACGCTTCTTGTCTCTCGTTCTCTCCGGGTTGAAGAGGAAGTCTCGGGCCAAGAGTTCAACCAATCCAGTGTAGATGAGGATACCGGCCGAGATGGAATCCAGCACGCCGGAAACCACATTCGCCGTAAAGGAGCCGCTGTTGTATGTAGTCCGAAGACCCAAACCGATGGCGATGGCAATGGGAGTCGTCAATCCGTACCCAAGGCACAGGACCCATGGTAGCCATTTGAGACGTTGGGGAAATGGGATGGCGGACAGACGGGCGCCGATACCGAGTCCTTCGAAACTCTGATGGAAGACGAGAACGGGATATAAGGTGGTGAATTCGGCTCCTACGACACCAAGGTTGAGTCCAATGATGACAGAATGGAAGATGACGCCAAATTCGAGCACGAGAAAAGCGGCGATCTGTTCGCGGAATGCCTTGTCTTCTTTCCAGAGAGTGAGTTCGTCGGCATCGAAGTGGTCTACGCTATCTTTGGGAGTGACGGCCTTGTCGTCATTGTGAGGCAATTCGGGGTTTGTTGTCACCATGCCCTCGACGTCCGAGTGTGAATGCGCGGCTCCCTTGCCGAATTTATTGTCGACGTACCACTCGGCGGTGAAATCCAGGAGGAAGGTTGTCATCACGGAGACCAGGGCAATGGCAGGAGGCCATGAATACTGTGCCCAGCCGCCGGTCATGCCGACGCAGGTGTTGGGGCCGATCTCGCCGTACGCCGGATCGAGCAAGTGAATGAAGGCCGTTGCGATGATGACGCCGGCACCGAAGTACCGAGCAAAAAGGTAGACATAGGTGGGGACTCGGAATCGTTTCACGCGTGTGGCAACAACGGGGAAGAACGTGACTGCTGTTGAGACAACCAGAATGACGAATAGGGCCGAGATGCGGGCACCGAGACGGCCATCGTAGTCATTCCCACTAGATTCAATGTAGCAAACGACGTCTCTTGGGTCGGCAGTGTCGAGATTGACATTGGTCGGATCGGGAATATCGATCATGGTGGCGGTAAGTTGGTGCGGAGAATGAATAAACCCTTCTTATAGTGATACCGGAACAATACTCGTATTTCCTTTAACCAGGCTTTTAACCAGACGAAGAATTAAACACAACCTAAGGAGCCAAGACGGAACCTGACATCTCCCGGCGGTGATGGGCATGCCCTTGTATTCATTCAGAAAGGGTGTGGCCATCAAGGTACTCATGCTAACCAAGCGGATTCCCTGCTCCACTGGCAGGGGGATTTCTCACTAATGGAAAACAATCGAACAGGTTTTAGACAATGAAAAAGCTCCTGCTTCAATAGTACATGATAAATCAAGTAGAGAGCCAATAGAAAATGGTTCATATCAGCTGGGAGGGGGGGGGCCAGTCCTGGCTGCATATGGCCAACAAGGTCCTCATTTCGACTTATGTCCGCAGCTTTCTATTATTTGAAATTGCTTAGCCATAAACATCTTCAGTAAATAGTCATGAAAACTTTACCTTTGTCAAAAAGAAAACGCAGAGGGAAACCAATTCTAGAAGGGACTCGAGAATCCGATCCATGTTGCGGCGACGAAGACAGTGATAACACTATAAAGCATTCCGTGATACTTAACGTGCGCCAGGTCGCGTGACGAGATACGTACCTACCTCCCACTTGAATGACTGTAATACCATTATTGTGTCGCTGCCAGTTGCGTGACTCGGCCCGAGAACCTGTCCCCTTTTCATTTAGGACATTCCCTTAGCCCAACGACAAAATGATTGATGATCTCATTGTTGAACTCCACACTCTTTGCTTGCCATTCCCGAATAAATGAGGTAATGCAATATATCATGACGTAGCAGGCTTATTTTCTGGATATCACTTTCAAGTTGTGAAGGCTATATAGGTTTGGAGCACTTGCCGTATGATCTCGCCATGCCACGCGAGGCGCTTGTAGCGATAGTTTCAGTAGCCTCGTTATCGTCCGCTATTGTATTGGGACGGGAGACTATCAATTTCTCCATAGATTGTCCCGTTTGCCTTGAACACGCACCGGTATCATACTCGCTTGGTCAGATCATGTTGACTCAGGCAGTGTGAGATGGTTGAGCCGGAACACGTTGTCTGGATCCCACCACTGCTCCTTCAACGCCACAAGATTGGTTAAATTGGACCCCAAGATCTTCCTATCGTTTCTTCGGGGAAACAGGAGGTGGCGGCGGATTACTTTTGCAAGGACCTGCGATATCATTGACAGCTTGCTCGACCATGCCCCCCGCTTCCCTGAAGCCATCTGGAATATGCTGTCGATCTTCACCTTAAGATGTAGATTGTGTATGCTTACAAGTATCTTCTGGCCTGGCGCCAGGGATAAGCTGTGTCCTCAGCTGAGTCCATTACTGCTTGGTTAGAGAAGGTCTCTAAGACGCCGACATTACCTCGTGCATCGGTGTTTGTCATGAATAATACGTCGAACTGATTGCATGCGGTGTTCAAAGCATCAACTACGAACTCGAGGATATTGACTGTCCACATGTTATGAATTGATCCGGGCCTGCGCGCGGAAGCTACCATACCGATGAGCATGACACACGGCACTTGACTGTAGAAAATAACACTCTGTCGGACGACGGCAGGGCTCAGATCAAAAAGGGCTTGACAGCTTCCAACGCTTAACACTCTGGGCTGCTGTACGCGAAGGTGGCAACGATTTGCATCTACAAGGTAGGCGAGGCTCGCGATAACACAGGGTCAGGACATGCAGCTCTGTGAATGACCTGCCTGATTCGTTTCCGGGCTCCAGGAGATGCCAGTGAAATAGCGAGCTCCGTCGGTATGCTCTTAAAGGCCTTCAAAACGTTGAAGTAGCCTGATTTAAACGCTGGGCGGAAGAATGAGATCAGCAGTAGAAAATTGGCCGCCATTGACAGCTTTCGTGAGACAGTATGTCGCAGATGTTATGATGACGAAGCTGGCACCAGCTCCTCGGATCCCGAAGAATAGCTCGTGGTTCTTCGATTTATTTGCTTTTACGACATCCCCACTCGCTGTGACAAGTATGACAGATTGGAGCCCGTCGATCATCAATCCGCAGAGACCTTGGAAAGGCCCAATTCCGGCGCCAATGGTAGCACCGATAACACCGACTAAAGAGTAAGACCCGACCGGTTTCGACGAAGATGTTCGCAATGACCGGCTCTAGGCTTATCTGTCATATCACTTCGGCATTGCACTCACGCGTCTGGTAACCAGCTTCCAAGATATTGCCGATTAAATCATGTATCCTGATACCGGGGTCGACTGTGACCGTCTGAGCCTCTGTATCGATTTCTAGCTTCGTCATTTTGCTAAGATCAAATGAGAGGCCATCTTGTAGCTTACTAAGAGCGGTTGTATAGCCATGGCGACCTCCCGTGGCTGACAATGCTGATCCAGCGTAGTAACTTTGAAATATTGGTAGTAGGTGATGATGTTAGGGCTGGCTTTCACATGGGTTTGGGCCTAATACAACTTCCGCAACGTGATCTTGATTGACAGGGGAAATAGATGCGTTAAACGTAGGGGCTTCACACATTGACCATCGATCGGCCGCCTCACCAAAGGCCGCGGAGCGAGGATATTAAAGGACAATCCTAGCTAGCCGGCGGCCTACCGAAGCAGAGCGCTCGTGGGCGCTCATGGAGGGAGCCATACTGCTAGGTCTGTGTTGCAAATAGATCGGACCGGGAACAATAGCTCCCCGAACACCGAAGAGGCGCGGTCCCCTGATTCAACGATGTCCACGCCCCTAATAATATGTCTCCTACGGATGGTCATACCCTAAGAGAGACGTTCTCTCTGGTTGGTATTATTGCCCACATATCTATATTGCTACCAAGAAACGAATCAAGATGGCCCTTCTCATTTCTTATGATGGCCACCATGGTGGCCGCCATGTCTACCGCTCTGTTGACTTTGCCGGTGATGTTGGTGTTGGATATTTGGAATGTAGATGTTATCATCGCTACTGCTGAAGCCCCTAGCGGCCTGGGGTTGTCTATCATAGCTCGCTGCCATCCGCGCTTGGGCATCCTGCTGAGCCTTCTCTTATTCCGCTTGTCTGCCTGGAGTGTTCTTATTTGTTAGGTTCTCCACAAATCGCTCTTGCTCCCTGAAGAATCGACGAGACTCCGCGCGAGTTGCTAATTCCGTCAAATTGTTCGCCGGTCGCTTCGGTGTCCCCGAGCCAAGGGTGTGCTTATCATGATGCCGCTTTTAGTGAGCCCTGACTTCTTTACGATTTGACATTTCAATCGGCCAAGATGTTTCTGGGCGTAGTATTGCCTTGATGTAATACTCTCAATAAAACACAATACGTGTGTCTATCTCTAAATTAAGTCCGAGTGGATGTAGTGTGAGGGACGTTAGTATGTTGCTCTGGAGTTGAACCACTCGAACATTGTATGTAGTTGAAAGGGTTGATTCATATTGTACTGCTTCTTTTGAAATGGTACCGCATGCTTCAGAAATGTTTCTCCATCTTAATTGCATGCCAATAATCACATTTCTTTTCAGAACACTGAATGAAATTTTCTTTCACCCTCCATGGAATACTACTGTTTGAGATGGGCACTTGGTAAGTGAGTTCCAGTTCTCACACTTACGAGCCCAGGACCAATACCAATGATAATTCGTCCATCAACACAACAACCAATCAGAGCCCAAAGCCACAAGATGTTGGTTGAAATCCAGGTATCACGTGAGGTAGAGTACCCAATGCCACTCTGATTCGAGCTGCCCCTGCGAAGTGATTATTTCTGCATAAATGAAATAAGACTATTTGGGAAATGAGAAGACTGATCATATAGAAACTACAAAGTGAAGGAAGAGCTTTTCAGGTAACTGAACAACAATACATAATTGCTCTGGCAAAAAAAAGATCAGCGCAAAAAGAAGCTTCTTTGACAGTGACCCCAATCTCTCGTCTTCTATATCTAGTTTTCGACTCATGAGGACTATGTTTTCTTCAGTCTAGACCTTCGTGTACTCAGGCGGCGACAACAGGTAAAGAGGCTACCCTGAAGAGATCAACCCCTCAGGCCAATATTGACGTACACTCCTGAAATCGGGTCCGAGTTGAGGGCTCAGCACAACCTACACCACTCAAGGTGAGGTGCGCAAGCCCCTGAATGACTCTAAGAACTAGAAAATCAATAAATTCTTATAACTTGACCACTTATGCATAGAAGTTAATATATGAGAAAGCTCAACGCGAGATTGAATTGAAGGCTGCTGGGTGGTTGATCACCCTAGGTCTGCCCCTTGCTAAAAGCTAGGCTAACTATGCTGGAAATACAACACAATGAGTGCTTATGTAATCACCACCCCCTATTCCACTCCCAGTCTTAAACAATATGCTTTTAGCCAGCGAATACTTTGTTCTAATATCAATCTATACCATTTTCTACAGACTTTGGTAACAGTTAACATAGTTTATGCTGTAACTGGTCAAGGCTTCTCGCTATTTCACCCCTGTTTAGGCCGTCAAGCAAGTAGTGCGTGCGATGAACCTTGTATGATAAGTCGAGATGGTTTGACATGGAGTTCCTACATCACTGCACATAACAAATTCGCGCTAGAGGGAGACGTACAGCCAGCAAGCAAAATGGATTGGAAAGGAAATAAAATCTAGACTGGAACAACTTAGAAATGAAATGTCTGATGCTACGAGTGTGTAAAGTCTGGGTCGCACATTGAAGCTTAACGGACTAATGGCTGCTTGGATTGGCTAAATAGCATCAGTTCACACTTGGCTTTAAGCAACGCCCTTGCCTTTCCAGGTAGGATCTTCGATCGTGGCAATCTCTTCAACCCTTTCTTTCTTCTGGACGAGCTTGTAGGCTCGAGGAAATTGGTAATACAACATGTTATCCTGTATGTCGCAAAATGTGTAATACCACGCACTTCTGTTGATGGGTCGGATTTCGAGGTCCTCGGGGCGAGGTCGACATGGTAAGCTCTCGGAAAGGTTTTTCCTACTGTAGCAGGGTTTTGTTAGTGGTTCAGCCTCTTTATCATGCAGCCGCCAATCCAGAAACTGAACACAGACATACAGCTGAGAGGGCTTCACATGAGAGGGGGGCTGTTGAATGCAATGAGATCTCAAGGGTACTCACTTTCGCTGTTTTTATGCCCAATCCGTTTCTTTGTCGTGATGGCGATACCAAGCTCTGTGAGGTGCCCCCTCGCTGTCTCCAAGCTTGTACCAACTATCACCCTGAGCCGAAGCGAGAAATGCATCGCTAGCATCCGAATTTAGCCACTCCAGACCACGTTCAGAGTCTAGCCACTTATTGCCCTGTTGAGAAGACGAGAGCCACCACCGCCCAGCTGGTCCGCTAAGCCATGCTCTGCCTTGGTCAGTTTCCATGAGCCACCACTGACCCCAAGGGTAGGGAACCCATTCGTCAAATTCAGATTGACTACCATGGTGTAACTGGGCTTGGATATTCGCGAGGCTGAGGTTATGAACGATATATTCTTCGAATACCCGGGTGAGGATATTCATAGCATCCATGACCACTACCAACTTCTCTGAGTCGACATCAGCTATGGAACCTGGTTTCACTCGAAGCTCAATTCGATCATCATCCCCAGTCTCAATCAACTCAGAGTCAAGCAACTCAAGCTCGTTGAACAGCGTGACCTCTGGGGCTTGCCCCAAGGATATGTAGAGACATTGAAACTCTGTGCGTCTCATAAATATCCCGCCGCAAACTGAATTGAATGTGCGGACTGCGTTGGGACGTCTCGAGTCGGTTAGTTCCCCGTCTTCGCCGAAAAGATCACTCTTCCTCATTCCCTCGTAAATGTCATCGAGCATGAATCCTAGAATGGCTAAGGTTAGTTCCAAAACTCGATACAGTTCACGAAAGCCTTACAGACCTGGATATAGTAAGAATGAAAGAAGTTACTATGGAGCACTCACCAATGTTGCCCACCCACTGCATCCCTTCGCAATAAGGCATAACCGGCTTGTTATCAATGGTGCGCCTATCCAAGACTGAAAAATAGTTTTGAAGAAAGAGCCAGTCAGTATCCAAGCGGATAGAGGGCGTGGCCATTTCACCATCGATCTCCCAGCACATTGAGGGTAGCTCTTTGGGGTATAGAATTTTTTGTGTCTTGGTAAAATCCTCCAACATCGCGTCCATCAGATCACTGAGCTTTGGGAAGAGCGCTTTGATTGCTTCAACCGACTTAATGACTTTTTGCAAGAGCTCTACCATGCCTTTTAAAGTCACGCCTCGCCGGAGAATGTCTGAAGACGTAAAAAGGGTGTTCGTGTAAACTTCTCTATTGTTGTGCTTCCAGCTTCGATTGCTGATCTTGGAACACCGAGGACGATTCTCACTTAGGTCTGGGGCGTTTGACTGGTGGCGCTCCGCAGCTTCGATATTCCAGGGTTCGAGGGTGCGCGAATCGTAACTCAACTATATGGGTTATGTGATACTTAGCACTGTGATCTATAGTAAGGAAAGTGGGCACGAGGCGAGTAGATTTCTCCGACTCTTGCTGGGTATGTGAGGACAACGTACCGGTGGGCGCTCGAAATCCAGATCTGGTGGCAAGGATTTCGGTGTAAACTCAAACCAGAAAATCGCCGGTATTGTCACTATGTCTTGAAAGATCTTGAGAGAATCTCAAGGGGAAGTTTTCCAAGGAGGTTACTCGATGGTCTAGTTTTCGAGTATATGACCTCGTCGGCCACTTTCAAAGTTTTAATGGCTGAGGCCCGAATGCCGGCGAATTCTTCTAGGCTGAAATAACTAACATCGTCCAACTTCATCAGCGTCGTCAGAGCCCGCACAATACCTCCGAAAGAGGTGCTGAACTCCGGGCGGGCTTCTTCTGACTCTGCCAGGTATTGACGAACCTGGCCTTCGACCGTTTGGTTCTGGAGTCGTGCTGACTTTCTACGCTCCATCTTTATTCATGATGTCTTGGGCGTTTTGGTAAACGGTGGATTTCGGAGAGCTATAGTTTGAGGAACTTTCATTGACTGAGATGGGCAGGCTTGGGCCGATATTTATGTGCGAAAACGCTCATGGGTTCTGTGAATGGCAGCCATCTTTCAAATCTGCCAACAAAGAAAACTCTCACTACCCTTAGAATGAGTCCACGGAAGTTAGGATGTGTGCGACGTCGATAAGTCGAGGCTTCTTTGTCCTTGATGGGGTTGAGGTGAAGAGCCATGCTCAGAACTGGCGATGATAGGTTTGGATACATGACAAATCCCTCGTGCTCCCTACATCCAAAGGAAGAGAAACAAAGAGATTTTTCGGAATTCTTGGATGCTGTGCACTATGAAGCTAGGGATAATTCTTAACCAGGGGGTTGCTGAAGCACCAAGTTGGCATGGGAAAGGTATCAAGGTCATTCGGGTAGCTATGCTGACAACTGAAGAATCCCCTCTGTTTAGGTTTTCCCTTACTTTTTTCCCCCTTCTTTCTCTATTTCCTCTCTCTTCACAGAATTGGGCTGTAGAAGCGACGGAACACTTTCCTCTCTCCCAGTTACTTGACCAAGAACGCCATGTCGCCTCCAACTTATTTGACTGAGAACGATGCCCTTATTTGCGAATTCATTGAAAATTTCGATGTCAGTTGCGCCGAGCCTCAGCTTTTCATCCCGGGACGTTCTTTGACATAGGTTAGCTGACGACTTCACATTCAATACTCAGTAGACTTTTCTAGTAGATTGCGATGGTATACGGTACACCGATTCTGCGCACTTGTGCTATCACTAAGCGCATTGGCCTAGGTGTTATACTCAACGACGGTGATCTCATATCAGGAAGCGCAAGAGCTTTGCATTGGTTACGTGCTCAGGGTATGTCTTCTGTACGGCTGATATGACGCTCCTCGTCGACAAATACATACAACGAACTATTCAGGCAAGCGCATAATCTTAGTCATGAACAACACCTCCAAATCACGCCATGAGCATGCCGCACATTTACAAGCGCGGGGAATAGATGTCAACATGGACGAGATTATCACGTCAGCGTACAGCACTGTTCTTTACATCTCTGACGTGTTACGCCTATCTCCACCTGGCGACACTGTCTTCCTCATCGGACATAGTGGCATTGAGCAAGAAATGCGATTGGCCGACATCGTCACGGTCGGTGAGACTGATCCTGCCTTTCAGCGTGGTATTGGAGCGCAGGACTTTTGCAACATGGCAGCAGGCAGTCACTCTCTTCGAGACGTTATCGGGGTTGTTGTGGTTGGCCTCGACCTGCAATTCAATTACCTCAAGCTTTGTCACGCCCTACATTATATCCGAAATGGAGCAACGCACATGGCCACGAAATTGGATGCAACATTTCCCTATCTTGAATCGCTTTTCCCAGGGACTGGTTCCATATCCGCTGCCTTAGCCTCTGCTAGTGGGCACGAACCTTTATTAATGAGAAAACCCGAACAAATGAGTGAATGAGATGTTCAGAGCGATATTACCTCGCCACTTCTTTAACTTTCTTATCACTCCTGAGCAAGGGCTGTGTGATACACTCGCAACAGTGACTGTCATTGCAGCAAAGTTTGACCTCATTAAGGAGAGCACATGCATGATAGGGGACAGCATTGATACAGACATCGCCTTTACTCATAACACAGGGTTGGGTGGTAGCCTACTCGTCCTTTCTGGTGTTTCCGGAATACACGATTTGCAGAAAGCAATAACTCAGCTGACAAAGTATATCAATAGACTGGGCGATCTGGCTTCGAACGAGAAGGCGTCGTAATCGCAAATGACCATTCCGAATTTCATTTAGCTCAATGAGATTTGGGCTCACTTAGTGAATCTTAGTTCTTCATATCTAACTATGGGCTGCATGTTGCATCATGCCTAGCCTCTTGCAATACAGACGAGTCCAATAAGTCATCAATAAGCCTCAAATATTACGAGTAATTTCCTTATTGGCATGGATCGAGGGGTTCCCATCATCATTTGCCATCATTCCCCTCCTTCCAGTGGCGTCCAGCCTCCAGACGCATCTTGGCCAGCAGGTCGATACGTTCCATAGGGATCTTAGTACCCTTATTAGCGGCTAGGAGCTTCATAGATAATTTTATTAAGCTCTTGATCTCTCGGCCGTCGAGTTTGTAACCCGATAAGGTCTCGAGTGCTTCTTCTGTGATGTCGAAATGGTGTCGACCTGCTCGGTCAACTGCGATAAAGAACGTTAGCTCTCTGATTCCCACCTTGAAACTGAATGCAGCCTTATATCGCGCTGGCCTGCGACAAAACAGAATTGCAAGTGTGCTACTTACTGAAATTGTTCCAGACCTCTCGACGGGATTCAGGGGTGAGATCAAAATACGGAAGAGGCAGGTCCACTCGTGATAGAAATGCCTTATCGATCGACTGAAGTCGATTGGTGGTCAGAGCCAAGGGTCCAGGGTAGTATTCAAGTTTTCGCAAGAACAGAGAGACCAGTTCATTCTGAGCGAGAGTGGTGGGGTTCCGGGCAGCCATGTAGACGTCTGCTTCGTCGAGAAGGAGCATCCCATCCCATCTCGTGCACAATGTGAGGGCACGTCCCAGTGACGCAGTGATGGTCTGCACATCTGTTCCCAGACTATCTGAGCCGATGATGTACAAGGGAGCATGGGCTTTCTCAGCAACAGTTTCGGCAGTGAACGTCTTTCCTACGCCGGGTGGGCCATGCATCAGCATGATCAAACCGCGGCCTTTGTTGACAATGAAATCATCAAAATCTTTATTGCGTGAGATGTTTCTTTGGGCATTGAAGAACTCCCAGATAAGCATTTTTGTTTCACTTGGCAATACCAGCTTCTGAAATGCTTCCTCGTTCCATGAATAGGGCTTGAGCTGATCAATGCGCAGCTCGCAAAAATTCTTGGCTTCGAGATCGAAACTTATGACTGCGACGATACAAATCAGTTAGCTTTCATATTGACATGGACTTCGCTGCATATTGATTATAGTCAATTAGAGCAACCTTCTCTTCGCCTGACTGGTGCCCAGAGGGGCAGAGATTAAGAAATTGACCAAGCCAACTTACGCCAAGGTTTGGCCAGCATGCATTGCTCATCTGTAAGCTCAGAACTGTCCTCGTTGTCGGCATGTGACTGTGGCAAAGGCTGGAGTGCAGGCTTGGGAATCTTGCACACGTCATAATATGCGTAGGGATCAACGCACACCTTGCCGACAAGAGGCTCTTCGATATGCGCCTTTTCAAGTGTATATTTCGTTCCATTCACCATCACTGTTACATATTAGAATTCCTCCAAAGAAGGGTTACCTTTCTTTGAGAGTCTCCGTCTCCATTCTTTCTACTTTCAAAGTACAGAAGATACTATTAAACTTACTGAAGCGTAAGACTTTGTCAGTGATTTTGCTCCAATAGGTATTAGTGAAGAGGATTCAGCACGCACCTGTACATCCAGCCATTCATTGCGATTTCCTCGAACTTTCTTCCGCGCTCAATCATCGACTCCCTAAATCCCTTTTCATCTTCCAGAAATGAGATTGGGAATATAGGAAGCTGATTGACACGTCTGATACCGTTGAAGATGTCGATCAATGTAGACCCAACGCCATACCCAATTTCTGATCCGTTCCAATCGACAAACTTATAATCGACCCGCAGGCCCCGGCAACTCGTGATACAAGCAATCATTCGGACACCACGATACTCGGTAGATACGAAAGTGCCCACCGGAAAGAGCTGCCAGATATCCTTACATTGAACTTTGCCTGTTTCGCGTATCTCGGCTATTGATTGAAGCGATGGGGCCACTAGAGGTTGCAAGATGTTCAGTAGAGCAGTTGCAGCGGTTTTGAGCCTTACTGTAGTGGTCTCATTGTGGAAAACCTGCAAATCCTTCCATTTGTGGCAAACGTGCGCATATGGCTCGTAAAATGTATATTCAATCAGATCCCTTTTGAACACGGGGTTAGTGACTAATAATTCGAGTAATATCTGACATTTATAAGATGGGCACACTCTAGTCTGCAATAAGAAAACAGCCATCCCAAGAGTACTTACAGATCTTTGACATCCAAGACTTCATCCAGGACTTCTCTCATGGCCGGGTCCTGAATGGTCACACAGTATGTGTTCCACTCTTTGTTTTTCCAGAACATACGGTGAATTATCTGCTTTGTAGCAGTTCGTTTTTCCAGAAGCTGAAGTTCCTCCTCGTCGTCTCTACCTTCGGACCACCAGGAAGGGTGAAGGGCTGGACCAGATGGACAATCATATCTGTACCAGTTGGAGACATCATTAGACTTCAGAATAGCAGCGAGCTTGGGATCGTGGACATTCATGGCTGTGGAGATTCTCGGGTGTTCAGTTTGGTCAGCAGAGCCAAGCTTGTCACGGTCGAGATCAATATATCCATAGGGGTAACCATCGACATTTTCGCCCGAATCTAGGAATCTGAATTAGCGTATGTGCAATCGCAGAGTGTTGGTGATTTTCATTCAAAACTGAACAAGGAGCTTCGGCAGTTACCTTTCAAAACCGGATAGCTTGGCATGCCGAGGCACCCCCCTCGGCCACGATTACGGCCGCAAAGATCCATTATCTAATGTCTTTAGAATGATGGTCAGGCGGATAGAGTTGGATGTATCTGACTTCAGGATAGTAGAAGGAGTTGTTAGTTTTCAACTTGAGTCCATAGATGGGGCAATAGCTGTCATACTTATACATTGCCTTCTGTTTATTAAAATATCAGGCAGCATGATACTCTGAGACGTTCTCAATTACATAAAACCCATTCTATGTGTGTTCCTTGATCAAGACAGCAGACTGTCATGTATAAGACTGTTTATTGATCTAGGTGCTTTGTGATACATCAGAGCCATCGTTCTTCTTGCTCGGAATGTCTTTGGAGCTTCATTGTATCATACATCCGCCTGTGAGACTGTCTACTACATACATGTTACGAAGAAAATTTTTCGGGCTGTATCGGAAGCCTCGCATAGAGCTCTCAACGCATGAACGATTGGCCTATCATCGAAGGCAGAAGATTCATAAAATCAAAACCTCCTCCAATCAGTGGATCAAAATTGACTGGATCGTAACTCGCCATGCCCGTTTCAGACGCACACTCTTTGTACAAGTGCTAAGTATAAGTGCAAACTTTTAGATGCAGCAAGAACATATCACATCACTGTCAAAATGGAAGGCAGTCACAAGGAAAGAAAGTCCGAAAGACATGGAAAAAAGATTGAAACAGAGGTGTGAGGTTGTTTGTCCTTCAGTGACTTGAGTATTTCCTTGCAACTGACTACAGCAATGGAAGCCATAGGGTCGGATTGCGTCATCGCTTTGATGATGCCAGACCCTTCAACCTGGAAATGAAATGGCCATACTGCTTGCAATGCAGCACATTCAGTCTATACCATTCCCTATCCTCACTGCCTTTCTTCACGATGTAGATCACTTGATCTTTCCGGTCTGTCATCAAAGCAAGCAAGAATCCAGAGTTCTCTAAACTCTCAGTGATACATACCCGCAGTGGCCACGATGACTGGCCAACTGACAGGCGTCGGCAGGGGGCATGGGGTAGAATTTTGTTTAGACGAACGGTATGATGCAGTTGTTCTCTGCCGCTGCTAATGAAGATGGTGATGATGCCTTAAGTGAAACTAGTTCATTGCTGCTGATTGAACCAAATCGATCAGATCGCGCTTCTTGCTTCGATCCAAAATACTGCCAGTACTCCCACTGTAAGAGGAACGTGACTTAGTTACGCAAAGAAAACGTGGCATTCATCATGAACAATCACTCTGTGATGATTTTAGACAAGATTGACCGAAAGTTTCACAGTCTCCCGACTGTATGTTGCAGAAGAGTCCTTTACTTTGTTTGCTTCTCCACCCAATCAGGGGAAACTTGTGGTTGATCAAGATCCTTACCTATAGATCTCGTTAGATACGGAAGGTGGGGGGCCCCTGGAAGACAGATGGGACAATTTTGGCAGCCGCTAAAGAGCGCTAAAGGTACTAAGTAGGTAGCTACCGTTAGTAGCCGTAGGGCGGCATGTGAACGCTTCGCTTAGGACATACAAAACGACCGTTCTGGCCGGCTTCACCCTCTAAACCTGTGCAGAACTTGCATTGAAACAGTTAAAGTATACCTTTAGTTCAGACACAGGTTAATGGGGTTCTCTAGAACGAACATTTGATATACTCTGTAGTAGAGTAGAGTTGATTGCATTGGTTGCGCAACACTGTTTGATTGGGCACATTGGCAGGTATGACTGATTGCCGTACTATCAAATTCGGAGTCACAGGCAATATATATTACTGCATGTATGTTCTGTCGAAATTTCATCCAAGTTTCTCTCTTTCTCTCTCTCTCTCTCTCTCTCTCTCTTCTGTAGTGCCCAATCAACCACTTAGCCTTCGTCGGCCGTTACAAATGACTAGAAATTGACCATAAACCTGTTTTCTGCCCATAAAAGCAGTGGCTATGATCGGCAATCAGTATATCAGGTCTACCAATTGAAACCGTAGTATCCGTCGGCCGATTTGGCCATTTCCAGGCCTAATCTCATTTCAAGCGGCATTGAACAATTCATGCACCCGCAATCACATACGAGCCTCCAACAGCACAGCTTCCATCTCTACAGCAGTATCGACTCTTTGACCTTGGCCAAATCCGGCATCTCGGAGCGCAAGTGCGGTGAGACGGTAATATTGAGTATAGAAAGTCGGAGTGCATTGTTGAAGCAGCGACGTTTCGAGATATGCAGCCGGCACCCATCATCGGATCCGATGACTGCCTGGTTGGGATTGTCTCCGCCACCATGCCCTGCCATAATTGCGTCCGGTCGCATCCCAATTGCATGCAAAAAAGCCGGTTCCGACGGGTAGGCTAGTACACCTATACTCACCTGATGCTCCCTAATGCAGGTACTAAGAAGCCCCATGCATAATCCAATTGCCCTATGGAAATCAAGGTTGTGGTTGTCGCGCTGCGTAATCTAGGAAGGCAAAATGTCGCACGTTTTAGGAAGGCGAGTAACGAAATCTTGACACGGGCGGCCCCACAAAGGCGTGAAAGGAAGCTACGTAATGTCAGTATATATTGAACGACGAGATCAAGAAATATCTCATCGTCTTTTCTGTCGTCCATCCTTCATCACAGGGTTGGCTCTCTCTCAAAGCTCACATTCGTTCTATCAGTTCGCCTCTCTCATCCTGATACAGTAAACAGCTTGCGACGCGACAATGGTGTCTCTGAAATTCATCGCCGGTGCGCTCGCTGCTGTCGCGGGAGCTCCAACGCTTGCGGCTCCCACTAGTGACGCTCGCGCATCGACCGGCACGGCCGGTTGTGGCAAGATCGCTCTCATCCCGGGTATCACGACGTACTTTTCGCTTACAAGCAGCGGCCGCAATCGATCATACTCAGTCCACATCCCATCCAATTACAGCGAGACTACGCCGTATCCCATCGTCCTTGGCTTCCACGGATCCAGCAGCATTGGTCTCTTCTTTGAGGCTGACACCAACCTTAGCAATCCCCAGTATAGTGCCAATAAAATCATGGTCTATCCGAATGGCGTCGGGGTAAGAGTTCTTCCTTGCTCACCCACAGAGGTGGTATCGTCGCGTGCTGAACGAAGGTTGACGCGTGAATAGGGTGCTTGGGCCGGCGCGAACTATTCGGATGTCTCTGTGCCTGAAGACCTGCAGTTCGTAACTGATCTGTTGACGAAGCTTCGGGATGACTACTGTGTCGACAATTCTCGTATCTATGCCACAGGGTTAGTGCACCTACAGACCATCGGTCACACACAGAGTCTTGGCATTGGGCCCAACTCACTAACTCCTCTCTAGAATCTCCAATGGTGGTGGTTTTGTGAACACAATTGCCTGCAGCGACGTCGGTGCCAACTTTGCCGCATTTGCGCCTCACTCGGGGTCTTTCTATACGGACGATGATGGTGTCACAGGCGGATGTTCACCATCGCGCAGCCCTCTACCTGTCCTCGAAATTCACGGCGGCATTGATGCAAGTGTGAACTACACAGGCGGTGTTGGTGAGGGTGGTCTCGAGCCTGCTATTCCGACTTGGTTGGACTGGTGGGCGACGCGCAACGGCTGCGGATCAAACACAACAACAGAGAGTTTCAGCAATGATGTGCAGCATCTCACTTGGACTTGCGCTGGTGCTGCGGGAGCTTTGCAACACTGGAAGGTTGACGACATGGGTGAGTCTCTCTTTTCTTCTCCTGCAAATAGGAAGCGAGAGATGCTTTGACTGAACAGGAATACATTGACCGAGATCAATGCTGACCTTTGATGACAGGGCACTGCTGGGCTTCAACTGAGCCTAACTTCTCTCAGCTATCTGTGGGCGAGGGTCCTACCCATATCTCAGCTTCACAAATCATCATTGATTTCTTTGATCAGTTCACAAAACCATAAATCAGTGTATATATCTACGCCTTCTGTGGCACTAGCCAGATCCAAATAATTTGTTATCCAAATCAGGAAGGGACCCATTGTTTACCCGTGTGAACCCAGGCTCAGATCACATTGATTCACCTGAAAATTTAGTAAAATCACCTCAAAATCATTACAGCACCTGAGAAAACAATCACAGACAGAAATTCGAAAACATCAGACATGGCGGAATAGATCAGAAAAACTATTACAAGCCTAGTTCTAGGTATTTGGGCACTATAGAGTGAAGCCCAAGCATCCAGGCATTTACAGCTATTCCTTTGCTGTGAATCTGCCCGTTTGCATTAGCGAAGTACCCAGCATGCCACGATTATATCGGCTTTCTGTGATGATTAGGCAAATTTCCAACTCGAAGCTATGACAAGTAGTAGCGCCTTCCAAACAGTTTTTAAGATGTAAATGTGCAATTTCTATAACACAGCGATGCTTTGTTCTGTGGATGGTTATGCACAGGAAATGCAGTGCTGAATTAGAGCACATGCCCTGAAAAATCAATTTAAGGTTTGGTGGGTATCCAGGTCATCCATAAGCACATCTCTAAAACCGCCTACCCCGCACATCTTACAATCACCCTCCCATCTATTTAAGACTTCACACACCCCCTTTTCTGGCTTAGCGCCTCACGCTAGTGTCATTTCTAGATTGACGCCTCAACAGTACACATGCCCTCTGTGACTGCCAGGAGGTATCAGGGTTGGTAAAAGAGTTAGTTATTCAGAGTTTTTGCCTTAAATCTAGTTATTCACCTATAAGCTTAAATTTAACTAAATAACTTCTGAAAAATTTAGCTTAAATATAGTTAGTTAAAGTTTAGCCTTTAAATAACTAATTAACTAATTAACTTTTTAGTTTATAATAATAAATTTATATAAATCTTTTTTAATAAAGCTTTTTTAACTTTAAAGCTTATATTAATAATAATAACTTTTTTTACTATTATTGTATTTTTATTATATTATTATTATGTTATTATTATATTATTTAATATTATTTAATAAAGCTTTTAAACTTTTTAGTTAACTTTATTACATAAAGTTAATTTTATAGAAAAGTTACTCTAGAGTTATTCAAAATTTTGCCTTAAATAACTATAAATAATTATACCTAATTAAGCTTAGAGTTATTTGCTCAACTTGCTAAATTTAGTTGAATAACTCCTGAATAACTCGAGTTAGTTAAAAGAATCCTGAATAATTTACCAACCCTGGGAGGTACCTAATGTATATAAAGATGTGAACATCGTGAACCTCGCCTTCTTTCCTTTCCCTTTCCTCAGTCACCAATAACCACCATCACCATCCTCACCACCCTCACCACCACTGACCATGATGACTTCCCCACAGAACTCACGAGGGCTTCTCCTCGAGAAGCTCGACACCAACCTACGGAAGATGATCTACGACTATGTCATCTTCCCAGACAAGACATTCGCCGACCGCAGCTGGACGCTCGGGAAGTATGACTGGCCAAAATATCGAGGGCAACCAATCCCAGCCCTGATGAAGACTTCTAAGGCGATGTATCGCGATGTGGTAGCATTAGGCTATCTCAGCTCCCTCGTCATGACTGTACAATACTATCAGGTCACCGAGCTGTATGATTATGGCCATACAGAGGATAGATGTGACGAATCTCTATCGCTCGCCCAGTTTGGCAGGCTGAAGAGTGAGGAGATGACGGAGTTTGTTCTAGTGGTCTCATCTCGCAACTACGTCGATGGCAAACCATGCAGTTGGGTAAGTAGCCTCATTGACATCCTCAAAGGGTACCCCAACATCCGCAGCCTGATCATCGACTGGCAAACGCAGTGGCCACTGGAGGATGACCGCCGCCTCACTGTCTATGATAGGCTTCCATTGTCATTCAATGGTGAACAGCCGATCTACGACGTCATCACCAAATACGGCAAGAACCTAGAGACGATTCAGCTCTATGGTGACCACCGCAAGGACTGGGTCGACCACCTTAAGGCACACCTTACGGCACACCCAAATGCACGTGGTACTGAAATCGGGATGAAAGTCTTCAAGGATCAGAAGTATTGGCCGTATCCTTTCTACGACCCAGTCCCGATCGACATGCGACCCCAGATGAACTCGCTAGACTGGCAATCTGACTGGGAGATAGATCCCAACTGGGAGAATGACCCTTTTAACCTATGGCATACAGCGGAAGTAGTCGAGGATTGGTTTTGGGATAATCGCAGGAAGCGAAGACGACAGGAAAGAGACGAATTCCTGGAGAAACGCCGGATAATCGCAGAGCGTGAAGAGAAGGAGGAGCAACAGCGCAAGGCTAAGCTCCGTACAGAGCGCAAAGCGAAGATCAAAGACAAGGAAGAGCGCTGGATGAACGGTGACTCCCTCCCAACCCTGCCTCCCGCACCTCCATCGCCTCCATCACCTTCAACATAGTGCCGAGCATTAATAACTAACGGTGGCATTGCGATGTTTTTTCTTCCTCTACTCCTTTTCTCTCTCACGTCTTCTGTTCTTTCATCAGCAGCAGCTCTAGTCATTACGGATTCAATTTCCTTCACATCGGCACATCACTCACCACAACCTTATACTCTCATCAAACCATCATTCATCGGCGTGTCGGTATTGCGACAAAGTATGGTATACGCAGGGAAAGGGAAATCAGCGGTATGACTTTTCTATGTTGCAACAACATTCTAGCACGAGTTCATGGCACACAGTGCGTCCTTCATCAGCCGTCTTGCACACTCGACGGACCATCAACTATCGGTTTACCATCAGTCAACGGCATTCTGGTCTCACAAAGGGAACTTGCACACTCAAAGGAAGGGGATATCGGCGTTATTGTTTTTATTTTTCTTTTTCATCTTTTCCTCGGCAAAAGTCTTCGACAGGTTGTTACGTATCGGTATGCAATCACAGTGTGAAGGGATCACACTGAAGCATACTCACCATCACGAAATCGTATCATCGGCGTTCTGGTTCGACAGAGAGCTCATTCTCAACAACTCTCCTCTCTTACTCTTTCTCAACAACTATCTTCTCCTACTCTCTTTTATCTGTCCATCGTTCAATCTATGTGGTAATAGTTCAAAAAGAATTCTGTACATTACAAGCATGATGTGGTCAACAACGGCGTTAACGATTCTCGATCTATGGTAACGGTATGGTCTGGCAAAAGGCTCTCATTCAGAGCAGGTGGGTGATACCAAGGGAATGAGTGAAATGATCAATGACGGCGTTCAATGATGACATTTCGGTCTACGGCAATGGTACATGGTAACAAAAAGCTCTTTTCAGAGCAGGCGGGTGGTTTGAAGGGAATGAATGGAATAGCAGGATCAAGGTAGTGGAGGTGGCATCACGGATTGTGTTGTATTATCCTCATTGCAGAAAATTAAGCCCTGGTTTACTGAACTTGTGGATTGTCTTGATGTGAAGCTGTGACTTGACTGTAACTGACGATTTCGAGACAATACTTTGGAGTTTTCTTTACCCGACAATGCACGACACACGGCTTAAGGCAGATGCTCCAGTACAAGGGTGATAGTATTGCTTGTAAGTCCCTAAACTCTTGAAGTACAAGAGTCCTACTACGACTTCTTTTGTTGAAAGCTAACGATTCCTATTCATCCTAGTTCTTGCTTGTACATCCAGCTTATACCGTCCGTGAGCTCGCCCGCCTTCCCGATCTACGCGTCGAGTGCGTCGCTCACCAGCCAACAAATTCTCAGGTTCCTGCTCTCATGTCCAAGAGGAGGGTCATCTTGCACAAGTGTGACTTGGTGTCTGGTACGTTTCGGTCGTCGCATGTTTCTAGAAAACGATAAAATGGGTGTCGATTGGTTCATCGTGTCAGGAGGCGCATGGAAGGCGCGACGGATCAGAAATCGAATGTGAGATTTAGGCATGGATTTGACGTCACGGCTCCTTGAGAGAGGCAGAGAGGAGGCTCAGGGCATTAATTCTGAGAGCCGTTGGTGGCATCAGCAGAGCAGCCAGGCGTTGTAGGTTGGCAGGCAGGGAACCTAGGTCAAGTCAAAGTCATCATCATGATCTCGCCGACAAGAAGTTCGTCCTCCTCATGCTGCTGGCTCGCCGACCCATGGCGCCTATGAGCAAGAGTAAGTTGTCAGCTCCCAGTCTTCCACTCGAGTGTCTTACTTCTAATCTCCCTTGGCTGAGTTTATCAGTCTGGTCCTGTCGAGGAAAACAGCACCGACGCGGAGGATCCAAATTGGACAAAACTGGCGCCGGGAAAGGGAGTAAGACCAAATAAGGGGATAGGTTCTTTGTAGAGGCATCATGTCAGCAAAATACTGACATCGGGTCCCTAGGAGTCGGCAGAGTAGGCACAAGGTTGGTAGTATGTTGGTGTTAGGGCAATGTGTAGTTAGACATCCGTACGGATACAGTCACGGCGTGGCAGCAGCAGCGAGCGAAACTGGGTGGGCAGTTACGATCGTCGACTGTTGTTGTTTTCCATGCACAGAAACTGGGCACAGAAACTGGGCACAGAAATTGGACGACAGGACAAGATGGGGACAGTGGAGGAGACGCCGAATGGAGGTCATGATGGTGATGTTGTCTCTAGTCTATTCTTTGACCACTTGGTCTAATGATGAGCAGACAGATGATGGCAAGACGTCGTACATGATTCAACGCTGTAAAAAGAACTGCGACGAGTTCACCACTAGGATGATTGTTTTCACTGGGCCAATGATCTGAAAGAAAGAGCTTAACCCAGAAGATTTTATGTCTATTTCAGATACTCCTGTGCAGGTGCTCATCTTCGAAGACGGGGTGTTTATACCCTGAGCTCACCTTGCTAGAGTCAGTATGTATTTGCCCACAAGGAAGCATGACAGTGAAATCAGCCTGAAATTACACATATTACAAACACAAGGAGAAGGCAGGAGAGAGAGGTGGGAATCATCGCAATCTTGATAACCATATTTCTTGATTGATTGTTTATCTATTCAACATGTCGTCTGGGTTCGACTTCTTAACAGAAACAGAAATCTCTTCACGACATACGAAACTCCACGTCTTATTCTATAATGAAGATGTTCTAGAAGTGAAAAGCGCATTTCGCGACGGTGTTGTTTCCAATCGAAAAAACAGTGAGAGCAATGTGAAATGAAGAGATCGATCCAACATGCATCAAAGCTGCATGATGGCTCGGGCACCAGGCTCACTGCATACGTAGATGACCTCGTGTGCATCGTTAAAGCCGTTGAACTTGGTTGCAGAGCACTTGGTGTAGGCACCCATGTCCTCGAAGTAGAGCCAATCGCCAACATCAAGTTCTTGGCCAAAGCGGATCGATTCAGTAATGCGGTCGATTCCGTCACAGGTGGGACCCCAGATGGAGTACTCCAGGCCAGCATGAATGCCTTCGGGAATAGCATCAGCAGATGGCTCATCATAGAATGTCTGCGTACCGGAACGCAGAACCTTGGCAACGGGGTGCTGGTGATCAAACATGATGCTGCTGAAATTGCCATAAAGGCCATCATTGACATAAACCATGTAACTTGTCTCGCCGGTGATAGGGTTGTCGATGGTGCGGCGGGCAATGATGTTGCAGGCGATGGTAAATGCGGATGAGACATAGTAACGACCTGGCTCGGCAATAATGTTGATGTGGGGCGGGAAATACTCATCGAGAGCCTCACGGAGGACGTGGGCCATGGACTCGAAAGTATCACCAGAGAAGCCACCGCCAACATCAAGAGTCTTCATGTCGAAGCCATAAGCCAGACCTTGCTTGAAGACAACGTTGGCGTCCTTAACAGCCTTTAGGAAAGCTAAGGGGTCGGACGCTCCAGATCCTACGTGGAAGCTAACGCCCACCACTTTGAGTCCCAATTCCTTTGCCAGGCGCAACAAGTCATTAGTGGCATCTAGAGACGCACCGAATTTGAGACTCAGACGGCAGAGGGAAGACGAGTCGTCAGTCAAAATACGCAGGAACAGCTCGGCGTCAGGGAAGAGCTTGGCGACTTTGCGCAGCTCATCGGCGTTGTCAAAGGTCATCTGCTTGACGCCTTTGTTTGCAACATATCGGACGTACGAGTTGGTCTTGCAAGGCTGAGCGTAGATGATACGAGCCGGATCGACGCCCATGGAAAGAACCTGGTCGATCTCTGCCTTAGACGCACAGTCGAAGCCAGTGCCCAAGCCAGCAAGAAGCTGGAGGACCTTGGGATCCGGATTGCACTTGACGGCGTAGAAGGGCTTGACACGCGGGAGATTCTTCTTCCAGCGCATGTGCTGGCGGTAGACGTCGCCAAGATCACCTACAAAAAAGGTGTCCTCGTCTCCGGGTTCGCAAGATTCGTGGTCAATACTCTCCACACGGCTGCGGAGAGCATCACAAATCATTTGTTTTGCTGTAACAGCGCCATGATTATGGTCGACGAAGAAGTTCTTCTTGATGAGAACTGGATTATTCTCAAAGAAGATGGGGGCTAGATGCTCAACGACGGTTGTTGCGACCATATCCTCCGATTTAAGCGGCTGAAGCTAATCTGAGAGGAGAGATAAGGGTTTGTGCTGTTAGAGTTGATAGGCTATCTGTACACTCAGAAGAGAGACAGCGTGTGTTTTGGTGAAAAGATTGTTGCTGGACAGGTGAAATTGGTGTTAGGGGGGTCGAAAACGATAGCTTCCTGATCCCGAAGTGATCTGACGAGGTCTCCTCGACTCTCCCTCTGCAAGAGGAAGAACCTTAGAACTCGTCCTATGCGGCAGCTGAAGGGTTGGGGGGATGACGGGGTCGAGTTGGGGGATCAAGTCGAACAAGAAGAGCGGGCGATAGTGCTTAGGCGACTTCAGCAGCGGGAGGCGGTCGGGAGTTGATGATGTGGAAAGATTTGCACAGGCTGAAATCTTGGTCAGAAACGAAGCTCACGGCCGAGGAAGCCGTGGTAGAGCTGGTGCCTTTGAGGAGACCAAAGGCAAGTCGAGATTTCGAGTTATTGAACCGGCGTGAGTCGGATCAATACGAGTCTTTGGTGTTTTATATCACGTGTGAGCGTAGATTGCTTGTGTGCTTGGTTTCTGGTTCTGATGGACAACTGGTGAATCGGATACTGGATTTCAAGAGTTTGGCGGTGGAGAAGGGAAGAGAGAACGACGGATGGGCCTTTCTTTCTTTAAATAGGGCATGGGACGGAGGAGAAAGCTTTCGGCACTGGGTTTTTGGTGTTTATTTTATTGAGCAGGTTACCTGTGGGTGGTGGGGCAAAAGGTTCGTTCTCGAAAGTGGAAAAAATGGAGACTTGCTGATGAACTTTTTTTCAACGAGGTACGTACCGCGCGCTATTGGCGCTCCAAACTGGGTGGACATGTGCCTCGTTAACCAATGACGTAGTCTATCAATCATGTTCTAGCTGGAAATGAGTTTTAATTGACTCATAAAGCGTGATATTCTGATCTTTAAGCATATCAAGAGGTAGATAGAGAAACTCTTTGGAATTCTACCATGTAAATTCACATAGTTAAGTCCGAAACTTGAGTAGAAGCAGGTATCGAGGTGTTACCACAGACATGGGAAAGTTGGGATGATTGCCGGTCGCAAAGGAACTTATTATTATGGTCGTACTTCAGCGGTAACTCGCGAGAAACAGCCGGGGTAGCACCACCACAACCCCTCCGACCTGCAGGGGAAAGGTCCGAAAAGCCACGATGCATGAGAAAATTCTCGATTTCGATGACATGCTTTCCTCTCATGCCACCATACATGTTCTTGGTTGCAGATCCCTTCACTGTTCGCACATGTTAGGGAGATCCTTGAAAATCGATGATGAGTAATGAAAATTTGGCATTACAAGATGCCTACTATTAACAACCAAAATATCCCGCAACACACGACACAGAAGGGGAATAGGACTGCTCTGCAGTTTCCAACGGTCCTATTTCTGGCGGTCTGCCTGCAATACGGTGTAGTTCCCCCCCAACCACAACGCCCTCAAACGAACCGACACCGCTATTCTGCCATGCTGGCTGGCCATCTTTATCAGCCCTTCTCCTCCATTGACCGCAACTTGTGCATATCTTTTTTACATAATAACTGACTATACCGCACAGGCCCTGTCAACGAGAGAGTGTGGCTTAAATTAGATTAGCCTGTTATCGTGCTTTCTTGCACGTTCGCACATCTCTACTCCAATCATCACTTGGCACCAATCAGTTTCTTGGGTAATGTCTTGCATAATCGGGAACTGCAGGTCTATGCAACCTATCTGTGTAGTGCCACGGATTAGAAAGCTAATCCCGGTTTGCCCTGCTGTTTGCCCCTGACTGCTGTCACTATGCCATGTGATAGTGTGCGAGTAGAACGGTGATGGTATCTGTGAATATGTATACAAGGCTCATACTACCTAACACAGTTACAATTTCGGTTAAAAATAACTAGTGGCCTTCTAATCAAAGTACATATCATTGAGACAACTTACCTGTGTACGGCAAGGTGAATTATATGTTGAGGTAAGGTCTGGTTGTCGCATCAGCTAGGTAAGACGCATTATCATATCAACTAGCAACAGCCATTAACGTTTATTCTACTTCATTAGCTCATCTCATATTATCTACATATCTTTGCCACTGACAATTCAATCCAGCGACTTATTCGAATTTAAATAAACAGCGCCAATAGTCCCAACCCACAGAGCGCCACAAAGCTTGTTACGCCAGCAGAAGAGGCTCCAGATGTATGCGATGGAGTAGCGGACGATCCTCCACTGCCGCTCGTAGTCGTCGGTGTTGAGCCATTATCACTGGGGAAGTTGTCAAACTGATATTCAGCAGCGGCTCCGACAACAGGAGGCAAAAGACTGATCAGAGCACCAAGGGTGCTGATTTGTCCACCAGCACCCACCCCATCCTTCACATTCCCCTCACCACTCCAAACAAAACTACACCCCGACCCATCGCTCCCACACGTCTCAACAGCGGCAGCCGCAGTAGACTTCAGGATCGGCAGGACCGTATCCGCTGTGAAAGGAGCGTAGAACATCGTTGAAGCGAGACCACGAAGAAGATAGAATTTATAAAACGACATATTCGTCGTGCACTTGTTATTCGACTCACAAGCGACTTCCACCGCAACACCGTCATTGAAGAACAGATCCGTTGTCCGCGATAGGAGGCCGGTTACGATGGGTTTCCAGGTCGCATCCGCAAGACTGGTATTGTAGATATAGGCGGTCAGATTGTACATGGCCGATGTGCCCTCTAGGGCAAGTCCGGCCGCGAGGGACCACTGCAGCCGGCTGATACTGCTACAGTTATCAGAGGTGCGCGCTGAATCGAAAACGTTGTAGTTGTCGTCGATCAACCCAATTGACTGGAGCCTTGTGAACGTGTCCTGGAGCTGCTGGTATTCCGTGTCGTTGAGAGTCCCATGCACCAGGCCGAGTTGTGCTCCGACATCGAGATAGGCGAGATTTGAATCCGCTATAAGTGGGCGCACCATGTCAGCCAAAATCAAGACTTCTCCTAATACAACCTCTTCTCAACTCCTCTTCCAAATGTTCCTCACAGAGAGAAAAACGGGACCAGAAAAATGAAACCTACAATTCACATAATTATAACCCGCATTGACAGGCGAAGTCGCCCACCTCAAAGCCCCAGAGCAATTCCCCGCTGTGCCAGTCGGAACCCGTCTACTCTCAGCAGACTGCTCCTCCCAGACCCGACTCGCAATGCCACTGAAGCCCACGCCTCCAGTACTAGCCGTTTCATAGTCGAAGTCCGTCTCAACTGCCGCGAGCGCAGCAAGTGCCCAGATACTCTGGTCATCATTCCCTGCCTGCGAAGTCCAATTTGCGGGTGCAAAGTCGTAGTTCGCGCCAACTTGCCATAGGAGACCCTGCGCGGTGGTGTTGTTGAACTGAGTGTCGCCAGTGCGGTCTCTGTAGTCTAGAAGCGCTGTCCATAGCGCACCGCCCGTCCACCAGTAGTATGAGGTTTGTGGTGTAAGGAGACCTGGGATTGTGGTGCCATTATAGTAGGTCGCGATCAGATCCTTGGCGACTAGTTTTGCCGCTTGCTTGATGGAATCCGTATCATCGAGGTTGACCGTGAGACTCGCGAGCCCCGTTGCCGATAAAAACACGGGCGCGAGCAATGCGTGGGATCGTCTAAACATCATTTTCAAACCGAAATTCGAACCGAAAAAGCAGAACCAAAAAAGACAATAGAAATGGAATTAAACGACCGTGATGTTAGCGAGCGACTCAGGATTAATAAGGCGTAAAGACAAAGATTCATTAACGAACCATGTTAAATATTTTTCACGTTGACAAGCTGAGGTTCAAGAAGTTGGCCTTGATGACTGCTTATGCTAATTTCGGTTGTGGCTGCGCATTTCTTGGCGGTCCAATTCGAGACCGAGGACCCGTGCAGTGAACTAAAGCCCCGAATCCTCTGGGTCTTGCCTGTATGAATCAAAGGGATAACCTATAATAAACATTAACACAACTTGAATCTCGTATAGAATCTACCCAATAACACAGTGGAGTTGACATAACATAGCATCATGCACGATCTGCAACACGACTCTCGATATCAAATGTAAGTGATTAGGCAGTTCTACTACTCAGTAGGTTTCTTCCGTCTATATGCAGAAGCCGTAAAGTACGTGTATCTCTACCCTACCCATCGATATATATGCAAATTTGGGAGTATGTGCACTGATCGACCAAACCTTGGGTCTAAGTATGTTTGTATGTATAACCATCCTTTCATCTTCATTGCCATTCGGCATCAACCATCTCCCACTTATCCAAGAACCCCTTGAAGAACTTGGCACCTAAGCCAGGATCCAACGCACCGCAGGTAGCACGGATAGAGTGCATGCTCAACTGCGGCATACCAGCATCAGCGGCCCTTACGCCCAGCATTGAGCTGATACTCGGACCAACCGTTCCACCACTTCTTGAATCATTACGGATCTGGAAGATCTGAGGAGTGCAGTCACTAAGCTCGCACACACGAGCCAGGATCGCCGTGGAAACTGAGTCTGTCGTCATGTGTCCGTTACTATCTTGGCAAATGCAGATGCCGACATTGAGGCGCGGTGCATGGTCGTCGAGGTATTTTGAAGCAAAGTTGGGGTTGATGGCGTGTGTGACATCTGCAGAGACGAGGAACGAGTTCGAGTAGGTCTGACCAATGAGACCTGGCCCGAAAGTCTTGTTGCTCTCACTGCAGAGTGCTTCTACTGTTCGCTCGATAACGGAAGGTAGGAAATTGCCCTTCGCACCCTGTCGGAGCAGCGAGCCAATCTCCTCGTCATCGTAGAGTGCGACGAGCTTGATCGTTCCATCATCGTCTTTGTGATCTGAGGCTAAGAGACCCTGGAATGCGGCCCAGCTGCAGAGCTTATCGTCTATCCGGCCGGCGAAGATAAACTCTTTGTCGATGCCGCCGACGGTAGCAGGCTGTAGGTCGAATAGCTCAAGTTCCCAGTTGACAATCTGGGTGTGGCTTTGCAGACCCAGTTCATTCGTGATTAGTTTGACCAGCTTGGGAGATTGGGTTGCCACAAAAGACCCCACGGGGCCAAGAGGCTCAGAATCTCCTGCGCTAGAGTTGGAACCTTCAAGTCCAATAATGGGAACTGCTTGTGTCTCCTTGTTGTTTTGGCCCATCATCCCAACGCCAAAGTGGGGAGCCAAGGTAGGGATTCGGGCAACTGTTTCTGATCAGCAAAAGACAGAATCTAAGTTTAACAGAGATTTTCCGTATCGCTTACTTGGCCAGTCCAGCTTGACAAGCTTGCTGGAGGTCTTGCCCGTCTCATCCCGAACAATAACCCGGCCACCAATACTGAGATCTCGATCCCACCAAGTTTCGTTCAAGCCACCTGCGTACTGAGCGACACCCAATTGAAGATATCCCTCTTTGTTTGGCTTCTTGCTGACCGGCTTCAGCTTGGCAGTAAGCGCGTCAATGTGACCAGCGATGATAGCAACGCCGTTTCCAGGGTTGTAAGCTTTTCCAACGGTGAACGCAATAATGGAGCTACCGTTTCGGGTAACGAAATACTTTCCACCGGCCTCGATCTTCGAAGACCAGTCGTCACGCGCAGGGAGCTATAGACCCAGCTATTAACAATCTTCCTCATTTCTTGTAGTGTCTATATGTCATTACCAACCTCCTTATATCCAAGCGGCTCCATCTTGCGCTTGAAGTAATTGACGGCATGGAATATGGTCGGATTCTCCTGCAAGAAAGAGCAGAAAGGCTGAGTGTATGCTTCGGGCTTCGACAACCTCACCATGCAAACGGAGCAGGAGCTTTGTTTGTCGGTGAGCTGAAGAAGGGTCGAACCGGTACGACTTTCGGGAATGTCTCTGTAGCATGAGTCGCAGAGGGTAAGAGATCGAAGATCGCCAAGGTCGCCGACGATAAAAGCCTTCTCTGCCTCGGACATTGTTGGCTTCGTCTCGAATTCGGCTGGGTTTGTGAAGCTCGAGAGCCGAGTTGCGGACGAGGTGGCGGCGGCCATTCGGAGCGAGAGGTTTGAACTGCGTTGTCGCAGTGATTCGGGTGTGTTACGGACCATGATCGTCCTCAATTAGATCTCCAGTGACAGCTTCTTTAGTCTCGTTTGTTCTTGAAATTGTGAAAACTGGGCTTGAAGCTGAGGGAGCTCGGTGGCGGTGTTTTTGTTATCTTGAAAGCTGTCTTATCGGGAAGCTACAACACAGCTTCGAATCAAATGACCATGACGTGCAGCTATATCCGGCATCGGCCTAAGCTTGTTTCGGATAGCGCCAAGACAGGTTGTTGGTCAGCAGTCACAAGAGATGACATCGCAGGTGATGCCCCTTCACTTTCTTAAACTCTCACGTTAATCTTTGTGAAATTCTATTGGGCCATAGCTCGGACTCTTAAAAATCGACACCACTGATTCCTACCTGTATTAGAATCACATTTTCCTCATACATCATGCTGGTTTTATATCGATTTTTACAGCCGTCAGTAATGAATTGGCAACATTGGGGTGACTTGGGGTGACTCAAGCCTGTGCCTCAATTTGCGATCGTTGTCCAAGAAAATGTGATCAGTCTCACCACCTTTGCTATTTCCTGGTCAACTCGGAAAATTTATCAGCTTATTGCGGTAAGCTGTAAATAATGGCCATTGCTTACATACGTGACCATACTACCCAATACCAGTCCTCTCTCATTCGTGATGTAAGATCTTAGCGATGCAACCCTGAGTTGAGCAGTGATTATTGGTTTATAGTCGCAGCCACGCTTACAGCTATCATAGCAAGGGTAATCGCGATGTTAAGCTATAAATTTCATCACATCACCCCTCACGAAATGGCTATCCATGATATGAACAGTAGGAAGATATCTCTTCGATGAGACTGGAGAGTTAACCTTCAAAATGGATCTCATTCGGGCGGGGATACTCGCGTCCATAGTTCTTAATCTACCTGTTGGGAGTGTGATCGGGCAACCAACATCTCCGCTCACACGCTTCATCCAGCTTTTCATCGTGAACCATGCCATTATAAAGTTCTATCGGATTTATCTGCATCCTAGATTCTTTTCCCCTCTGCGACATCTCCCCGGCCCAAAGGTATGTAAAACCTCGATCCCCATAAACAAGGACTCGAGAAACTCAGACGAGGTTACTAACACTGGATAGGATCACAATTTCATTCTCGGTCAAGAAATCAACAAGTTCAAAGCCTCCAGCCCTGTAGCGCTTCAACTGGAATGGTCGCGAAGATGGCCAGACGCACCCTTCATTCGGTACCTCTCACTCGCCGGCCGCGAGGCCTTGATGGTGAACACAATCGCAGCACACAAGGCTATACAGTATACCCATGCGTATGACACTATCAAGCCGCCGCTCTTCGCCAGTCTGGCCGGCGAGATCACCGGTGTCGGCCTCCTTTTCTCTGAAGGAGATGATCATCGACGCCAACGTAGACTACTGGCAGGGCCGTTTTCTTTGCCGAGTTTGAAGAAGATCTTGCCCGTTTTCCAGTCTGAAGCTGGCGTGTTGTCGAACCAGTTTGAATCCATACTGCTCCAAAGTAAGAGGAAATACGCTTCTGTTGATGGTCTGTACACCCCTTCTATCTTGAAAATAACACGAATGAGTGCTGACATTGAGTGTATTATAGTCTTGAAACTGTTATCCTATTCCATGATGGACACCGTGGGAATTTCCGTTCTCGGCGTAGACCTCAAAGACCTATCATCTAAGTTTCCGCTAGGGTTTCGAGAACTTTATGATAGGCTGTTCAATCAAGGGCGATTGGGACAGCTCATCTCGGCCATCAATGCCTTTATCCCCATACGGCGTTTCGTACCTCTCAAGGCAAATCGGCGATATGTAAATGCGAATCGAGATCTCAGGATCATGACTCGCCAGATTATCGAGGAGCGAGATGCGGCTTTGAAGAATGGATCTTTCAAGAAGAAGGCCGGCGATATACGCGACTTGCTGACATATATGCTTGAAGAAGTGCATGCTCAACAGCAGGAGACTGGGGTGACGATATGGACGACAGATGATATCGTCGGACATGTAAGCCACCCTTTCCGTAGTTTAGATGACTTCTGATGTATGTTCTAACTATAAACTTGAAGCTTCTCAACTTTACAGCAGCAGGTCACGAGACCTCAGCAACAGCTCTTGCTTGGTCCCTCTACGCGCTCTCAACCAGACATGAGATCCAATCTCGTCTTAGAACCGAAATACAGGAGTTCTTATCCAGAACGACAAGTCCGACTCCATCTTATGAGGAGATAAATGGGCTGCATTACCTGAACAATTTCGTTCGCGAAATATTGCGGCTGTACTCACCAGGTAAGAGCCCTGCCCCTTTTGTTTCCGTGGGCTCATTCAGTACGTCATGATTGACCTCGGTTCCTATCAAACTAATCAAACCCCGACGAAAGCTCAAACCAGCCCTCGCGATACGACTAAAGACCTCGTCATAGAAGGCGTCTATATTCCCAAGGGCACTCAAATCGACCTACACATGCCCATCATGCACCTAAGCACGCAAGTCTGGGGACCCGACGCCGAGGTCTTCAACCCCGACCGATGGGACAAACTCACCGGCGACGCTGCAAATCCCTACGCTTTTCAAGCGTTCGCACAAGGCCCAAGGATGTGTCCGGGGCGAAACATGGCGATAATACAGATCAAGGCTACCTTGATTGAACTTCTTAGCAAGTGGCAGTTCTTAGGCATTGAGCGATGGGAGGGGAAACGAGCCGCGGATGGAGAGCAGGGAGAAGGCGAGCTGTTAGTTGGTGGGGAAGAGGCAATTGGGAGGAGTGTCAAGCTAGCGAACCCTGCTCTGACGTACCACCCTGCTGGCGGTTTGATGGTGAGATTTGAGAGATTGTGATACTCGCTGGGTTTTGATGTGTTTGTTGGAATTGGGAGAATGACGACGGATGACAGATGTGAACGTTTTTTTTTCTCGCAGATTACTTGAGACTATTAAGCGTGTTACATAGTATCTTCTCATGCTGCTATTTCCCCTTGTCGTGATCATCGCTCTACAGAATGTTAGTAACACTCCCTTCAAGCGCATCATGTTTTCATAGAAAACCGAAAACCCCTAATGCTCATTAATACGCCGGGACATCGACACCTAAAAGTGGCGCATGCTGTTGCGTGCCCAACGTATCCCGCTCGCCCACACTTCCCTGTGCCCAAAGCCGCTTGATCGTGCACTTCCAAGCCAAGGCTGGATCAAAATACATATTCGTCAGAATATCCGAGTCCTGCACATGATACAACTTCTTTACAACATCATTAGTAAGGACATTAGCCTTCTTGACGCGCTCGTAGGCCTCTTCACTGTCGAACATGACGTCCAGGGTCAGCTCGAAGGGGCCAGAGTTCTTCGATCGGATTATCCTTGCGAATTGGGAAAGCTTGCCGGCGCCGGAGGGGATGGACTTTTGGGCTTTGGTGGAGAAGTCAATAATATGTGGCATGAGATGTAACAGAAGGGATATCATAAAAGTGAATGCGGCGCTATTGCGAAGGCGATGAATAAAGAGTCACGCAGTAACTTACTGATAGGAACAAGAATACCATTATCCAGCTCTCTGAAAACCTCATCACTAATAGTCGGCACACTCGCCGAGGCCTTATCCTTCGCCCATGACACAGTATGATACGTCACAGGAAAAAGCGAGACCTCCTCTCCAGCCTCTACATCAACAAGGTGGTAAAGACTAAACTTGAACACCTGTCCAGCCTCCTGCTCATGCGGCGACAGGGGACTAGCGAAATTTCCGGTCGTAGCCATCTGTCCCTCATACGGGAAATGCAGGACCGACGCACGCGCATTGTTCGCAATCGTATGTGCCATATCCTGCGTCGGCGCGACAACCTCTCCCAGAACAGCAATCTCGTGCGGTATGTAATCCTCGACGGATTCGAGGGGTTCCATGACGCCGTTCTTTCCGTAGATGTGGTAGATGAGGCGACATTCCTCGGACATATCTAACTGCGGGAATAACTTTTGCGTGTATACTCGCACGCGTTCTAGGAAGTCATCGATCTGGCCGATTAAGATTGGGTCGCGGATACCGCCGATGAAGATCGTGCGGTAGCCCAGAAATGTGGCGCCTTCGAGTTTGATCTGATACGGCGTCTCCTCGAATATGGCGCCGGAAATACGACAAGTCTTCTCTGTTAGTTGTTCATACCGAGCGGTATCTAGATTCAAGACGCCGCCTGGACCGGGGAGCCGGTCGGGTCTCGTCTTCTCGTATAATGTGTGCGCGGCGACGGAGAGAGGCGTACAGCGCTCCTCAGGGGAAAGCGGCGTGAGATCGAAAGAGTCATGCCGTATCGTCGCGATCATCGATCTTCCTTTGGGAACTGCGCAGATACCGCCGCACTCCATAATCTTTCCCATATGCCATGCTACGCCCTCTTGTACTCTCCTTGAGAGACAGAAAGCCGCGAACGGTGCTGGATCATATGATCGGCCTCCCAGTATGATATCTGGGTCCCCCTTCAGCGCTTCTAAATACCTAGCTAGCACTTTTAGTTCACGGATAAGGAGCACAGTAATGAAAGAATTTCGAAACTCACGGCTCAGCGCCCATCTGCGCCACGACATCGACAGCTCCATCAACAACATCCGCCCGAAGGGGTTCCACCGGACCACAAGGTCCAACCTTACCACCTTCTATCCGGCTCTTGATCAACTCCCGATCCATACCCGCATCAATCGTAGCAATCCGAAACCCATACCCCTTCTCCTTCGCGATCTGGGTAACAATGTCCAGCATCTCAGCTACATGTTTCGAGCTACCATCGCCGCCGACGGAGCTGATCAGGACCTTCACACGATAGTGATAACACGCATCGAGCATGGGTCCGAGATCACGGACGTAGGACTCCCGCCCGCACGTCATCTTGTTCATGCCGAGCTTATAGGGCCCGCCGTCCGTTGAGCCACTATCCACGATGATAGCTGCCGGCCGGTATTTCAGGATTCCATACCAGAAATGCTCCGGCTTATATCCGTAGCCGAGCATGGCGTTCGGGGTGAGGATGTTGAACTCGCCGTCTCCTCCCGAAGGAGGGGCGGTGGTGATATCTGAAGTGCCCATTGGTTAAACAAGGTGCTGTTGCAAAAACACGAGAAACCCAGTCGCTTATTGTGTTTAGGGATTCCGGTCGCTTCCTTTCCTGCTATTTAAGTAGCGAAATCGACAAGAATAGACCGCCGTAGAACGAGGAAGAAAAGGAGCTTCTCCGGATTTCGGTTGGGGCCGCGCGGAGAAGACGCCGAGATTTTCGGTGCGGGTATTTGAGCAGCATTCAGATCCACTCATAAAATCACGTCCGGTCCGGTAAGAGTTGTAAATAACATATCGTGTCTGTTTGAATCGATTTATCGAATACTATCGATGTGTCTGGCTCAGCCGCTCGGGAGGCAGTATGTCCCTTTTCGCGCTCATCAAGAGAGAGGGAAACGGGGATATTACCGGGTCGTTTATACCGCCTTCCATACCACTTTCATTACGGATTCCCGGACTCAGAACCATGAAACCTAGCTGCAATCTAACTGCCACTGCCTTTATATCCAACCTTATTTCTGAGTTTTCCCTAAAGCTCATTCCTGCAGAGACTCGATGCACATATGGATAAGATATATCTCCGCTCACTGGTGTAATCCCCACATCCTAACCACTCGCAGAGGAAGCAGCATTGTCCGAGACAACCTCAGCATGTGACGGATTGCCAAGTCCTCATCCAACTTATAACTGGGCTGCTGACCGTCTCGATAAACATGTCAGTAGCAGGCCCTTGGACAGATCTGAAGTGCTTCTCTTACTGATTGAGTCTTGATACTACTGAGAGTACTGAGATGACCGCAAAACACTAATTAGAGACCGAAATGGTTTCTTAAGCAGAGATTGTGCTCCTAAAAAAGCAGTGATACTGCAATTTGGTGGCAAGCGAAGTCCAGCAATAGTTTGTGATACAGAGCAGAGGGTTCTGACTGCAGAGACTAGCAAAGAGACAATTTGATCCTGTTAGGCTTAGGCTCAGAAGAATCACACATTTGAGGTATACTGTAATCTATTGGATAGTGCGTCGTGAGAACACGGTAGGAGCGAGCCAGCGATTTCGCACTTGCGGCAGCATAGGTAACGTCTTCAAAGACGGAAGTCGTCCCGGTATCTTCATGTCCTAGCTCGCGACTTCTTTCACAGAACTTACCTCTAGATACCGGAGCCTCTGGTCCGATTGTTAACAAAGAAGAGAGGGAGAGACCGAGATATATCTTAGGTACATACAAGTGTATATAGGTCACATAACCAGTCCCAGGAGAAGGACTAATGGTGTTAACAATAATCTACCAGTGCCACTCAGCTAGAACAATGCCTGATCTCAACCATGACGTCATTGGACGACCTGCGTGAGTCGAACACATCTACCTCAAGGAAGCTTAGATGGTGCGACAGAATGTATTAATTCAGACGGAAGTCGGCAGTCAGTCACTCAATCCATCGGACAAAAGGGGCAACAACGCCCCAAAGCTCCTGCAATGAACTGCCCAGGATTATAATACAAGCTTCTAATTGGCCAGTGACTCCGCGCGGAGAGAATGAACAACAGGTAATTTGCCACCCCCAGAAACCACCGCAATGGAAATCCATTGTAGGTCGATTGAACAATCGTCCGCACTTCATTGGAGATACTATGACAATAACCTACTCTCACAATGAACAAATGCAACACCGCCGGAGATGATCTCTGTGGGGTACCTAGCGCTGTAACCCGTTAGCGACCCTCATTGGTGGCGCACCGATAAGGGATTCCATTGACCTGTTATCGCCGCTGCCGTCCGTCAACCTCTTCGAAAAAAAAACAAATTGAACCTGTCCATCCAATCCAATTTTATTTATTTTCCAACCTTTTTCTGTTCCTCGCGTTCGCGCCGAGTGGAATCCTCCCTATCATCAACACCAACACCACAACTTTCGATGACCGAACAGTCGGTTGGACGGCAATCATCATGACCCACGCCGCCATGTTTAGATGAGACCTACCAGCGCAAACGCCACATCGCTTACCCGGACCAAGGGCTACCCAGGTAAGCATATCCAGTCCATCGGGACTGCCACGAGCCGCGATCCCGGGCGCCGTCGCAACAAAGATGTGGCGCTGGCCCCCAATTCCAAAGGTCATCTATAAGTGACAATTTTACATTCCAGGAACGACTATGCTATGCGTCTCGACTGCTAGTCAGTTGATTGATATCAGCTTGTTGATCATGTAAGCTTCATATAGCTTTCTAACTTCAGAGACTACCAGAGGCTAATGTACATTAATAGAGAAAACCGTTGATAAGAACGCCCTCATGCCTTTAGGCCCTTGCGTCCTTTGGTGATGCCCTGTCTGCAAAATTGAGAAAAGTGCCTTCCGAACATATGACCGTTTTACGCCCTGACGCCTCGTTCATTATGTTAAGTCCCCGGGTATCATGGAGTCGAAAAAGGAGTATCCCCCACCACCCCTAATGACATAGAAATCAAAGTTAAGGCCAGACCGGATCCTTAATCCAGTGTCATCAGCATGGACGACAATCTTGGCATCAATGTCCGCCCTCAGGCCACCAGCAAATGTATCATGAAGTCGAAAAAGAGTCTCCCCCTGATGCCCTCCTTTTGTGGCACACCAACATCTAGCATGCCTCTCTTGTTCCGCACAACGGCTGACAACACATTTACGCGCCCACCCTAGCCATGTATGATGTCCTCTGGATAGCCAGTCAAGCGATCAGTAACCGAAGCGTAACGATCCTTGAGTGCTCCTGACTCTCTCTGCACGACGCGGACGAATTCCAGCTTGGACATCGCGAGATCCTTGCCGGCGGCCTTCTTCCAGGCATTAAATCCCCTACGGAGACTCTTCTCGTGCAGATCACCCTTGATGCGGATCATGGCTTTATCACGTTGATCAACACCAGTAACAGCGGTCTTCATCATGTAGAGAGTCTCTACGTTAGGCCAAGAACGCGAAATGGTCACCCAGCCGGGCTCCGAGCCAGGTACCAAATTAGCCGAATCGATCTGCACTACTAGCTGTTTGACGGCGGAGCGGTCATGCTGACTGTAGCTCTGCGCGCAGTAAAAACCACGGCACCCACTATGGCAAGGCTCGAACACGACGATATCCACGGCCGGGTTGATATCCTGGCCAGGGCGGACAACGTCTCCGAAGGGCAGGGCTGGTGCCAAAGCAAAGAGCTTCTGGTAGTGCATCTTGGCCACATAAACCGACAACTTACAGACCATGAACCAGTTGGGGAGCTTGTTCTGTATTCCGAACGTCAAGGCATGGTTCAAGACGGATCCTCGGTTGCAGATATAGGTCAAGCGCGGGGTAATTGCGGCCTCCCAGACCATGATCTTCAGCTCGTTCGGAAGCTCTGTATACTTGTGGAATGACTCCAACGGCTTAGCGAGTCGAGCGGATCGACGAAGTACAGTGGTGATCGTCTTTGGGGCGGACTTCCGAGTCTTTCGAGGCTTCTTCACAATTCGATGAGTCTTAGACAATATTGCTGTCAAAGCCGTCGAGGGCGAGGGCTCCCTAATCTCCGATTCTTGTTTGCTCAGACGACTGGATCGTCGTAGACTCAGTCCACCAGTAGTCGGATGTCCCTTTCCCTTCTCTAGGCGGAGCTCTTCGTTGAGGATGTCCATGTTAAACTCTTCCTCTCCCTCGCCATCGTCTTCAACATTCTCGACAACTCCATACTGAATATCCCGAGCGTCCTCAAGGTTTGAAGAGATAGCAGCGCGTTGACCACCTTGATTGATCGTGAAGGGAAGAATAATGAGAGATTCGGTTCTGGCGTGGGAGTTGACGACATTCGGAACGATACCATTCGCCGCAGTCGGGTCGATAGATCCGGAGGGAAAGTCAACTACACGATTGAAAGCACCGACGGCTTGGGGAGTGGCAAAGATACTATCTGGGATATGCACATCGCCATCTTGGCCAACATCTTGGCTGGGACCAGCAGTACCGAACTCCAAAGTAGAAACTTCGCCGGCTGCGTTGGTGTGGATCGACTCGGCGTCGCTAACACGAGATTCGCTCTTTGCAGTCTTCTTCGCAGCCTTCTTCTTCACCGCTGGTCCACCTGACTTGCGTTTACCTCGCTTTACGGGAGCCATAGCTGATATCGAGTGGAGCCGTCGTGACAGACGTTTCGAATGCGACCGGATGGTGTCTGTTAAGTGCCAAGGTCGGCGGTCGGACGAGATCTGCAAGGGTAACTAAGTAATAGCGCACGTCGATTGCCTAGAACGAGAGGGGCGTAAGTTATCATGTCGCGAGCATCTCAGAGCGAGTGGAGATCTCGTGCCCAACCCTTTGCAAAAATTGATGGAAAAAAGTGCTGCAGAATTGGGAAACAGACGGATTGACCAATCCATCGTGAGAGTATGCAGACTCATGGAAAATGAAGAAGCGGATTGCGTGGATTGGGTGCCAAGCAAGCGAGGGATCTTTTAGCACAGACGGATTGCTCGAAGACTTACGGCTGATGACTTTCAGTTTGCGATATTGGGAAGAAATGAACCTTTGGAGGAAAACGAAAGGTGGTTTCGATGCCGTTACTACTGCTGTGACTCGACGCAAGTACACGACACTGGACGGCGACGAGGTGGATTGACGTGGTGGTGACACCGAGAACGGAGAGATATGGGGATGTGCAACGTGGGCGAGCAGCTACGCCGACGACGAGTGGAGGGGTTCTAGATGATCGCCGTCAGGCACCGAGTTGGGGAAGGGAACGAAAGGATGCGATGCCAGACAGCAATGTCGCCGGCTCATTCAAGTCTTGTGAGAATAGAAGATGGATTGAACGAGCAGACAGCCCGTCGGCGGCAGAAGAGTAAGAAATGATGTGTTCACAATTGAGGACCGTTTGGGTTGGGAAGAACGAAGAGAAGTCACTGCACGGCGTTCTGCAAGTACTGGCAGTTCAGACCGTGGAACAGTGCGGGGCTTTTCCTTAGGTCCCTACCTACTAATGCTGGTGTGAAGGTTAAGCTGTTTGGAGGGGTCCAAATCGCTATGGCCCTATAATCCACTCATCGATAAGACAAGCCTTGGTGCATACATGTACATACTCTGGTATTAGTAGCGGGCTTGGTACACCACTATAAAGTTGGGATGAGGGCGTGCCTGCCAATTTCCTTTGCCTGCACTCATTCTTACACTTGCTCAGCATTGAATTAATCCGAACGGCGAAGGAAGGCGTCATTCAATCTTATGATGCTGCCACTTCCTTACAAAGCCAACAGGAACCGACATCAGCCCCACCGCCGCAGCAAGCCGAACATTCAAAAATACCTGCCAAGACACATTTCCTCTCCGGGAAACAAAAAGACACATCGACACAGTCCTCGGTCTTCGCAAAGCGAAGTTTTCAAGAAGGAACAAATTCTAGCATTAAAATGATCAATGACCATTCGGACTCACTTCCGATAGGCAAAGCTGCTAAGTCACGGTGTATAAACAGTAGTAAGTGATAGTCCGGTTTAATAGTAAGTTATTTAATTCCATCTTTTACATGGTCAGCTAGCGAACATGGCACCATTCCTAGATAGCTTTAAACCTACGGCAATTCTACATCTCGTTGTTGACCTTATATATCCGTGCGAATCGCGTATTCAAAAACATGGAAAGTCTCATCTTCGGAGATATAAACCTGAGGCAGACCCCCAGACAGGAAATGAGATCTTCGACAGCAACCGACCTTCATACATAAATCGAATACGACTTACCCCACGCCACGTGAGATAAGTCAGCTACGTCATCCCGTATGCGACTCGAACGACACCCTTTTCTGATCTACTTGTGGACGAACACTCGAAGGACTCAGAGACTCATCACAATCTCTGAAACAAGTCTCCAGTTACACATTGTCTTTTCTCGAAAATGTTTTAACCTTTTGCACAACAAGTCAGGCAGAGATCGATTACTCACTCTTCCGCTAATTAGCATGCTGACATACATCACATCCGGTATGCAGGGTAATCCAGGACCCCTCCTACTCAACTCAACCTAGCGAGGCCCTGGAACCGACCAACTTGGTTCCCGAAACAGCCTAGAATCACCTGCAAGCACTATAACAAACCCCTCTTCTCAAGACACAAACGCGGTATCCGCCAAATTCAGTCCTTTCGACGGACCGGCCTATGCGCGTGATCAATGTGTGTGATCACATCTTATCATCAGCAGGCCCCCTTGTATGGAGCGCCTAGTTACCGGCGGACCAGAGCGAGGGCATATGAATCCGTTACTATCCCAGCCATGGTCATGTCTTGCATCCCGATGACCTGCCAGGAACATATCCCAGGCTGCAGTACATTAGCGCATGGATCCCTCGTGGCAGGGAACATGAAGGCTTTCCCTTTGGCGCTGATCTCAGACAGTCAGCCGCCCGAAATGGCAATACATAGCGCTTATAATCGCTGTCCTAGGGTGGCAGCCACCGCCGCCATCGGGTTTTGGAGACTCAGCACGGCCCCCAGCCGCTTCTACGATTTCCGCAAAAATAGTTTCAATTTACCGGCGAAAGCGATTTATCTGTGAGAAAACTGGGGATATGGGAGAATCGCACTACGGTCATAGTCTGTGTTTTTGGACATTCGCCGTGTTTCGGCTAGACTTTTACAGATATGGTGTGATTGTGAAGCTCTCCAAAACATCGTTCCAGAATTCGTTCTCCGACGTCTCCCACGCCATATTCATGTCCAAAATTGCTTCGCCACCATCCGCTTTGTGCTACCCGTTGCCGATATTCTCAAATCCCCTCGAGTCATCGGAACCCGATTTGTCCTGTGCTGGCCCAGTCAACACTGCAAATGAAGACGAAGAATTGTTCTCCACCGGAGCATCTTATTGTGAGGATTGTTGTTTCTGCTCCTGTGACTGCCGTTGTCGATACAACTCCAAAATCTGCCTCTCATACCCAGCCAGCATCATCCAGAATCCCGCCGCCGCATGCGCCATGCAATCAAGACGCCCATAAGCGCCGACAAAATCCGTTGCGATAGCTGTGGGTTTGTCCATGACTCGCTTGACTAATTCCTGGTAATTGACCTCGCTAACAAACTTTTCCATCGATGCACCCGGGAAGCCCTGCAGAACGGGATCGCTCTCGTCTCTAAAAGAGGATGCAGATGCAGGCGAGAAAGAGCAAAGAGCAACCAGTTTTGCGAGTGTGATGAACGCGTACACGAGCCTCGGACAGACGAACGTGGTTAGGTAGAAAAGGTCTTGGTTCTCCTAGCGTAAGAATGTCTGAATTAAGTCATGACAGCTGCGCAGTGAGTGCCATAGCATTTTTAACCTTGCCACAGAAAGGGGATCAGAGGTGGCAGAAGAAGAAGTCGAGGTTTGAAGAGAGGTAAGTTGTTGTTGCCATCAATGGGAGGAAAAAGAAGGTCCAGAGCTCGCTGTGAAATGCAACTTTGTTTGATCATACCGGAAATGGATTGGAACTCCATCCTAAATAAGACTAGATGTATGAAGTTAATTTGTCAGTCATATCCGTGCTTCGTTCTTGTCTTCTTCTTCCACTTATCAATAAGAAAGAAACAAACTCCTTACTACTTACTCGTCTAATACACTGCCGGAACCTCAGCCCGTTTGTGGTCAAATTCTCGCAAGAATGCCGTCGATGTCAAAGTGATCAGGTAGTTCCCCCCGAACTTCGCCATCCTCAGGGGCATCGTTACAAAACGCATCATTGACCCTCTACAGGAAGCCCTGACACCGCACAAAAGACGGGATGAGCTCTTCCGTAGCAAATTCCTTGCGCTCGGCAAGTAGTCGACAGCAGTATTCCATGTACTTCGTGAATGAGAGCGCGGCACGTTTTCTTTGCACGGTTGATATCCTGAGTATGGCTGTTAGTTATACCGAGCTATCCTCGAGGATGAGATGGAGACAAGGGCAACCAACCGACAAGAGATGCAGTAGGCCCCCAAATAAGCTCACATTTGTGAATTGGCAATCGGCTCTTCGCTCGCCTCACATCGTAGATATAAAAGAGAAGGTCATGGGGCTGAAACAGTGTTATAAATCTTGTTCAGATATGTTAGTGACTAAGAAGTAGTTGAATGTTCAACATAGGACCCTGCCCTGCCTTGAATGAACAAATTACAACAAAACACAAAATGACACAGCCAAGTTAATATTCAGCGCCGGCCTCTTTACGGATGATAATGGATACAATTCCGGCAAAGATACCAGACCATGGCTTAAAGCTCTACAAGAAACCAAAGACCTCGTCAATGAAATCGATACAGCAGCTCTCTACGGGACGCGTTAGCAGTTCCTAAGCAAAACTCGATTTCCGATCGCAATTCACCATCGGGACCAAGATCCCCAGCGAAGCAAAGCCGGATGCGCTCTCAACGAAGGAAATAGTCATCGCGTAGACGAGTGAGAGCTTGGATAAGCTACATCTCAAGCAGGTAATGTGGCCGTCGCCGTCATCCTTCTCGGCCTATCTCTGCCTCTACATAAGTAGACTAACAAGACGAATCGGTATCACCAGGTTGACATTTCGTTTATGCACAACCCAGACAAACGCATCCCCCTCGTAGAAACCCTATCAGGGATTAACAGTCTTTACGACTCAAGCGCCCTCAAGCGATTCGGTCTTTCCAACCACACGACCGCTGAAGTGGAAGAAGTGCTCAAAGTGTGCACAGAGAACTCCCATCCATCGTGCAGGGCAGTTACAGCGCCTTCACACGACTACCAGAAGATAGAAGACGGTTTACTCTCGCTACTGGTAAAGCACGGCATTGCCTTCTACGCCTACAGTCCTATCGCGGACGGATTTCCAGCTGAGACGTCAGAACAGTTTCGGGGTGAGTGTCTTATGCTCAAGGGTCGCTGGGCGACGACCTCGTTTCTAGGGCATGTGTTATCACGATATGTACAATAAGCCACACTGCCTCGACGCGCTGGACAAGTGGCATGAGATCGCGGCTAGTGAGGGCATCTCGGTTGTTGAGATGGCGTATCGGTGGATTGTCCATGATTCTGCTTTGACGGGTGAGGGGGATGGTAGTGTGATTATTGGCGCGACGACGATTGAGCAGTGGAAGAGTGCCCTAGCAGCGATACAGAAGGAACCTCTTGGTACTGAGATGGCAAGGAAGATTGATGCGCTTTGAGAGTCTTTGAAGGCGGATTCTGCTTTAAGTAACTTGGAAGGGTTTAAGCGGCAATTAATGCTAAGAAATAGGCGGTACATATTCACATCTCTCCATCACATTTAACTTGCTTGGATTACCACAGTAAAATTAAGGATGAAGAGAGGATCTTGTACCTACATCTAGGTTAAGAATATCAAATTACATGCTCATATTGAAGAGTATCCGCGATGATTGGATGAAAGGCAATCGATAATCCATTTAACAACCCAAAAATGGTTAGCGGGGAACGCAACCACTCAACGCGCTGTACCTCATGAAGCGCGTTCTTACCGCGTCTTATCACCCGTTACGCGTTTGTCCACTTTTTACTAGTGCATCTAGTTTCAATTTGTTGACCCCTCGACCACCCTCTCCCATCCCGTCACAAAACTTGTCTATCCTTCAATTCCTGTTGTTCTTTCTGCGATTTCACAGATTTTGCAAATTGAAGAGAGAGGAAATATTTACACACACATCTCCCGTCAAGATGGATCGCCAATCTGTCTATTCGGTTTCTGTCTTCCCCAACCGCGAGAGTCCCAACGAGGACTCCCGGTTGCAGATCCAGGAGCAGTTGATTAACTTCATCATGCAATTTAGACATGACAATATCTTCGTCTACAGAGACCAGCTGCGCGAGAACGCCCTTCTCAAGAAATTCTTCTGCGACATCAATATCACCGACCTCATCAAATACAATGAAGAGCTCGCCCACCGTCTCGTCACAGAACCAGCAGAGATCATCCCCTTGTTCGAAGGCGCCTTGAAAAAATGCACACGTCGCATCGTCTTCCCTCACGATCCCAACGCCAAGATCCCCGAGCATCAACTCCTCATCCACTCCACCGCCGAGGATGTCTCCATCCGGAACCTCGACTCCGAGACCATCGCACGCCTGGTTAGAGTCTCAGGCATCGTGATTGGTGCTTCGGTTATGTCATCCAAGGCCACCGAGCTACATATCCAATGTCGGACTTGCAACCATGGCCAGACCATCCCCGTCCTCGGCGGCTTCACCGGTGTCACATTACCACGCCAATGCGGTCGTAACCGTGCTCCCAACGACACTGCCGAGAAGTGTCCACTGGATCCATACTTCGTCATGCACGAGAAGTCCGAGTTCGTCGACCAGCAGATCATCAAGCTCCAAGAAGCCCCCGATCAAGTCCCCGTCGGAGAGCTGCCCAGACACGTTCTCATCTCCGCCGACCGCTATTTGACCAACCGAGTCGTTCCTGGATCCAGATGTACCATCATGGGCATCTTCTCCATCTACCAGAACAAAGGCTCCAAGAACTCAGGCGGCGCAGTAGCCATCCGAACCCCCTACCTCCGCGCAGTGGGCATCCAAACAGACACCGACTCAACAGCCAAGGGTCTCTCAATCTTCTCCGAGGAGGAGGAACAAGAATTCCTCGAACTCAGCCGTCGACCAGATCTCTACAACATCATGACCGACTGCATCGCACCCTCGATTTACGGCAACCGAGACATCAAGAAAGCCATCCTCTGCTTACTTCTCGGTGGTTCCAAGAAGATCCTGCCCGACGGCATGAAACTGCGAGGCGACATCAACGTCCTCCTCCTCGGTGATCCCGGAACAGCCAAGTCGCAACTCCTCAAGTTCGTCGAGAAGGCTGCGCCCATCTCCATCTACACCTCCGGCAAGGGTTCGTCTGCCGCCGGTCTCACAGCCTCCGTCCAGCGGGATCATTCTACCCGCGAATTCTACCTCGAGGGTGGCGCCATGGTTCTCGCCGACGGCGGTGTCGTCTGCATCGACGAGTTCGACAAGATGCGCGACGAGGACCGCGTCGCGATCCACGAGGCCATGGAGCAGCAGACCATCTCTATTGCCAAAGCCGGCATTACCACGATCCTCAACGCGCGAACTTCCGTCTTAGCCGCCGCGAACCCGATTTTCGGCCGGTACGACGAGCTCAAGACGCCTGGCGAGAATATCGATTTCCAGACGACTATCCTCTCGCGTTTCGATATGATTTTCATTGTTAAAGATGAGCATACGCGTGACAAGGACGAGAGAATTGCTAAGCACGTCATGGGCATTCATATGGGTGGACGTGGTGTTGATGATCAGGCTGTTGAGGGTGAGGTCCCGGTTGAGAAGATGCGGCGGTATCTGAGTTATTGCAAATCGTAAGTCTTAAGCTCTCTCCTTTTCTGCCTTTCTTTCTCTCTCCTCCATATTTTCTACTTAGTAAACAACACAAAAAGCTAACATATCCATCTTCCCAGCCGTTGCGCTCCCCGTCTCTCCCCCGAAGCCGCCGAGAAACTCTCCTCGCACTTTGTCTCCATCCGCAAGCAAGTACACGCCTCTGAACTCGAAGCCAACACGCGGTCCTCCATCCCCATCACTGTCCGACAACTTGAAGCCATCGTACGCATCACCGAGGCACTAGCCAAACTCACTCTATCCCCCATCGCGACAGAGCAACACGTCGACGAAGCCATTCGTCTCTTCTTGTGTTCTACTATGGACGCTGTGAACCAGGGCTCGAATCAGGGGTCGAGAGAGCTCAATGAGGAAGTTTCGAGAGTCGAGCAGGAGTTGAGGAGGAGACTGCCCATTGGTTGGAGTACAAGTCTGGCGAGTCTGAGACGGGAGATGGTCGAAGGGAAGGGTTTTAGTGAACAGAGCTTGAACAGGGCGCTCATGATCTTACAGAGAAGAGACACAATTATGTTTAGGAATCAGGGGGCGCAGGTTTATCGGAATGGGGCTTAAGAGTGTTTGTTGAGTGTTCAAAGGGGTTGGAGGAGTTTGGAAGTTGATGAGGTTGTTGGCTTGACGTGACGACTGACGAGAGTGATCCTGAGTGTCGGAAGGTAGATACGATACCGGGCGTTAGGGAGTTCCGGTTAGTTGTTGGTTTACTACCCTATGTGCTGTTTATAATGAGAGGGTGACGGACAACAAATATGAAGAAACGAAAGAAGGATGTTGCTCATACTGGCTCTTGAGTTTCTGTTTATAGCATGTACAAAATCAAAAGAGACCTGGTAATAAGAACAAAAACTATATGCTCTAGACACAAAACTCTACAAGCGTTGGTTTTATGTCTATATGATCAACTGATAGGTCAGGACCGGGACACAGATCTTGCAAAAAGTATGCCAAGATGAACAAAAAAAAAAAAGGAAGGGGTGACAAAGGGGTTACGAAAAAGAGAAAGAGGAGAGAATACAAGAACAAAAAAGATTTCGAAAAGCATCGTTCGAACCTAGGCGAAAAGGGCAAAAAAGTGAAGGATGATTTGCTGCATGTAGCAAATCCCAAGTTCATATTCTCGAGGAAGAAGATCTGGTGCTTCAGCTACTTCACTGGTGGGTTCTTGTGTTAAATGGTCTTATAACCTTGCAGTCTGGCGGCCTACTACCTAATGCCGTGTGACTCACCTTACTAATCATAGGTTAATTGGATGTTGGGCTGCACGGTTTGATACTAGGTTTGCAAACACTGAAGTCGATCAGATAAGTTGGTCAGTTATTCAGTCGGTGAGCAGGTAGAGCATGCAATAGAATCTGGTGTTGGAAGTTTGGTATTTTGTATGTGCAGTAGATTTCAAAGGCATACATAGGTAGTGTATATATACTCTCTCATCTCCTCTCTTCCCTACTCTACTCTGGTTGTTTGACAGATCAAGATCAAGATCAAGGCCTAGGAATATATGTAAAAATAATAGAAAGTATCATAAACAAGGTCTGTCTTTATAACGTAAATATGAACATGCCACACATCTGACTTCTCATCTCATCAGTCTACCCTCTCCTCCCCATGTACTCTTCATGCCTTTTACGACCAGATACTCATGTTCTCAGATTCTTGTGATACCATCGACCCGTATCTCATCTGCTTCCATATGAATAGTCAGACAGATCTTCAAAGGAACTTGAGTCTCTAAACAAAAGCAATAGTGTTATCATCCCGAATAGTAGCCACAACCCCCAGGGCGGCCTCCCCACCCACAACAGCCGGGCCTCTCACAACGATCTCACCAGTATAGTTATCATCCGTGATCTTATGGGCGCCCGTATCTCTCAGTACGACCTCAGTGCTGCTCAACGGGGGACCAAAATGCGAGCCCGTGCCATCGCCTGAGATGCGGTAATCATGATACTGGGTCTGCGCCACGGAGCCGGCGCATTGCGGAGCTGAAAGACCGTAGATGACACGTGCGCCGGTGAAGACGCGCAGATCGGAGAGTTGAAGTTCAGAGAGTTTTGGGGTTGACGTCTCGGATGTTATGGGGTGGGAGACGTATAAGAGGCGGAGCTTGCCGGGTTTGTTCCCAATGCTGGGGCGGATAGAGTCATTATACGACGCGAGGAAAGAGGCCACTGGCATCGCGCCGTTTTGCACAAGCGTGCGGGTCTGGATCCAGTGCGAGATAGAGGCGAGCGCCGATGTCACTTTGTTCTTGGTCTCGGTGTGGGTCTTGATCAGCGTCTCTGGTGTCGCGACCAGGATGGTGGGAGCGACACCTCGGGTGGCGAGAGCTAGATCGGGTGAGGCGCCAGCTACGGAGTTGAAGGCAATGGAAGAGTTGCCATAGATCGCTGCGAGTGTCAATGTGAGAGCGAAAGAGGAAGACAGAGAGGCCGCTGTGAGGAACAGATCGGAGGGGCCGAAACGTTCTTTCGTGGGGACAGACGTAAGCTGAGCGGACACGGCGGATACGAGATTGCCTTGGGTAAACTGGACCATCTCCTCCTTGGTACCTGCCTTAGCCTTCCAGAACATAATTACATCTTCGGCCGTAGACTTGGGGTCAGAAGCTGGAAGCTCAGTGCCCGCCGTCTGAGGGCTGTCGTTGAGGATATCTTGCCAGGTCGAAACATTGACCTTTCCGCCCATGCCCTGCGGTACCTCATTCCAATCAAGATGGCTAGCCCCTTGATCAACGACCCAGATGAGCTGGCGCAAAGCCGGATAGCTCTTGACAACGCCGTCGAAGGGAAAGGCTCCGGGGGAAGTGATGACGGTATCGGCACCAGATTGCTGCAGCATGGAGATAACCTCGGCCTCGGGAGTGTCATAGGGCAAAAGAACAGCAGTAAGGTTATAGAAGCTACAGGCAAAGAGTGTGGCGATGTATTCCACTGAGTTGGGCAGGTAGATAGCGACCTTGGTTCCTTTCTGAGAGGAGATATATTGCCCAACCAAGTTGATGGAACGGGTGATGTCGTCTGCATGTTCATTAACTTCCTGTTTCAGGATATATCATATTAAGATGAAATGATTTACCAATCTTATGCTCTATGACCTTCTCACTGCCATGGACTGTGAGAAATCTTCCCCGGCCCTTGGGTCCCTCTCCCTCGTTGGCGCCAGTAACAGCCTTGCGCCAGATATCTCTCAAATCGCCATCCCGACCCTGAGCCCACTTGGAAGCACCAGTCTCCTTCACATTGAGACCGCTATTGAGCGGCATACTATGAGGGGCGGTGTTGGAGCGATAGATGGGGGATTCACCCTCTTGGCGGACGGGTGAGCCATGAGCTTGACGGGCCAGAAGCATTGGGTGAATGTCGGGCTCGACGCGGTTCATGACAGAGTAGCTGATGACGAGGACAAGAAGTGTGGCGATGCCCGTTGAGTAGGCATTCCATTGGCCAAAAAGAGAGCTAAGGCCCTCGTCGAGATGTGTAAGTATACTCCCGACACTCATGTTGGGTGGAGGGCTAGTGATTCCTGGAATGACCGGATAATAAGGGTAACTATGTGTACGCTACCACCCTGTATGAGTGGCGAACGCCGTCAACCACAGGAGTAGACAATATGAGTATGTACTGATATCTAGAATGAAATACAAAGAATGTGTGGAATTGTCGGATGCGTAGGACAATTGGAACTCCGTAGAACAGATGTTGCAGGTAAAGTGAAGTGACATAATAATAAGGTGGTGGGGTACCTACGGCATTCGATGTGAGTCCATGCAAGGTCAACGTACAGTAACAGGTCATGGTGGGGCATGCAGCGGGTTTGAAAGCCACATCCGGGTCCCGAGATAGGTTCCATTCCTTAGGCCACTTGCCTTACCTAAGCCAGGGTATCTATCAAACTGTGGCTGATGCTTCTCTCTAGGGGCGGTACGAGAACAGTGGACCCATCTCGACCTAGCAACCCCTAAGACACCTAAGAAAACAAAAGACCTTCAATCCTACACAATAACAAAAATCCCATCTGGCGACATTACGACGAACGCTGCTTTTGCAGCACTACCACACTTTACTAACCCTCCAGGAATACTAACCATACAGCGAAAGAAAACTGCAAAGCAATTAATTGGGTGTCTTTTGGGCCAATCATACTCTCAACGCCTGTCATTCAACTGTACATCATCTGCCCTCACTCTCTCGAAACCAACCAAACAAACAAGCACCTGCACCTTTGCTTCACTATCACCACTCTTGAGCGAGCAATCACCACCTCGAGAAGATGCCTTCACCTCTCGCACCCGCGACACCTATAAAATCTCCAGCTACTCCCGTGCAAGACAGCCCAGGCAACTGGCGGCATCCGCGTCTGAGGGAGATCACAAGACGACAAGAGGCATCCACATTCACCGAGAAGAACTTCAAGCGCATAGCAATCAACATCGTGCTTCTGATCGCCATAGTCATCGTACACTCATTTGTCCGTAAAGCTGTCACTCCGCCGCGGTCTCGGTGCGTACTCGATTCTTCTGCCCTCGACTTACCCTCGCTTTCCACTTGCTTCTTTGTTTGTTTGTGAGTAATAGACGTTTGACATTTCACTAACATCTGTCTCCCTCATTTACAGCACCCCCAACTACATCACCTACGGGTACTACGCCCTCCTCCTCATACCTCTGTTCAACATCGCGCAAAACCTCTGGCCGCTCTTCCGCGCCAAAGATGACCTCTCCGACATCCCCCTAACCCCAGGCCAGCGCAAGCTCCTAGGCCTCCCACCTTCCTCCGCACCTCCTACGCCGGGATCAGTCTACAGCACACCTCCACGATACTCTCGCACACCCTCCGCATCAGGATCAGCAACGAGCAGACGAAGCTTCTCCAGCTCACCCATCTCAAATCGCAGCCCTTCGAATCAAGGGAGCCCGACGCCAGCTGGTGGTAACCTCAGCGGAGGCCTAGCATCACCCAACCACCACCAATTACTCCAGAAAGCCATGTTCGGAGCACGTCGATCATCGCGAGGGTCAATGGGTTCACCCACTCCTGGAGCCTCACTATTCGGAGGTGCTGCGTCCGAGAGTCCAAGTCCCAGTCCAGCTGGGAAGCGAAGCACTGTTGGACTTAACAGCAAATGGCGATATGAGAAAGGGATGTACGAGAAGAGTACAGGATTTCGGGAGTCGCTTGGTGCGAGCACGATGTACACATGATGATGACGATGGATACGGAGTGGCGTTATTATCTAATGAGACGAGAAAGACACGGCTACGGTTTACCTTATAGAGCGAGAGCGTAGGATATGCGAGGCTACTAGATGCACGGTACTCGGACTAGACCGTTGGTATTAATGAGGAAAATCTGAAAGTGTTCATTCTTCATGGTGGTTTGGGATGACTTTCTTGTGACGACTTGAGTAGCAAGTATGTTAAGTTTATCAAGCCGGCGTTTAGATTGAAAGGCTCTAAAGCTACTCGATTGTAGCTCGTCAAGAGTCAACTCAGACTATCTCCTTGTAGGTCGGTACCTTTACATTGTCAGGTCACGAAACTGATACTGTGCTGCTGTGAAACCCCTCAGCGGAAGCTCCATCACCCATTCCACTTGGTCCTTGACTGCACCATGCTCACTAAGCTTCTCAATGTCAACGACTGTAGAGCTTGGTGGCGAAAAAGTGATACGCTTTGCGCCGCAGTCACCGATATAGTGAGTGAACATATAAACCTTGTGATTTCCTCACCCTCAATATACTAAGACGCCCTTAAGAACAGATATCGGACCTGATATCGAAGTATCGACACATGGTTCCTCAGATAACCATTAAGTCTTCTCTACGGATTACACCAACAGTATTGCCACAATTCGATCTGACCAATCAACCTGCAGACTTGGTCCCACCTAAAACACCCTTTTTCGAGTACAATTTTATAGCTACCGGTCGTCTCCGGGATATATTTATATCAATCGATTATGCAAAAAAATCTGCATCGAACCGTTCTAATTATTTGCAAATTTAAACTTTCGTTATTGAGCGATCATAAATTTAAAATATTAAAATAGAGCCTGTGTATAAGGTATGGCATAGGTGGCGTTCGTTATCTGCCCCCGGCTAGTTAGATTTTTAAGGTACTAATTGTTGGCAGTCCGCGAAGCGGACCGGGCCTGCTAGGCGTAATCTTGTATAGCATACGATAATGTGGTAAGACTGCATAATCTCGGGAGATCGGGCTGGAAAGCCTGCCTGCAAATAGTCCCATAGCCGTATCCAATTTGTTCGTCTTGGCGCGTTCTATTGTTTTGAAGGTGATAAGCTACATGGAACTCTTTATTTTGCTTCGACTTCTCGAAGTTGCTAAGAATCAACCCAAAATGGGAAAGGTTTGTTCCACGACATGGGTTGGAATACGCCTTGAGTCTGCCCTTCGCCCCCACAGGGCTGAAGAAAGATCTTTCGGTTTTCATCATCATCATGGCCAAAGGAGAACTCGGAGCATAAATATTCGGCCCTAGGATAAGAGCTACTATGATCAATGAGAATATTAGCCAGTCACATTTTCCGCCGGGCGTCGGTGGGCATCTCTCAATGGCCGACTTATCACCAACCCCACCCTAATGTGCTGGCTGTATCAACATGGCCGAGTCACTGTTACTCCCAGTTGGGAGCTTCCTGTGCTGGAAATACCGGTAATCGCCATTACCGGTCATCACTTATCAAACGGCGGCGGTCAAACGACACCAGTGTGGCGGTGCCATCGTCTAAACTGTACTCGCGGCAGCTCAACGACCGGGACTACGAGGTGCGCTTACTGGAGCTCATCCCGTCTTCTGGCCAGGGCTCCAAGCTCCCCTTCCAATGCCGCTTAGTCTACGGCTCCCTCAAGGACTCCCAAGCGTATTCCGCACTATCATACAACTGGGGAGACCTGCGAAACGGGAAAAATCTAATTGTAGACGACGTCACAGTGCAGGTCTCTGAGAACCTCATGCTCGCGCTCAAGCGCCTCTGGGAGATGAATAGGCGGCTCATCTGGGTCGACTGGCTATGCATCAACCAGCGAGATAATGAAGAAAAAAGCGGCCAGGTTCGCATGATGGATACGATCTTCGCGAAGGCCGAACTCGTCTACGCCTGGTTGGGATCCGAGAGTCATGACTCCGACATGGCCATGGCTGTCCTGGGCGCCTCGAGCGCGAGTACGCAGATCGAACTGCCCGAAGAAGTAGAAATCGCCTGCGATGCCGTCATCAGGTTGTTCAGCCGCCCGTATTGGACCCGGTGCTGGATTATACAGGAAGTCTGCCGCGCTCGGCATCCCGTCATTATGTGCGGGCGACGCTACGTCCACTGGGGCACGATGATGAAGCGGCTCGACGGGCTGGGGACCTCAGTTCCAGCACAGTACGCGCAGCATCTAATCGCGCCTCTCCGACGCATGCGCTACCGGGACCAGAACCGGTTCCGAGCGGACACGGAGACGGGTCTCATCCCGCTCATCGTGTCCAGCCGGCGGAGTCTCGCGTCCGATCCGCGCGATAAGTTGTATGCATTGTTATCGCTCGCGAAAGACGGCCGGATGCTGGTTCCGACGCCGAATTACTCGCAGACGCCCGAGACGATCTTCATTGATGCCGCCCGGTGCATGGTCACGGAGCACGACCGAACAGACATCATGTTGTTCGCGCATCGGACCCGAGGGCCACGGGACCTGCCAAGTTGGGTCCCCGATTGGGCGAATTTGCAGTGCGAGCCGCCACCTTGGGTCCTTGAGTGCTTGAATCAGGGTCGTCCGAGATTGACGCAGGCAGTCTCGAATAGGGTCTCGGATGGCGTGCTTGAAGTCCGTGGGTATCAGCTTGACGTGGTCGAGGCGTCTATCGATATTTCTGACTTTGAGTCGACTGGTGAGGTAAGAGTTCAAGTACAAGAACCTGGAGAGGGCTCGATCGATGCTGCTCGGTCACGGAAACTCGTAGAGGATCTATGCGCACTCTTTAAGCTGAGTGCTGATGGGAATGATGAGGAGGCCGATCTCGGTTCGAACTTGGTCATACAAGTATTGAGAGAGCTGTGCTCTTCAGTCAATCCTCCAAGTCCTCAGATGTCCCGCTTGGTGAAATGGGCGGCTCATAACGCCAACAGGAGGATTGGAGATGTCACGCTATCGCAGCATCTAGATGCCGCATGGAAGCTAATACAGAGTCAGAGCGAAAGCAACGTAGAGCACTTTAGTGATCAAGAGGCCCTCAAGAGTACGCAATCAGCACTGGAAGAAGGCTTTGAAAAACTAGAGCGACTCCGTATGGTCTTCGCCGCGACAACTTCCGGCTCGCTATACATAGTTCACAGAGACGCCGAACGAGGTGATCCCTTATACGTCCTAACCAATTGCCCCCTCCCCGTTATTTTGCGCCCGACGGGGAGCGATGATGGAGACTTCAAATTCGTCGGTGAAGTCTTCGTCGGGCAAGAAGACCAAGAAAGACTCGGCACTTCAACTGAGAATATGGCATATATTCGTATTGTATGATAAGACAACGTATAGTTGTGTAGTAATATGACTCGATGAGTGTAGACACTGCACCATCATAGCATAATGTTACGAGCAGAAATCTGCAACCGACAGAAATGACAAACACAAGCCCCAAGAAGAAACCCCCATAACTAACAACTCATGCATTTGAAGATCCCCTCGGCATCGACCCGCACGTGGCTACCCGCTCGCCCACTCTCCCGTCGACGCTTTTCCGAACAGGACTGAAGCCATTGCCAAGATTCCGCTGCCTGCCATGGGCCGTTGATCGCAATCACGGCAAACCACGTGGGCCAAGCCGCGATCATCCGGATCGGCCCTGTAAAATCTGCCTCAAGTGAACAAGGGCGCAAGCAAAAAGCGGCCCGTCCCATTACTCCGTAGATGATGTCCCTTCCCGCTCGCGTCATCCATTCAGCCCTGAATGTTTGTTGTTTATTAGACCCGATGCGCTCTACTTCCTTCCCGTGCCCGATTTTATCCAAGCCGTGATAGTTCTTTTTCCTTCACTTACTGGTAACAATTAGAATAGAGCATCAGGATTACCAATCGAAATCTCGTCGTGTGGTGGGAGGGGTCAGCTGAGTTTGCGTGCGATGTGATGTGCGATATGGCGTGTCTGGGTACGATAACGACCAGTCGCTCAGAGGCGATCGCATGACATGCCCATAGCATGACATATGTAGATACACCCAGCGGCTCCCAACAGGGAAATGAGCGGACAAACGAACTGAGACCGGGATCATGTCGTTCATGCCCTTTCCCCGGATTCTCCAATCGCTTGCACGGAAGTACGGAAGCACGCATGAACGCACATATGGTGTTCATCCACTCAAACATCTAATCTGTATTTCCCCGTTTGCCTTGCCTCGCCTTTCGCTTCAACTTGACAGCCGATCGCAAAGTCTTTGCCTAGGCAGCTTGCTTGCTCGAATGCTTCATCAACATCAACATCATCTGTGGGGATGAGAGCGAGTACTAGCAGCAAGAGGCAAGCAGCCGGCAAAATACCATCACGCATATGTTTGTATGCGCATTCTGTACTCTGTGATGTTTGATTTGGCTTAGATAAAGTAGTTTGTGTGCATGTGCCTCGTTTGGCGAGACCAGCCAGCCCTTTCGTGTGTCGTCACATCCGACGGTGGTTTTTTTTTTTTTTTTTGCTTGTGCTCGTGTATGTACGCTGCTGTGGGTTAGGTGTACCGAGGGCGTTGAACAAAGTCACCATGATCGTCAACATGACTTTATTTACTGGGTGTGTGCCTTGTGTGCAACAAGCGCATTCTATACTTAGGTAGACTTGTGCTTGTGTAAGTTAGCAGGTTACATGTAACTGAGGTCGTGACAGCCTGAGATAGATCACATGAGCTCGCAAAAATGTCGCTTGTCACAACACAAAAAACACAAACTTGAAAACGAACACTTTGTACAATAAACTTTCCCTTCCCTGCATTTGTGTTTATCAAACGACAGGAACGAAGAACCTCTCATTGGCGAGACTGTCAGGCAGAAAAGACCACGCGGCACGCGGGGATTGTTGGACGATGAGCTCTGATTGATTGATGGATCAACAGGGGATGACCACCCTCCATGAAGGGGCGCCAAGTTTCACGTTTGCGTGCCTCACCATTGGAGGGTAGTAACTGCAACTCAACCTGGCACGAGTGGATTGTCACCTGTAACCCCGCCCCCTTCTATTCCTCCCCATCTTTTTTCAAACAAAACAGCACACCACTTTTTTAGGAGGGACGGGACGGAGTACAAGCTTGCGTAGGACTACTACATACCACCACCTACTCACCACTGAGCGCTTGTTTCTGGTACATTATGGGGGAAGTGTGCAGCATTCGATTTTGAATGGTGTGTGGGTTACGTGTTGTACTTGCGTTTTGTTTCGTCGGACTGGGTGGGTGTGTCGTAGCAATATATTGATTTGCGAAACAGTTCGTCCCAAGATTTTTCGCGTTCTCTTCTTTCAAATCTCACTCCTGTCTCCCCTGTCCCTGTGCCGTGTGTGTTATGTGTGAAACAAAGTTAATTGCAACGTCTTCTCAAATACTCTGTTGTCATGATATTTACTTGATCGGTATCATGCAAAAACTGATTTACGCATATGCACCATCGACGCCACCCCGCTCGCCTGCTTCCTGAATCGTGGTGCGTTCGACCCCAAAGTACCGGACCTGACAGCTGTAGCTTGCGGCTTGTACCTACTTGGGTGCAGAAAGGAGGAGTTACGGTGGGGGGGCGGGATGATTTTTCTAGAGGGTGCCAACCGCACCTTGCTCAACACGTCCTCGCCAAGCCGCCAACCAAGATCGATGAAAGATGCCGGTAAAAATTTAGCGGCGGGTGTGGACGGGCTATGAGCAGGGATGCGGCAGCGGGGGTGCGGCACAACTTCACATCCTACTCGACTAGGGAGGTTATACTTGGTATACACGTACGATCATGAAACGAGGACAGGAAAGGATCATCATGGGATGAGCGGTATTGAGCATTGTAAGATCATGAAGTTTGGGGGCAGGTTGTTGGGCTGAAGTTATCGCATGCGATTACTTTGGGGTTCTTGTTGTTGATGTGTGTTGATTGATTGAAGGTGGAAGGTCCCATTTCGCACGCGGGCGAAATGGGCTATATGCACCCAGCTAACTGGCTATCTATCTAGCTAGACCTAATTAGGTATCAACACTGGCAACTTTTTCAAATTGAAATTATCACCACCTTGCATACTCCATCATCCATCTTTTCTCTCGTGATTTCAACACGCTTTTTATATATTCGTCCTTTTTACCTCCGTACCTGTTTTGCCCTTTTTGCGCTCAACGGAGCCCTCAATTTGTATTATCAATTCGTTGCAATCTACAAACCTTTCTAACGCCTGATTTAAGTTACTTTTTGTTATTAAGTCTGCTAGATTATCCTCTCTATAGATCTAACGGATTTTATCTATCTCTTTTTTCTTATAGAACTCTCTCAATATTATAATATCTATCATAAAGCGTTTTTCTACCGTAGTACCCAGCTTTATAATATCTTCGTAAAATAAATAAAAGTCAGTACAAAAAATTAATAAAATATATAAAATTTAAAAAACCTCGTTACTTAATATTTTATTTAGTAATTCTATAATATAATTAAATATTTTTACTATATAGTAATTTATATCAAAACTGTATACTATATTATAGATTTTAAAAGCAAATACTAATCAGGTTATTCTTTTATATTTGGTTAAATTTTAATAGATAATATTGCTTCTAATTTTAAAAGCAGGATAATCTATATAATAATTTATTAATATCTTATTTATAAAAATCGTAATAAATCTAATCTAAAAACTTAAATTTTTATTATTTATAAATATAGTATCGGCAAAAATAAATAATTTAGTATAATAAAAATTAACTTCTAAATAAATCAATCTATATTACGATTAGTCAATCTACTACTATAGTCTTTTGTTAAAATTTATAATATCTACGTTATTTAAGTCGATAGATTATACTGTTTTTAATAAATTAAAGCTAGCTTCTAGTTAATATATATTTGCTATATAAACGCTACAAACGTGCTATTTAATATATAGCTTTTTGCAATTATTAGAGTCGAAAAATATAAGTAATAATTTTTAGCTTTGGCCTTTTTGTATTACGAAAATATACCTATTTTTAATAAGTATAAAAATAAAGCTATTAAAAGCAATAAACTAAAGAAAGGTCAACTGGATTCGAGGCTTAGCTAAGAAATCAGCTTTACGAAGGTTTTTTTCTTTAAAATTAACAAATACAGGAGTTTTAAATATAAAGGTATTATTTATTTATATAATAATAAGCCTAAAATATTCGTCTTGGTTAACTTATAAAAAGTCTATATATAAAAAGTATAAATTATATATAAATATATTTATTATTATCTCGTCTTTATAATACTGGTTATATATAACCTATTAAAAGAGTCCTGCTTCCGCAATTTTGTAAAAAAGTTTAATAACTCTTATAATCGTTCCGGGAAAATAAAAATACACGATCTCTTTCGGTAGAAAAGCTAAAATAATACAATAAAAAGCTTGAATTAATTATATATATACTTAAGTAATATTTCTTAACTTAATAGCAGCACTAGTCAATTTTATAACATAAAAAACGATAGCTAATATAACTCTCTAAGAAACTCTCTACACAATAAACGATTATATAAAGATCTCCCTCTTTCCGTTATTAGTATAGCCTTAAACAATAAAGCAAAACTTCTCGAATTTATAGCCGTTATTATCAATCTTAACCTTACAGACAAAACGCAACTTAAATAACCTAATGCCATTATATAGGTTAAGATTATAAAAGATAAATTTAAATACTCCTCGCGCTATCAAACCGTCTATCTCGGCCTTATTAAAGACCTCAAAAAGAGCGCCAAACGTAGTAATCTTACCCTCAGCACGCAGCTTCTTTAAAAATTCTATCGCTATCTCCTCTTTTACGCTAATAAAGACTTTATCATAGTTAAAATCCCATTACACAAAAATACTTCGTAACACTCGTTGCACCTCAAGATCCACTTTAGGCCTATTCTTACTACCTTTTAGCCTACTACGCTTTCGCCGTATAAATTGCTATTTGGGCTATTATTTATACTTATTAAAAGTCTCTAAAGAAAGACAAGAAAAGTAATTAAGGTCTAGGGGCTACGGCATGTCATCATCGGAGTCATCACCAGTATCAATGCGCTATATAGCAAGCAGGTCGGGAATCTTTTCAATATTATCTCGATACTATAGCTTAACGGCTGTCGAACGGAACTTAGTACCGCCGCCATAATCTCTAAGCATACTAATAATAATATCGTAGCTTTCAATAGCGAAAATCGTAAAAAGGCCTGTCCAGCCTTTTTTCTTACAATAGACTTGAACTTTATAACTAATAAAAAAACTAAAAGTATCAAACATATCAAAGCCGTTCCTCTAAACCAAAGTTTCGCGGATTTAACAATTAGCAACGTTTACGCGCAGCTCTTTCATAGCTTTATTTATCGCTGTTATACGTTAAATAGTAGTAGCAAATAATAGAGAGTCGTAGATAACACGTAAATAAGCACTAAAAACCAGCAAAATTAGCATAAAACTGTTAGAACTAACAATACTATTGATAGCTTTTACTGCCATTTAAAGGATAGCTTTTTTAATATATAAATTATTTAATTCTATATTTAATATTATAAAAGCATAATAAAAAGGCCCGTAATATTGCTCAATTTTTCCGATATTCTAATAGGTTTCTATAAATACCTTTTTAATAGTAATAACTATTAGGTTCGTTTCACTACAGAACTTAGTTAATAAGAACTAAATTTTTACATCGTAAGTTATTATATTAAGAAAACTAATATAAATATTAATTTAAATACGTCGGAAAGTCTCCTATATATTTTTAGCGGAAATATTTTTCAAAAAGGCTGCATTTTAGAAAAATATTGATATATTAACTATATATAGTATAAATCTTTTTTCTAAATATATAATATTAACGATAATTTTATAGTTAAAGTCGTAGTCGTTTTTGAAAATAAAGCAGAATCTTTTAAATATGGCGCTATATAACTAGCAGTTTTTGTAGAACTTGCCTATTTTTTTAAAAATTTTGATATTAATATTATTATATTTAGTTTTAATAAATAGGTTAAAAAGGCGCTTAAATTAAGGATATCCAAATCGCTTATATAAAAAGCGCAACTCTCTCTCAATTAGCTATTATTAGATGATTTTAAACTTATTATAAAAGAAGAAAAAATATCCCCATTTCCTTACAACTTTGAATTCCAATTTTATCGCCTTTTGACAAACTATATTATAAATATTATTAAAATAGATACTAAATTTATCTATATCTTAAAAATTTATTAAAAAAAATATATTAACGCTAAGAAATATATAAAAAAAAATATCTCTAAAAAAGGTCTAAACCATAATAGTTCCGGTAAATATAATAAAGTCACCGGTACTAAATTAAATAGTATATATTTTAATATTAGTATTAAATTTAGCAGTTTTATTTTTTCAAAAAAGTGCCTTAGCTTAGCTTTTTTTAATTAATAATATATTAGTAGCACTAGTATTAATTATAATATTTTAAGTTTTATTAAAGCTATAGCAATTAAATACAAAAATAATAATATTAATAGTATTATTATTATTAATTTAATATTTATCGTAATATATTAATATATAATAATATATTTAAAACCTTAAATAGCTGTTAAATTATATACTAATATTACCTATTATATAGTTCTTATAATATTTATATTATATATAAAAATTATAACTTTTAAAAGCAGGTAGTATTAGAAGTTAATTTAAAGTAAAAATATTTGTCTCTAAGCTCTCCATTTTTATAATAAAACTGTTATAGTTATTTTTATTAATCTTAATACTTATATTATTTGTTTCGGTAATAAAATAACGATAACGTTTTGTTTATTTACTTTTAAAGTATTTAATTAACCAATAGCTTATTTTGTTATATATAATGCAACGTAGCTATTGAAAGTTTTGTTATTAGCCGTAGCCATAGAAGTAACGAAGTTGAAAGAAATCTAAAAAGTAGCCTCCTCGTGGATTGTAGCTACCACTTCGTGGAGTGTAGCCGCCTCGTAGGATGTAGCCTCGTCCTCGTCTTCTGCTTTTTCTTCTGCCGCTAAATCTAAATTTATAGTTAAAATAGAAAGCTTCTGCAAAAGTAGCGCCGTCATTTTTATATTCTTTATATTCGTCAGCTATATATTAATAGGTTTTTTTAAAGGTTAATAATTGTAATAATATATCTATATAAAATTAGAGTAATAATTTAAAAGTAAAGAAAAGTAATTCTATATTGATAGGAGGTTTTTGTAATGTAAATTGTAGTTTTTTAACTTTTCTATAAATATATATTATAGCGTTGCGGAAAATTAAAAAAGATACGTAATTATTGCTAAAGGCGTATTAATATAACTATATTTTGCAAAATAAGAGATTCAATATTTCTATAACTTTCTTCTCGAGGAACTTTTAGTATATAAAATAGTAAATTATTGAAATCCAATTATAGATATATTGGGCACGATTAATCTCGATATCGAAATATTTTTTTATATAAAAATATATCTAAACAAAACTAAGTAGTAAGCTAATATAAAAAACGAAATAGCTTATTGCTTTATTTTTTAATATTTTAAAAAATACAATATAATACTAAGTTTTAGTAATTTTTAAATTATAATATTTTGTTATTATTATTTTTAATTTATTGTCGAAAATATTATAGGCTTCTTTTTTATAGCTAAAGTCTTTATTTTAGCTTTTAAAAAACTTAGCAATTAACTTAGGATCGACGGTTATATTAAAGGTATTTTTAAAAAAAATAGTATAATAAAAAAAATTAACGAATTAAGAAATAAAAATAGTAATATTTAATAAAATCGTTTTGCTTTACTAAATTAACGTACTATTTTATTGTTTAAGCCGTTATACAAGCTATATTAAAGGGTTTTAACTCTGCTATTAGGACTGATTTTAAATAAAAAAAATCTTTTAAATAACAGTAGTTATTATAGTTAAATTTTAAAATCTTTTTATAAGTAATATATTAATAATACTATTTAAATGCCAGTTTTGCTTATTTTTTAATATAATAGTCAACTAGTTTTTAATCTATTAATAATTATCCTTATTACAAACGAGGATATTATAAAGCACTATATAGTTATAGAAGCCGTCAGTCTTTATATAGATATTTTATTGTCGTAGCTTAGCCTTAAAAGCTTTGCGGTAGACGAGGTCTTTAAAATTGTCACAAATCCAGCCTTCGAAATCTATCCGGAATTTAAATATAAAAGCGCCGTCAACCAGATCTAGTCGTTTATATTAATCTATTTTTATAATAATATAAGAAGTCAATTTATAATCGTTTGCCGCCTAAAAATTATCAATATCGTTAAACAAAACATCGATAACGATCTTCTTAAAGCAAATAAAAAGAAGGCCGTTATCGGTAAATAGTTAGACAAATATAAAGTTATTTCTCTTTTCAATCTTTTATATAAGCTCGTCGGATTCAACTATCGTAACAATCTTGCTATACATAACATAATTAAAAAAAGCGTAGGTTAGTAAAGGTAGGTAAATAGTAATGTTATTATTGCACGTAATACGCAAATGAGATACAATATTCTACTCTAGTAGACTACTTGCTAAAAGGGATTCGCGATAAATCCAAGTATCAGGGTGTTTCTTCTAAAACTTTCCAAAAGTATAGTAGAAGCAATATTCCACTCTAATAAAGCATTCGCCAAAAAGGATCCGCGATAAATCCGAATATCAAGGTATCTCTTCTAAGGCTTTCTAAAGGCGTGATAGGACGTGCAAAAAGTGAGGCTGTCTCTAGAAGGGATTTTGAAGGAATCCGAGTATTAAGAGAATTTCAAATCTCGAAGCACAACGGGGTCAATAGAAGGAGTCGTAGGTGCAACTTAAGTATTAAGTAAAACGTTAATGTTTTCAAGTATAATAAGTGACGCTACCTTAATAAAAAAGAAGCTTATTTGTAAATTGTCTCTTCTTTGCCAATTTGTAGTTAACTTCGTATTAACTATTAATTAGTATTGGGCTGAAATTATCGCATACGATTATTTTGGGGTTCTTGTTGTTGATGTGTATTGATTGATTAAAAGTGGAAGGTCTTATTTCGCACGCGGGCGAAATGGGCTATATGCACCCAGTTAACTGGCTATCTATCTAGCTAGACCTAATTAGGTATCAACACAGGTCTAGGTCAAAAATATGTGAAAAGTAATTTACCAGATCTGGAAGCTTTTGAAGAAAAAGACTGGGGGTGGGAGTGGACAAGCAAAGGGCGAAAAATCAAAGATGATCGGCAAAGGCCATAAAAACGGCGCTGCGTTGGCTACCTTGCTATTCTAGGCCTAGGAGACAAAGAACCGGCTGGAATCCTTTGCGAATCTCGATTTTTCTTACTTGCGCAGTGGCAGGATTGATTGCAAGTGGGCTCCGTTAAGAGGAATGATTTTTTTTTAGGTAACTTTTTATTCTTCTTGTTTTGACGAGGCAGGTGAAAGACGAAACACCGCATTGCCTGTCACCATAGCTAAAACGCTCGCTGTGTCTAAATATGTACAATGAATGCTAGCTGGTAAAAAGTTGCTCGCTGGGCTAACGATGGTAAGGAAGGGTGAAAAGTGTAAGTAGTCTGCAGTCCCTATAGAGGGAGGCGCTGGAAGAATGTGGTAGTAAGGGAGTGAATGAAGTCTGCTGAGCACCGCATATGTCTAATCCCGGTCAGATAGATCATCAAGATCTAAGTAGGGCTGCGGCAGCGACTCTGGTGTGAACAGCCTGTGAAGGCATGTGTCCAAAAGGGGAAGAAGGAAGAAGAGAGAAACTCAGGCCATCCCGCTGCTGATCCATCCGGATTTTTTTTTTTTCGCCGTTTCCAGATCTAATCCTGTGTAACTCTACTTTGGGTAAAACAACGCCGTCGCTGGTCCAAGTGACGCCGAAGAAGGGGTGTGAAGGGAAGTACAAGTCGTGGGGGTATCTCGTCGTAATCATCGTCTCTAGCGCTCAGCGCGATGGGTGGTAAAGTGCTGAGAAGAGAGAGCTCTGCTCTCAGGAAGTTGTTGGTGTTGTGAATTGTCTTTTGGCATTTACAACTTGCCCTCGACATATTTGCGGGCGACTAGCTGCATCTCGACGTCGCGAGTGGTCACGTTAGGCTTGCTCCCGAGGGTGGTGATGAGATCAACCTCCTCAGTCACAACGGTCTGGACGTCGTTAGGGGCATAGTAGGCGGTGTTGCACGGGAACTCCTCGCAGCCAGAATAGGGAGTTTTGTTTTCGGTCTCAGCTACACTTGCGGGATACATCAAGTGCACGCCCTCGTGGTCTAGAGGGTTGACGATAGCTGAAACGTCGAAGTAGGTATAGCCCATCCATCCCTGGAAGGTGAGCTCGGCTAGCATGCCTGTGACAACGGGATTGCCCTCGGTAACAGAGAAGACGTTTCCGATCCAACCCTGAGGGAAGGACGTGGTGGCCTCCTGGTAACCCTCAATCGTAAGGGGCTCGATCTCCTCTAGACCGGCGCTGGCAGTGAAGTAGAGCGTTCGGGTATTTCCATCAAGGTTAACCCACTTCATGGTGTTGGCGCTAACTGTGGCTGCTGCAGCAGCAAAGGCAATGAGTTGGGAGAAGAAACGCATGGTGATTTTGGCTTGGTAAAGATTTGAGTAGATAGACAAGTAGTAGTTTTGTGATCTTAGTGTTCAAAGTCGTTGACAGTTCGTTGGTTGTTCTAGTTCTGGTCTGAAGGACAGTGTATAAATCTTGGATCAAGAGAGCATTCGAAAGCTAGATCAATAGCAAGGTTCGATTTGCAAGGAATGTATTGAACTCAGTTCAAGGGGTAAGGAGTGGTAACGGCAAATAGCCAAAGGAGCGTAATGCGAACCTGATATATAATAGTATCGTGAAGGACAATAGAAGGAGTGGGCAAGCCCGTGTGACGGGGGACAAACTTATATATACATAACCAAAATGGACAAAGGCTGGGGGGGACAAGATCATTACTCTCACACAATTGTCTTGTTGGCGCCAGGGGCCAACAATGGATGTCTACCCCCGTCCCGCCCACGCAGGTACCATCTGCAAGTTGAGAGGTCGATCCGCCTTTCCACGTAAGCACCGGCGCTGCGGATGCAGGGGCAGAAAATCCAAGCCGCGAGAGGTGATTGGTTGAGAGCATGGAACTAGCCCTGTTCCTGAATCAAGATGGCGTGCATCGATACCCATGTTGATAATGCCCAGCCGAAGCAGAGAAGCACCAGCGGACACCAATTTTTCGCTCGCGCAGACCAGACACTCGGGTTCTTTTTCTCAAGAATTTTATCCCAATATTAGCCTACAGGAAGCGGTGAGTCGCGAGACTCGAGTATAGCTATTGCTACAATACTTTCACTTTGAAGGTCAATGCGAACATAGTGGCGATTCACTAATACTACAATAAACTATTGTTGCTGAGTCGGCAGAATACTGTAGGAAGTATTAGGAATAGAAACCAGTACCTGGAAAAAGGAAGAACTGTCTTAAGTGCCAAGTTCTGTTAGGGCTGGCCAAGCTGCCAAGCGTGAGAGATCGGAACGGCGGAACGAGGCCGACGATAGATGGGCTTAGGTTGGGGGGGGCTTGTGCGAAAAAAAAAAATTCGTCCAGAATGAATGTGGACAGGGATACCTCGTGCAAATTTTGCAACGCAATCCATCGTGTTTCCTTACTTTCGTGGAGGGGTCGGGGGTCAAAGTCATAAACTTGATTAAAGAGGGGGGAAGAAAAAGACGAGAGGGAGAGGACAGAAAAGAAAAAAGAACTCAGACCCAACATCCATGTGGCTCCAATCCGGCCAAGGAACGGCTGACGGAGACTCCCACCCATCAATCCGATTGGTGCGCACTCCTTGCTGGCCGCGGTCTGTGCCTGGTACCTGACATGGTTCCATGTGGCAAGGCTCCAAAGGCCCGAGCCAGATCCAACAGTTCGATAAGGCTCGAAGATGTGCCGGAAAGGGACAGACCAGTTTCTCACATTCCACAATGGATTCAAATTGCCAAGTCACGGCTTATCTTTTGGGTTGACACGTAGCCTGGCGGGTGCAGCGTTCTGCTGACAACTTGCTGACGACGACAAACAGCTTGACCGACAAACCGGTTGTGAGGAGTCACAACTGGATGTGATGAGATCGCATCGGCATCGCGCAAAATCACGCACAAATCAGCAAGGGGACGGCAATCACCCTTCTAAAGGCACATGTGCTGATGAATCACCACCCCTACACAAACCGCCTCGGGAATTCTCTGCAAGATAGTACCGTCAGATCTTCCAGACCCATAATAAGTCAAGACGTCACATCAGTCTGCATGGATGTCGTTGTCACATCATTCCCTCCTAGCCCGAATATTTGCAGAAAAATTTTTCATCGTTCGTCCAAGCTCTATCCTTTTTGCAATGAGTATCCAATATTTTCGTAAAAATATCTTATCGTCGATTTTGGGGTTCCCAGAACAGTAAGAAGAAGGGGAGCGCGGGATACTAGCAGAACAAAGATGGAGAAGAAAGATGAAGGGTTTTTTTCCCTTTTCTTGCCACTTCCTGGGGGGCGAAGTGCTAGGGCAACGCGAAGGCGTGGCATATTCCGCCTAGCGCACGTCGCGTGTGAAATGTGGACCAAATATTTTAGATCCCTGCTTTGGCGGCCGTTTGCTATCGAGATGGACTACCTAGCAGTTGGTCAGTACTCCGTAGCGTTGGATGAGAGTTTGTTAGCAAGTCACAACTGGGTCGCGATAGCGATTGTGGTGGGATAAGAAGACACGTTTGTCGTGGTCTTGTGGCCAGGCGACCCCTAATCCATTGCAATTGGCTCTGTGTATTGTGCCAATTTTAGGATCTGTAGCTTATACTGGCCCATCATTGCACCGTTGCTTTTACCGCCCACTCCCCAATAGAGGAAGCAAGGAAACGACTGAACGGAATAGCATCGATGTCGGACAGAAAGGCGTGGAGATGCGCCCTATGGCGAGGGTATGTGTTGTGCGTGGTGCGCCGGCAGGAATTAGCGGCTGTATTCCAAGGTCTATCAGTCCTACGCTTGTGGTCCAAGAATCGATATTCTTATTATTGTTCCTGCAGTCCGTTGGTCATCGAGATCCGATATAGGAGATGGCCCATCCCTACTGTTTCTCCCAGAGAATAATCCGGAAGCAATCCCTGAAGGCACCGGAATCGAATAAACCAGGAAGATTTTTGGCTCCGTCAGCAACCACGTCTTCGTGAACGGCGGACACGGCGAGACATATTATATGGCGCGGAAGAGGTTGAACTTCCTCTTCTCATAATCAAAGAGCCAGTCATAGTCGAGCCACCCAATATCATCGACTCTCAAATCTTTGCTGCTTATGCAAAGAGAGCGCTGGAGCGGTGAGGCACGATGGTGAGATTTTGTTATGCGTTACCAGGATATTGACATTGCCGTCAGAGCGGATCGCCAACGGAAGATCAGCCATTCAGCGACCGGGTAGAATTTGCAGGTAGGGAAGCCCTGGAGAATCCCAACAATGTGTGCTGGATGCTCTGGCGAAATGAAGTGGGAGGCCAACATTCGAAAGAGCGAAACATCTCTCGACTCCGAGCTGTAGGCAAGTGAAGGGATGAGAACTTGGAAGTGGAAGCGGTGCGCACAGCCGCTACTAGGCCAGTTTCGGTGACAAATCCACTGAGTTAGTGAAAAAGGCTAGCGGCGCAACCTTCGACCAAAAATCGCCAAGAATCCCGAATATCAACGGAGAAAAAACTCCATTGAGTTATCTTTTTTACCTTATGACGACGTGATCAACCAAACCAGCTAATAGGCGAGATGCTCTGTAGAGAGGATTGCTAATCCAAGGAGGCGGCCTGAAGTCGTGCCATCATAGCTCAGAGGGACGAACCGAACCCGGAGAAGTGCTCCGGTAATATGCGACGTATGATTTCATACTGTGAAGGAAAATATCCAGCAGATTAGCTAATACGGAGGATGGTGGTGATAATAATGATATGATCTCAAAAGAAGAGAAATTGAGAAGCAGCTACTTGGCGTCAGCTAGTCAGAATGGATTAAACCACGGAGATGTAAGATTTTAACATATGTCAGCGTATCAGAAAATTTACTGTCGGAACAATTTGAATTCCTCTCTCGGAGATGGATGTTGATGCATACTCGTACAGAAAGAAGGAAAGGGTTCCTGTGGATCTTCAACAATCTATTATTATCACAGCCTCCAACTATGAAGCCCTTCCCACGAAGGAAAGTTGCATCATATTGCCATCGAGGATGTACAGCCATAATAGGACGATCAGCCTACCAAGTCCCTATCAACCTACCTCTATATCTGACCAAATATACTTGCCCCATCTGCTTGCTAATCCCTTGCACCAGGTTAGGACCGAAAGCTACACCTGGAAGGATCCGAAATGACTACTTCAGGATAAGATTCAAGATAAAAAATCCAAATGCCGTATTATTGAAGGGCACTACGGAGTAGTAACGCTCACCGTGATGCCCTAAAAAAGCCAAGAAGACATGACTTTTCTTATTCATGAATACCTAGGTAGTTAGGTAAGAGTGTGCGAGCAAGCAAACATGGCATTTGGTGAGTCGTGTTTGGTCGTGGCAGTGCGTGATGAGGCGGCCGAACAATGACATGCTAATACGAGGTTTCTGACTCGGCTCTTTCGGTAGCGTCGTTACATTGTGTGCTAGAAGCGGCAATGACACTCAACTGCCAGCGCAGAAAACCAATCCCTTTGTCGCGAGCGCGAGCACTATGCCCAAAAGCGAAGCCGGCCGACAATGACGTATCCAATGGGAAGGCCGGTTGGCGCCAGCAAAAAAAACTGATCCGCATCCACAAGTTCCCACATAAGCCGTACCGGCCTATCGCATCCCCGGGCAACCGTTGGGCGACCGCCCCGCATCTGATCGTCATAGGTACGCCGCTCGAGAGATGCTGCCCTTTCGAGTTGGGTCGCTCACGTTCCCAAATCTCGTATTACCCTTCATTGCGGCACACATTGCAGAAGTTTGGCAGTAAAAATTCATAGTAACGTTGACTGAGCATTGACTCGCTCTCCATGATGACTGATGAAGGCCCGAAAAGAGAGGCTATCACCAACATGAGATACGGATTGTCCCAAGAATACGGCGAACAACTGGGTCCTATTATGGGATACCCAGTCGTTGCTCACGGCTAGCCGTCGGGTTTCCGAGACGATGCCAGCCTCCCTAATAATGATAGTGCCGTAAGCCGAATGGGGTTCTCTTTCTATATTGGTGCTTTCAAGTGCGATATGTCGTATCCATCTGCACTCCATTGCGCCAGAAACGACCGTGGCGATCAGGGATCTCCTACTAAAGCGGGTTCGCCCATAACGCTCATTGCCTATTGAATCAGGTTGCCTGGTCGTCGAGAGATAAATAGGATCGTAACCCATCTATTAGTGCAATTGTTTCTTCCCCTTTCCACACACACAGTTATATAATTGTGCCTCACAGTCGCTATCTGGTCGAATCGACTTCTGCAATCGCTCATCCATAAATCAACTCTTGATTTGACCTCTCGCTTGGAACATATATAACAATCTATATCCGACTTAATATTAATCACCAACCCCAACCCTCAACATCTATCAAAATGAAGTTCACTCAGGCCCTTCCCGCTGTCGGCCTCTTCGCCGGTGTCCAGGCTGGATACCCCGTGTCGTCGTACTCTGAGTCCCCGACTACTACCGCTTATCCCACAACCACCACCACTCCCAGCTACCCGGTTTCCAGCTACTCTGCCTCACCTTCCAGCTCCAGCTACGAGGTTTCTACCACCACCAGCTACGAGGTTTCAACTACTAGCTACCCGGTTTCGAGCTACTCTGCCTCACCTTCCAGCTACTCTGCTTCGCCTTCCAGCTCCAGCTACGAGGTTTCTACCACCACCAGCTACGAGGTCTCAACTACTAGCTACCCGGTTTCGAGCTACTCTACCTCACCTTCCAGCTCCAGCTACAAGGTTTCCACCACCACCACCAGCTACGAGGTTTCAACTACTAGCTATCCTGTTTCCAGCTATTCTGCTACCACAACTAGCTACCCCGTCACGACCACCAGCTACCCGGTTTCCAGCTACTCCGCCTCGCCTTCCAGCTCTAGCTACGAGGTTTCCACCACTACCAGCTACGAGGTCTCAACTACTAGCTATCCTGTTTCCAGCTACTCTGCCTCACCTTCCAGCTACTCTGCTTCGCCTTCCAGCTCCAGCTACGAGGTTTCTACCACCACCAGCTACGAGGTCTCAACTACTAGCTACCCGGTTTCGAGCTACTCTACCTCACCTTCCAGCTCCAGCTACAAGGTTTCCACCACCACCACCAGCTACGAGGTTTCAACTACTAGCTACCCGGTTTCCAGCTACTCTGTTACTACCACTAGCTATCCCGTTACCACCACCAGCTACCCAGTGTCTTCCTACTCTAGCACTCCGGCTTCTTCCTACCCGGCCTCTTCCTACTCTAGCTCTCCTGCTTCTTCCTACCCGGCGTCTTCTAGCACTCCGGCTTCTTCCTACCCCGCCTCTTCCTACTCTAGCTCTCCGGCTTCTACCTACCCTGTCTCCTCTTATCCTACGTGGACCACTTCGTACTCGGAGTCTACCAGCTACATGGTATCTTCGTACACCACCAGCAGCGGAAGTGCCACTTATCCTGTGACTACTTCCTACCCTGTGACAACCTCTTACCCCATGTCCACCTACCCCGTCAGCAGCGTCGCCCCTACGACTACTTCTTACCCTGTGTCGTCGCCGACTTCTTCTCCCACCACTGTGCCCACTGCTGGTGCCGCCAAGCTTGGCTCGGGAGCTCTCCTGGCCGTTGGTCTCGCTGCCCTTGCTCTCTAAATTCCTTTTTTAGAGGCTTGGTTCTGAGTTTGGAACGAGGATTTGATTTCGGAGTCAAAACGGAGAAGAATAGACCACGGATTACGGGAGGTAATGAATTATTCACGACACTCATTTAACGGCCTGTGGGACTCTTGATTTGGGATATCTTGCAAACGGCATTTTGGAAACGCGGATTCATGGAGGGCTAGTTTGTACATGCATTTAACGACGCCCGATTAGAAACCGGCGTTTTTCACCTTGGAAATAATGGGTAAGGGGGTTGGTTATGGCTTGTCATGACACAAAAGAGCGCACTCCTTTGGCGGAATGATACCTGGGACATCACCAGATAGTCTGCAGTCGCAAGGCTGATGGAAATAATACATAGAATCAAAAATTACCCCCCAAATTTCGTCATGGCTTCTTTCTGTGCCGCAAGTGAATTGTATAGTCGTCTAGTGGGTAACACCAAAAAGAAAATTGACCGTTACCAGAAAGCATGGGCATCACATCATCCAAACCAGGTCCCTGGCAACCGTCGACAAATCATTCGATGCAAAACCTCGTATTCATATATGCTCCCCGCACTGCTGGTCGTTGGCTGGTCAGCTAGTTCGCCTTGGCTGCAGGAGACAGGCGAAAGACGTTGCTAGCCCAACCGCAGCTTCCGGGTATCGGCGGATGGTTGCTTAATTTGCCGAGTTCAGCGTGCTCCCGCAGGAAGAAGAGTGGAGGGAGGAGCTAGAGCAGATCGAACGAGTACGGACGTCAGGGGGTTCCAGAAGATGGTAGAAAAACCAGGCAAGAAGAAGGCTTGGCACCATCATGTGAGGCACAGCTGTACTCGTTTGCCACAAGATCTGCGGTTTTTGATCTATAAAAAAAATGGCGCTTATTATACAGGTTTTTGTTGAGTATTAAGACTAATCGACGTCAGGTATTGGGAAATGGGTGCGCTAGGGAACGGTATAGGTTTCTACAGTATGTGCTTTTTTGGAAACTATACTTCAGCTTCTAAAAGGTCAAAGTGTTACAGGATGCGCGTGCGGCGCGATGCGATATGATGTTGTTCCTTCCCCTCGGTTTCCGGGGTCCATCCACACCAACACAAACAACCCACCCATCCATCTCATCCACCAGCCACAGAATTTAATATCATGTGCTTTTCAATCAATTCCCACCTGCTTCCAAATGCTCGTACGTCTTTCGCTCAGCCATGACTATGACATGCGGTCAGACGTTGCCAAGCACGTAAGCACAGAAGACTAATTAAAAGAACGAAAGGGAAAGAAAACAAGTTTTTCGGTTGCATTGCGAGTAAACGCCCAACGCACCAGCCCCATCAACGGCTGACGATTGGTATATCCGCGCGGGACATAAATCAAGGTAGCATTTCGGCTACGTCGGTCTAGCCTCGCCCATTTTCTGGGTTGATCGAGAAAGTCTTTCTGGGATATTATCCGCTAAGCTGAGTCGAAAGATACGTTATTTCCTCTTCAGCTCATCAAGCCGTGGCCGTTTGTTCCCATTTGTCGTTGCTATAGTGCTCGAGCGATGGGAAAGCGTCATTGCGGCGTTGAACGCCACCTAGTGAGACGCCGTAGAATTGGTCTGTCGCATCATCCATGGGAGAGGTTGGGCGATCTTCTATGTATAAACGAGTACAGGGCTAAGCCACAAGTATGAAGTTATACCATGTTCAGGAAAAAAATTCAGCCATATTCTTCCTTGTAGGTAGATGGATGACGTTCATTCAGCTTTGAATCTTGACCAACGATGGTCCAAGGTCCCGTGTGGCGCGCATCCTGAGTCTGCTCAGCAGTGAGAGTTCGATAGTCCTCCTCGTAAAGTGAGACATGACTCAGACTTGACGTCCAATCACGGTCCCTCACCCAATGGCTGAATAAGTAAGCACGCAATGACCCCTTTTCATTTTGCCTTTTACTACAACGTCGTGAACGACGTGAGGCAGCGGACTCCCTGTATCATACCGGCGCAGACTTCATTCAATGTACAGGTTTGTCGGGTGGTTGGTTGAAGGTATGGGACTATTGTGCGACTGTTCGATAGTGAAACCGGGGGAGGAGGCGGCCTAGATGGAGACCTTTCAAACGACAACTCGACAAGCCATATTTGGGAATTTTGCTACTTAAGGCTCACGAAGATACATGTCATGGGCAACATGTTTAGTGATCGAAAGTGATTCATAGCTTAAAGTGACTCAATACTGTCCACTACTGTATAATAGTACCCTTTTTCCCTTCTCGTCTTGCTCGACATACACGACTCTTCAACACAACAGGAGAGTCCACCCAATGTTATCGAACCCCAACACACATACACGTGTTTCCTATCAAACACACGAACACCTTCTGACATGGTCAGAACAAGAATACCGCAGTCACAACATCCAGGCACTCAAGGCACAGGTAATCCAGGATTAGTAGAGAGACTCCTATTGCTCTCTGATACCCCAGGCCCCCAGCCGAAAACGTCTTCTCACTATCATCACGCCTCATCATTCAAGCGTCCGAGTCCGTGGATTCCACCAGCGCCCTGCAGAACCACACCGCCCCCAACATGAAGCAGTGTCTGTCGATGCAGCGCATAAGACGCGAAGTTGATTGATGCCACGATCTCCTTATCGTCTGTTCGGGAGATAGCCCACTCGAGCCACACCTTGTTCCGGCGAAATGGCAGGTAGTTTAGCCGCGTGAGGATGTAGTCATTCTTGTCCACCTCGGGAGTCCACTCGCCCTTGCCATCGGGAAATAGCTCAGGAAACAAAGCCACTTCAGATTCAATTTGACGTGCAAGTGCCATGGGCCTGTTGCTCATGGGGCCGAGCCAGTTCTTCCAGATCGCGTAAAACAGCATTTGAGGTATATCGACAATGGGAGCGAAGTCGGGATTGACAATGAAATAAGAGGGTCGCCTGATGACAGTTTTGTCGATATCACAGCCGTCGAGTAGAATATCCAGGTTTCCAACTATGTGGTCCCGCAAGGCTGTGGGGTGTGGCACTGGCGACTCTTCGAGGGTGTTGATAGTGGCCCTCACCCAATCGTCGAAGGACTGCTCTTCATAAGCAACCCGTTGAGCGGGCTCCTGTGGCTTTCGCTCGCAAACATTGTATCAGCCAAGATCCATGCTTGAGCATATTGACTATTTTGGGATGAAAGGTACCTACCTGCATGAGCTCGTCGTGATCCGCTACAGATGCAGTTGCAGTTGTCTCTGAGAGATGGTTTGCGCGATTTGGCACAATCATGTTGAAGCGTTCTTCGGAGAGAATCCAGCCATATTGCTCTCTAAGGATTGCAAGCACCGTGGCTCTGCTGAGATTAGGCATATTGGTGTAGATCTGTTCAGCGGTTTGCTGCACCTGCCAGTCGGGAACGTCGCTAGGCTCTGCCATGGCTGCAGGATGGTGGCAGATGGGGAAGATATTGGATAGGATGCGCGAAGTTAACGCTCAAGAGAAGTCTTGAATCTTTCCCAAGCTATTAAAAGGGCCTCAGGCAGCGGACCTGGGTAGATTGGGATTCAAGATAAAGATGCCTTGCCTTTTTCACCTTCACTAGGCACTGGGCACATGAGTGACGAGCCAGTGTTTTGTTGTAAGGGCAGCCGAATTGAAATAAACAATGGAGCTGGCAGGACCTGTGCTCGTTCAGTGTCGTGTCAATACCTCAGTATAAACAATAAAGCTTAGGCAGCGGCTGTACATATTCAACTGTGGTGCTGCCAGAATAGTCTTAATAAGGCATTTTCCTTTGTGATTAATTCGGTCCTTCCAGCATCACAGATGTCTAACAAATATCAAAGACTCACCCTGCTTTAATCAAGTCTTGATCTGCTCACAACGATGACTCAACACCACAGTCAAAGAACTGTAAGAAAACGCATACCAAAGCTTCAAATGACCTTACTAATCCAGATGGTCACACACCAATGTATTGGCAAGGGGAGCGCATTCTGGTGTCGGCCCCAATTCTCAAACCTCACTGTGAACATCTCCCAACTCATCAGAAGCGTCAGATGATGATACCATTTGCATTGTTCGAGATTATCTTCATAGCTTCTATGATTTGTTGCCCCTTTCATTCCTTCTTCTTTTCATGAATCGATGAGTTGAAGGCTGTGCAGTCCCTTTCGCAAGGTAAGGAAGCTAGAATGTTGACGACCTGGGTGGCAGACGGCACGTATCATCCTGAAAGCCAATCTTCAGTTGTATTGAGCATCAGAAGCAGTATCGACCTCGATCTCTTGCACGACTGCGGACAAGATTGCTCTCCATTACGTGGGTGGTAGGTCGGCAAACATGCAGCATCTGCCAGAGCGAAATATTGTTCAAAGCTCAATCTGATTGAGAGGTTCAGCAAATGGAGGAAGGCAAGACCCTCGAAAGATGGCACCTGTCTTCTGATCAGCGTCTTGATGCATATTGACAGAGATGGGAAGGAAAGAGCAAAGCGATCTGCTATACGTATGACACCATGCTCTCTCTAGCACAGAACACCTTCCTGCAAATGTCGTCTGACGTGGATCACTAGAAGTCTTCCCGGCGCCCAAGCATTCTCGTCCCTCTTCTCCCTTTCTTCTACAGATCTCATCAATGATGTAAAGCGCTATGCAGTTTCGCTTAAGAATGATTCTCCGGGGGCACTCAGTCTCATTGCACTGCGAGGCTGGCGTTTGGCCTTAGCCTCGGGGCGGGCGCTCTATAATTATGTCTTCTGTTTTTCCCCTTTCCTCAGGACTTGTGGACTTACTAACAGGTCATAGACCGTTGTTGGAGATCAATAAGTCCAGTACGCTGCATACCTTGGCTGCGAAGGACGCATGACCGCCAATTTTTCATTTTACATTACTTCTATAGAGCCTTTTTTGTTCATCAAACACTTTGCTACGTGCAGAGTCTTGGAGGAGAACCCATGTTTCCCCTAGATTGGTGTTGTCAGTACTATCGACCGGATGGTGGGTAATGTGGTGGTTGGAGAGGACAACGAGAGGTGGCGAGACCGAGTTTGCCTCGATATCTGTAGTTGGGTGAGAACATAGGGCCTCACCCCAGTGACCAGGCGTCGGAGAGAGGTAGTACACAGGGTAGGACTGTATTTATATTCTATCGCGCTCTAGCTTGTGGAGAGAACTTATGATGGACACGCCACCATAATGCGCAGTTTGGATGACTACCTAAGTACGATGTGTAGACCGTAATTTGGCGTCTATTGGTGACCTGGATGGCAGATCACAGTATTTTCTCATTCAGCGAGTTGATATCTACAGTGATGTACCACTTCATCAAACTCCCCTAAACGCACTTGGGAAAGTCTAGCAGGTAGCAGTATGGCTACTTCTATCTCCTATTAAATATCCACATGTCCAATCGCAGCATGGTACCCAAGGTCTTACTCGTTTAAGAATAATACTGAAAACACCGTCACAACAGAAGTAGCCCTTGTCTTGGTGCTTTCCAGCAGCAACGCCGTCAGAGACTGTCTGTGATATATAATGCCTCTGGTTAAAGCTGGTCGACAGCTTCGCGCGTCCTACAGCTATAGAATCTCCCTCTGCTCCTGTTTGGTATAGAGGTAAATCAGATTCTCTGCATGGAATACCGTTTGGGATCCAGCTGAACTTAATGAAAGCCACGGGCCTCTACCTCTATCCCTTCCCGAAGTTACAGCATTGTGATCTGAAAATATTACTTATGCACAGTTGGATTGATTTGGTTTTGGTATGCGAGAGCGCTATCGGTTTACCGCGCGTAGAATTAATTTTAAACTACAATTCTCGGCTTTGGTAATGATACAAGAATCATCATCCCTCTCTCTCTTGTTTATATCTTGGTCTCGTTGTGAGAAACTCTTGACAAGGTAATATGATGTACATCGGATATCGGCCCAACCAGTCCTTTAGGGCCATATGTTTTATGCCTTCTAAATTACTCATGTAGTTTAGGGACTCGTGTCAAAACAGTGACTGCAGTCCCATCATCTAGTACTTTCTCTTTCTCTTCAAGTCTATACCCTCCCAAGCGTGGGAGTATAACAGTCCATACAAGCCAGTAGAGAAAGCCAAAGAAAATTCTTGAAGGACACAAGTCAGTCTATTAAGCTCTCAAGTTTTGTCCATCACGACTTATGTGTAAAAGAGAGGATTCTGCAAGCTATTGGGGAATCAAGAAAAGGAAATACTTACACACCAGTGCCCACCACAGCATATGTCGCATACCATAGCCCATCCTCCTTGGGCTTCGAAGGCGGAAAGAACGGCGCGGCAAGTAAAGCAGCACTAAACAAAGCCCTGAACACGACAGCCGGCGTCCACGCTGTGAAGGGACGTTTGAGATCCGGCCTCTTATAACGAAGCCAAAGTAAGCCGATTGCAATAGCAAGGCCGTAGATTTGGCCGGGATAGCCCTCGACTTCGAGGATGAAGGAGTAAACTTCATTCGTAGGCGGTAGGGTAATCACGAGGACCGAAGGGATGAAATGGACGATCAAGCCGCCGAGTGGAGCATTGAACGGTTTCGAGGACGATAGAAGCTTTGAGAACGGGAGAAAGCCAGCTCGAGCGACTTCTTGGTTGAGGCGGGCCTAAATTTAAGAGTCAGATCTCAATGATGATTGAATAACGAGGAGAGCCTTCGCCTCAATAGATTCTAGATAAGCTTACAAGCGCAAAGGTAACAACCATAACATTGCCAGCGGCAGATAATGCAACGGCAAGGGGTAGGATCCGACGACCAACATATTGCCCGAAAACGCGCTCAAAGAACAGTGCGGCGATGAGTTGGCCGCTCTGCTTGATGTCCTCAACTGGCACAACAGCGAAGTAGGCCAAGTTAGCAAGCAAGTAAAGGAAGCAAGCCGTTACCAGCGCAGTCAACGAGACTGTCTTGAGCGTGCGAACAGGGTCTTTTACTTCGTTTAAGACGTTGTTCAAGTTTGTCAGCCCAGCATACGAGTAAAACACCTTGAAAAGCGAGGTTGCGAGTGTGCCGAAACTCCAATCGCTACCATCCCACAATTTATCCCAGGCGCCTTCCCTTCCGAACGCAAGTCCGGCATTGTCTCCAGTCAGACTATCCTGATCCGACTTACGGAAGATGACGACATAGAATGCTGAAAGGACCATAAAGCCTACGATTCCGACTTTAATCCAGCCCAGAAAGTTTTGGATCCGTATCCCGGCACGATACCACACGCCATGGATGACTGTGATGACGGTCAAAAGCGCAACGGCTAGGCCCTTACGCCAGAAGTCGCTGGGCTCGCGGTCGAAGGCGAAGAAGACGTACTGGCTGAAGATGATGCAGTTACTGGCTGTGAATCCTAGCAGCACGGCTTGGACGGCGACAAGTGTCGAGGCTAAAAACCGCGGTCGGGGGTATGTAAACTCTAGATCTAGTGAAAGAACCGAATGTTAATAGCAAATCCTATGTTCTCCTGGGTAGACGGATTTATTTAGACGATTACTTCTGGGATGTGATGTCACTGAAAAGGAGAGGGTCTGGTCGTTATGACTGGATACTCACAGACTTTTTCACCTCCGGATCGAGGCAGCACTGCGATAGCATTCGAAGTCAGCATATTAACATCGTGAAACCCCCCAAAAGCCAAGTCGATCAAAATTGAGAGCACGAGACACGATCAAAGTCAAGAAAACAAGTACAGGGGAAAAGAAACGACCAGGAACTACTCACTGCACCCATACTCTAGACTAACAGCCAGACCAGCCGCCACAATAATAGCACCAATAACCCAGAGTGTCAAGGAAAGCCCAATGCTGCCAACAGACTTAAGGATGACGCCCGGCACGGCGAACAGCCCACTGCCGATCACGCGACTGATGGAGATGATATATGCGCTCTTCCAGTCGATATTCCTCCCCAGGACCGAGTCCTCGGGGAGCACATCGTCCTCGAGATTACCGTGCTCGGGTTGCTCATGCTCAAGTAAGGGACGGGTCTCCTCGTTCACAGATACATCGCTACGGTCGGGTGACGCCATGATTCTGAAGTCGTTTTTGTGAATTCCGTCAATTTCGTCTTTGTTGTTGTTAGTTGTCGTTCATCGAGTAGTCTGTTGTTATAGCAGACAGCAAGAAAGCTAGGACGTTAGGACGTGCGACCCGTTAACAATCATGCGAACGATCTGGCCCGCAAGCGAAGTGTTCGAAGTAGTCGAAGAAGCAGAGGGACTCTCATCGCCCTCTCTCCTCTTCTCCCTATCATTAGTGCTGCCGAAAGTAGAGAGCTGGACACTCGTCAGAAGCACCATCAATAAAAAAGTCGATATGATAGACTGATTCGCATCCAAGTTTAGGACTCCTAAGCCTTCTATCAGGAAAAGCGAGAAGGACAAGAAGATGTGAGTGGTATCGGCGACGGATGGTGCCATGGAGTATTTGATTATAAATTATCCTTTGAAATCCCCCAATAAATATCCCCGTGACGGTAGGTTGTCGTATGGTACTCTATCTTCCGTGTTATATAAATAGAGCTGGTGGTTGACCCCGAGGGTTCCGATGCATCTAAATGGGTGGTGTCGCGCGTTCGCACGCAATATGTCACAATCTTGCATCAATCGCCTGTCATCCTCCTGACAAGATACCTCGTCTCGCCTATCTATTAATGCCAAGACGTTTTTACCCATTTCGGTGAAATTGTATAAAGAGGCGTTCTCCCCCTTATAATTGAGAGCCATCATATCTATTTGATGTGGCAAAGATGCGATAAAGAAGCCTGAACGAGAAATATCCGTACATTATTACGTCGGTGGTTCTTACCACACTGGACCCTTGCGCTTCATGGCCGCGGCTCATCTCAAACATGATTGGCTGAATCTCGTCGTTCCATTCCGTGATATGCAGGCTCTCGGTATGGGCTTGTGCAGACTGATAATTTATGCCGGGCCCAATCCAGACTTCTACTCATACTACACTCTGTACCTGTGGCTGAAAAGAAAGGACTTCACAACCTACCTAGGTGACGATGTCGCTGTGAGCAACGATTTCAAGCCACTTTTACGATTAGTGAGGAAATGTCCTAAGTTCAAGTCATTGATATATATTAGGACAAGTACGATATTCTTAGATCCACTAGTAGGGTTAGTTGCACCGCTGTCTATCAGCAATGTCGACGATTGTGTCTTCTCCCCTTCATTCCTAAATGTGTCACGACGTTGATCCTTCAATCTACCTTGCTCACAACCAGTTTTGCCTCTGCTCTACATGCTGCTTGAATTCAAATGAGTCATGGAGTTAAGTCAGCCGTCTTCTTCGCCGCCGGGACTTTCCAACCTCCCCGCTGAGATCCTTTTGCTCATCTTGGATAACTTCTGCCTACACTGTAGAGAGCCGAAGGATGGAGTGCCCAAGCCCACGTCCTCAGCAAGAAGCAAAAGAGAAAAGAGCCATCGTGGTATTGTTTGGATCTCCAGAGGCTTTGCACTGCCAGCTTGGTCTCGAGGAGACTTCGTGACGTCGCTCAACCAATCCTCTACCATGAGTTCTCCCCTGGATATGGCGACTCTTGGCTTTCCAGGCAATGCACATGGTCCGGGCGACTCTTTTCCTTTCTCCGGACACTGACGCGGCGCCCCGACCTGGCCAAATTGGTACAGGGACTTCATCTCGACTATCGGCTCCTAACGTCCATCGCTCATAAACAAAATGAAATTGAGGCCGCACTGGAAGATTTAGCTTTGATCCGCGGGATCGATCTCCCCACTTCCCTGGAGCAATTTCGCAGCATACGGGAACAGGAGCTGATGAGGCCACCCCGTCCCTCAGCCGACGAATTGGTAGCCATGGTCCTTTCATGTCTCCCCAGTCTGGCTCGACTCTACATTCCGTATTCGATAGCGTTAAACCCTCCTCCTACATCAGCTTTGAGTGCTGCTGGGAGTTTACGGCTCCCTCTCCAAACCCTGGAAATCGATGCTGATGGAACAAATCTGAGAAACGGCTTGGGTGGCATTCTCGATATGTCGATTTCAACATTAAGGACTCTTGACGTCGACTTCTTCACCTCATCCGATGACGAGAAGCCGGGTTTTTTGAACTTTTTCTTTCCCAGTCTGCGAAATATTAATGTCACAAGTAGTAGGATGGACGGGCTAGATGTTAAATTACTGCTTTCTCGCTGCACAGGTCTTGAAAAGTTTTCATACAATTGTGGTAAGTCGCAAGTCTGTACTAGCCCTCTGATATATGAGAGCGGTATGTAGACGGAGCTTCGCGCTAATATTTATCACTGTCGATCTTTGGTTGTATAGCTTCAAGTACAGGTTGTATTCGACCATCCCACATCATAGCATCTCTCAGCAAACACAAAGAAACCCTCACAACGATGCGACTTGGCCTTCAAGAGTCTTGACTCGTCGCCAGGAAAATCCTCCTTGAGCCAATAACCAGCTTGCAAGCTTTCCATGCCCTTGTGGACGTGTCACTCAACGCTTTATACATTTACAATGACATAGATGAGCGACTGGAGGATGGTGACATCTTATGTCAACTCCTTCCTCCTTCCGTTGTCTCGCTACGGATATACGACACTGTGAGCGATCCAATGCTCGCACGCTTGTCGAAATGCCTCCTCGGCCTTGCAGACGCTGCTTCTCAGGGCCGGTTCCCGAGCCTCAGAAGAGTCACATGTCACGTTCGCGAACGGCTGGATGACACAGCCTGGTTCTTATGTTCAATAAGGCGGATGTAGAGTTAGACATGATCCTTGACCCCCCAAGTGATAATTTGCGACTTCGGTGCTATTCTGCTTCGTCCGAGTCGTCCGTGGACTTTACTGAACCCTTGTCATGGTGACTTGACGACCATTCAAGATTTGACCCGCCATCACATTGCGAATAATGCACAACAAATATTTCAAAAGGGGCTACCCGTTGCTCTGTTCAACGTAGCGCGCGCGCATAAATGACGAATTTCAAATGGTCGATCAAACCAAGAGCAGAATTATCATCATAGTGTTGATGCTTGCAGTTCACCTTTTTTCGCGATCGATCTCGGGCATGTGGTCTGCTGGATACCCCATAAGCAGCGCGAAACTGGACTCTTGATCAAGCATCTATCTTCTCTCGTTATATGTTATACTGAATTTATTCTGTTCCCGTCAACAAGATTTGAAATAACATTGACTGGGACCTCGAGCTGACTGATGCATTCAAGGTTATTCAACTGCCTCTGTGAAAGGTTGTCTACCACGGCTCAAGTGTTGCAGCAAGGGCCACCTCCTCACGGCCTCAGATTTCGGCAGGTTCTTTGACTGAATCTAGACTTTTCGTGCACTCAAATTTAGGGCATGATGCATCTCAGACGTGTACATTTAACGCAGAACTCAAATGGAGATTGTGGTTGGGAAACTTAGATTGGAGTCCAAGTTGTGTTCAAAGTTGGTTTGGTCTGTTGACAATGGAGCTTGTGAACTGATCACCGCCAGATAAGTCGTTTCAGTCTCCATAGTCAGCTGTGCATCAAGGCATCAGCCCGCGCCATACGCTTCGATATGCCATCATCTGACAGACAGGATTGCAATGGACACAAAATAGGTTAATCTGGGATGGAGGCGCGCTACGAAGAATAGAGATCACCACCTCCACCGCTCGCAGACTCTAGTCTAGACCGGACTTCCCGAATAAGAGCCTTCGCCTCCTCAACCTCTACGCCGTCCTGGCAGAGCTCGTTCGCGAGTCGGCTGGCCGTGGTATAATCCTCAGTTCTCATGGCATACCGTGCAAGCCACATTCTCGCTTTGCTAGTTGCGGCCGTGACCCCAGTACCTTCACCCCCACCTCCTCCACCGCGTCCATCTCTCTTTTCTTCGTCATCCGATGTTCCGCCCGGTGAGTCGCGGTGTATGGCGATACTATCACCCTGGCTTTCAGTGGTTGGGCCCGTTTCTTGCGCAACGCATCTCTCCATGTATTCTTTCGCCTCCTCTTCATCTCCAAGCTGAGCATACATGCCAGCAATTTGCAATAAGATCTCTGGATCCATGTGAGCGCTTTGTATACTACCCGAAGCGCTTCCGAAGCTGCTGCTCGTGTCGTAGTGGCTATCTGCGAGCAGCGCCCGTTTCAATGCTTTGATTGCATCCGAGTATCGTTTCATTTGCTGTAGACACGAACCGACCGCCATCCACATTTTCCCATCCCAAGGTCGCAATCCAGCAGCTTTCTTGTAATACCACAGCGCATAATCATGCATCTCCAACACTTCGTATGTCTGACCTAGGCCGTACCAAGCCCGGTAATCTCTTCTATTGACATCGACTGCTCTCCGATAAGATTCAATAGCAGCATGTGTATTCTTGAGCTCGACGTATTCGTGGCCCATCAAAGTCCATGCCGAAAGACAGGACCGATCCAAGGTCAACGCACGACGGAAATATTGCACGGCTTTTTCATGCAGGGAGAGTAGAGAGTAGTAGTTGCCAATGACCACACAGGATTCGGGGCGAAATTTGTCGACATTGCTGCAAAGGTGTGCCAAGAAGGCCAATTTCGGCCTTGCATTCATCACGTAAAGAATGTTAGAATAGTGATCTAGCGAATCAAGTCGGTACGGGTGTACGGATAACAAATGGCTGAAGTGTTGCTCCGCTGCTACAAAGTCCTTGGCGTGGTAGGATAGAAGAGCATTGCACGTGAGGAGGAATGAGGAAGAGGGAAATATGTTGAGGAGCTGGTCGAGAGAATTGGCAAGGTTGCCATCGTGTTGATAGAGTTCCAGTGACGTGTGTATGTGAAACATAAACGACACGATATTTTGCGGTAGATGAGGCATGAGGCGATCAAGCTAATTTGGTCAGCAATGCCATTTTACACGCGTAAACCGGTCACTTACGTCGTCTCGGCGCGAGATGAGTGATGCCATCTCTTGCCAGCAGCCCCAGTTCATGGGGAACGAATGAACACTGCGGGTAAGCCATTGTAAAGCTAGCTCTTCGTTCCTTTCTCTAGCAAGAACCATGCCATAACTGTACATACTTTCTGTTAAACTCATTCGAAAGCCGTGGAAACTCGGTAGGACTTACAGATACTCCAACCACCCTTGACTTTCTACTATGTCGCCGTCTTCGGTTCTCCTGTTGTCAAACCATGCGGACAGAACACGGCCTACAGTGACCAACTGTTTGTTCACACAAACCCCGAGGTCTTGAGGACCCATGACCATCTCGGCATCCTCATCCTTCCTCTTTTCTCCCGACATGAATTTTGCATAAAGGGCGAGGAATAAGCTGCGTTGGCTGATATTCGGGATACTTTGAGCGTTGCTCGTTCGAAGATTGCCAGCAGAGGCCTTCCCTTTGCCCTTGGCCTTCGCGGCAGTGTTCAAGTCCTTGGGTGCAAGAATACCAGTGAGTGTCGATTCTGGCAAGAAGACGGCAGCACATCTGTCGAACTCTCGACAGTCAAACAGCGACTTGGCAAGGAGGTATTTGCTCATCTCCTTCATCTCCAGCACAGCCTCATCAGGATCGGTATTCTGGGCTATAATAGTTGAGGTGTACCCACTCGACACATCCGAGACTTGAGATGCATCAAACGAGACCTCTGTCTCCGGGATCGCGTTGAGAAGCTCTGCCGCCCTACGGAAATTTGAGCCGTGTCAGCTTAGTTCTAGGGCATCATTCAATGGATCATCGTTACCATTTCGAAGATTGGTAGAGGCACCGCTCTGCACACTTTACCACGGCCTCCTGCAAGGATGCACGAAGTTGGGATTTGTCGCGATTGCTCAAAGCCATGGTCAAATATTACATCTGGTAGGCGGCAAAAATTGAGCCTTCGCAGGTCAAATTGAAGGTGTGAAGAGTGGTGATGAGTGAGAGCACCCGTACACGACATCGGTCCGAGCGCCTTTGGGAATGAGAAACCGAGAGGAATGAGTTGCTCTTGCCGTCATTCATATTCATGACATCGTGAAACTCGTCATGTCTGAAATCGTAAACTTTATTGTCATCTTAAAGTGACGGTCGGTAAGTGCTATCTTAATCTCAAAGGAATGCAAGCCTCACGCGCGACGTACTTTCCCACCTAAACAAACAGGTACCTAACCCGCCAATAACACAATCGATAAAGGGCTACTAACACCCATTTCAGGGTAGCTGCAGCCCTGGAAACAAGGACCCCACAAAAAGCTGCCGGCAGTTACCGTTATCTATCGATAAGATGAGGGGAATTGAGATCCATTGTTGAGATAGGAACAGCCCCTCCTTCAGTGCTTTCCTCCAATTTCATTTTGAGAGGCTGAAATCAATATCGTACTGGATTCTTCAATACCAGATGAAGGTATGGTATGAAGCGATTACGATTACGATAACGAAGAAGCCAATGAATGAATGAAAGGTTGAATGTGCAATCCATGACCAGGACTGATGCATGAGTTGCTGAATACTTACTAAAGTTGGACCAGGTCAGCCAAAATTTGGATCTCTGATCGCCCACCCAGTGAGATAGCAACATTTGTAACACGGCAATGTGCCGGCGCGGCATTGCCCAGTCCGGCATTCTGAAAATTGGTGATTCAGTCCATGAGCTCCTCAATGCAGTGATTGTCTGATGTCGGGAGGCGGATAGAAGTATTCAATAATAATAGCTATTTACAAGTATTTATACACATCTAAACAGACAATTTTCGAAACAAGAACAGTCAGCTAGCTCTATCATGATCCTGAAGCTACTGACCTAAGTCATAGGTGCTCCTCATGAATTCTCGCTGCTACGTACATGTAATTAAGTGCCTACCTAGTACGGAGTATATAACCAAGATATCCAGGCTTACCAGGGCATTGCCATCCAAATTGCCAGCATAACATTCCGAGTCCTAGCATGCCTTGCAGCGTCTTAATCACGCAGAAGATCAGAGATCAGATTACCTATCGGCCATTACCACATTTGGAATTTTTTCGGTAGGATCCCACCTATTCACACCACCCTGACAACGAAAAGGTACAACAGTGGGCCCCCCAAGACCCCTAAAAGCCACCGTCTTATTGTTGCCCCTCAACACCAACACCATTATTGGAGAGGTCGCGACCGCCTTTTCTGCTCACTGTCTCCCTCCCTCTTTTGTCTTACAGCCTCAAAGTCAGGTGAACATACTCAATTGTGTCATAAAATACCCCCAAGAGACACACAATGGCGACAAAAACTACTCTTAAGCAGTTTGAGGCGGTGTTCCCCAAGCTCGAGGAGGATCTGGTGGCTCATGCTCAGAAGTACAACCTGCCCAAGGAGCAGATGGACTGGTATAAAAAGGTGAGACATGATCAATGCGACTTTTCTGAATCAGTATCCATCGTTGTGTGCTTTATATAGGCCGGGGAGACCTTATCGTTATGAGACACGGCAGTTACAGCGATTTTTATTTTCATTGAGCCCCTTAGCACTGACAATCAAATTTAGGCCCTCGAAGTCAATGCCGTCGGTGGAAAATGCAACCGTGGCATGTCGGTGCCCGACTCAGTATCTCAGCTCCTCAACCGGGCATTGACCGAGGAGGAGTACTTCCAAGCCGCCACACTGGGGTGGATGGTCGAGCTGCTCCAGGCCTTCTTCCTCGTGTCCGACGACATAATGGACAGCAGCGTGACGCGCCGCGGCAAGCCATGCTGGTACCGCCACGAGGGAGTTGGCATGATCGCCATCAACGACGCCTTCCTCTTGGAGAGCGCCATCTACACTCTTCTAAAGAAGTATTTCAAGAGCCACCCGGCTTACATCGACATGGTCGAGCTGTTCCACGAGGTCACGTATCAGACCGAGTTGGGCCAGTTGTGCGATTTGATCACGGCTCCCGAAGACGTCGTGAACCTCGACAACTTCAGCATGGAGAAGTACAGCTTCATTGTCATCTACAAGACGGCCTACTACAGCTTCTACCTCCCCGTGGCCCTGGCCCTGCTCATGCTCAACATCGCTACGCCTAAGAACCTCAAGATCTCCGAGGACATCTTGATCCCTATGGGCGAATACTTCCAGGTGCAGGACGACTACCTGGACAACTTCGGCCTGCCCGAGCACATCGGCAAGATCGGCACCGACATCATGGACAACAAGTGCTCGTGGCTCGTAAACCAGGCCCTTAAGCACGCCACCCCGGAGCAGCGCAAGGTCCTCGAAGAGCACTACGGCCGCAAGGACGCCGCCCACGAGGCCGAGGTCAAGAAGCTGTACAACGAGATGAACATTGAAAAGCTGTACCACGACTACGAGGAGAAGACAGTCGGCGAGCTTCGCACTAAGATCGGTCAGATCGACGAGGCCGAGGGCCTCAAAAAGGAGGTCTTTGAGACTTTCCTCGGCAAGATCTACAAGCGTAGCAAGTAAAGATGGGGAAAAGTATCTCTCCGCTCCTGTGACAAGAGCGTGGATCGACTTTCTAGATCAGTGAGGATCAGTATTTAACCGACGATGAGATCAGAACTAGCGGTCGAAAGGAGGATATTGAAAAAGGATAGATCGGTAGATGTGATATACAAGCGAGGAACCTTTGCCTCCTTAGTACAGAAAAATCTGATGTAATAATGAATACCCATACATAAAACTCGGGTGGTCTTCGGTGTAAGCCTTGAGTAACATTGTGCTGCTCATCGTCCTGCATTACTTTTGCATTCCACTTTGCTCAGAATGTAAACAACTGATCTCAATCATGATTTACTCCTTTTCTTTTGATTTTCCTAGTTTTGTCTGCCTTGTAGACATACCTATTGGCTGGTAGGCATACGCCAAACTAAGAACGAAAACCACACCACCGACCAAGAAATGCTATCGTAATATCATTCCGTCATTCAGTAATTTAATCAGAACACACCAGCTTCCATTCTGGAAGTCATGGTGAAAGACAGTCAAGTCAAGAAGCCCGCTCCCAGACGCGAAGAAAAAATAGATCGCCTATTGCGAAGAAGAATCGGAGGAACATAAAAGATTTCCAAGGCCGTTAAGGCACTGTAATGACGTAAAGTCAATGCGTAAAGATCATCATCCACAAACCAAAAAATGCATAGGTCCAAATTCCTGTCATCCGTGTGACCAACTCAAACTGCCTTCAAAATCCCAGTCCGTCCCGGCACAGCATTATAAGCAGCCTCGCGCTCTTTGTACTCGCGCCGCTCTCGTTCTCGATCCCGATGTTGTCCATCCCGGTAACGATGATGAGACCCACTCCTATTCCTACTCGCTTGCCGTGATTGTTGCTGTTGATGATGAGATGACGGTAACCCCGGTACGGGCGGTGCGGTAGCATCTCTCCAATTACCCGCGGGTGCAGCAGATGCAGAGTAGCTTTTACTCCGCGACCTCGAAGTTAGCATCGTTGTCGTGCTAGGTACGGCGGGGACCGCAGACTTTGCAGGAGCGCTAGAGGTACCGGGCCGTTTCGACGAGCTGGTCTGGAGAGCGACGTCAGCTTCAGAAATGAAGTTTACCAGATGCCCTGCGCCGTCTGGTTTTACGCCGCGACCTCGTTTCCATTGCGGTGGCTCCTGGTTATCGGACGATGAAAGATCGAGGAGGGGTTTGGGTTGAGATGGATGTCGGGGTACGACGAAAGGATTCTCCGTCTCAGGATTCGGACTGGGATGGTGATGATGAGGGTTAGGATGGGTATGTAAGCGATTTGCAGAAGAGGCGTGCTTGGTAGACGGTCGGGTGGCAGTTGAAGATGATGAAGGACCCGTTGGACGGCGTGTTGAGGATCCCGCGACTGCTTTTTGAGACGATGAAACTCCGTGATCGGGGTTTTTATCTGTGGCGGCGGCCGTAGGATCGGTAGTGGTAGCTGCCGAAGCAATCTTCATACGCGGGACTGACGCAATGAGTCCATCATCGCGCATCCTCACCGAGTGTTCCAGCGCAGATGGGAACCACGAGGTAGCCGACGCTTCGGCCTTTGGCGGGGTCGACGGCGAGTCTCCCAGCAGTTTGTCCACACCATGATTACCGATATGTTCACTACCGATGTGCTGAGACTGCCTCTTCTCCTCAAGGGCTTGCTTGCGATCTTCGTATTCTGTGTCCAGAAGACCGCCGTCGATGAAACCGTCGTTGCTTGTCATGCGCCTATGGTGGATTGAGCTAGATTGCCGGTGATGTGAGTTGCTGGGTTGTGCGCTGTACTGTGATGCTCGCTTGTCAAATCTCGTCATATCGAGTAACGACTCAAAGTTCTCATTGACAGAAATTTTCATACGGTGGCCCTTTGAAGGTGAGATGTTGCTAGACACAGCCATGGTTTCCTTCATCTCTGTTATTGCAGCAACCAAGTCTGTCTGTTTTGTATTCTCTGGTCGACGATCAACCAAATACCAACTTCGCCATCCTTGGACTGTCTCACTGAATTCGCGTGCTGCTTGCAGGTCTTCTGTGCAGAAGTATTGTACGTAATTGTCGGTGTTCAAAAAGATCGTTGTTTTCTGCTGAGACTTGACGCCAAAGCAGAAGCCCTTGGGCGGTTTAAGTTGTCTTCTCATCTGGGCTTCACTGGGCGTGTAAATATCGTAATCAGATAACCGGCACAGGCTCACAGTGTCTTTGGCTTTTGCGGCCAAGTTTGGCTCCTTTGCGGAAATAATCTGTCCAGTTTCGAGAACGGAGATCCATCTCCTATTCCATTTGCCGGGTTTATTGGAGTGGTACATCCACAATTGACAACCTGGGGGACCTTCGGTGGTTTTAGGTACGGAGCTCATATTGAGGTCATCATGATTTTCTTCGGGATCGGAATAGGTTACAGCGAGTTGGTTCTGCGAATCTCTGTCCCATGTATTCATAACATCTCTAATATGCTCATAATGGCGCAACCGGCGCTCAAGACCAAGTCCAGTATATTTCTCGACAACATGCCACGCATCTGGTCTCATTACAAAATCGTATGGCATATGCTGAGAAGTCTGAGTCAAGAGGTCGGCTGCCGTTGTATCTGGGCTGATAGATAAGCTCAAAGTATGATGACGACACCGGACCGTTACGTTCTTTACCAGTATTAGCGGCATGTTCAGCATCAATTTCTCTTTTGGAAAATACTCACGCGATCATCGGCGTTGATCGCAGTTTTCGGTGCATCCGTCAAAGGAACAATTCCCTTTCCACCAGGTTCAATATGTGTAGCAGTCTTCCTCGTCGGCTCGGGCTCCGGGGCGCGTTTGCTGACCTCAGGCTTGCTGGGTACTACTGTCACTGGGGAAGGTACTGCAACTGCGGGCGACAAGGGTGACATATCTTCCTTCTTGCTGCTCTTCTGGGGTTTTGTGAGACGAGAAATCTTCCCTTTCATCGCATCTTTGCTACTCTGTGGTTGATCAATTGATCTTTGACTATTTTCTAGTTGTTCCTCGAGTCTCTGTAAATCTTTCTTTTTCTGCTCGGCGAGCAGGCGATCTCTCTGTGCTTCCCATTGGGCCTTCTCTTGACTGGCTCTCGCCGCTTCATCGCTCTGTTCAGACGATCGAGATTGCGTGTCCCGACCCATTGGCACACTTCGTTCGAGGTTCGAGTCATGGGCCGTTGTCGCGGGGTCGCTACGGTCGGTGGTTAGGGGAATCAGTACCTGGTGTTTCGTTCTTGTGTTGTGCAATTGAGGTAGCGGGGGCGAGTTAGACCTCGGAGTTGATATTTCCTGGTCTTTTGGACTGCTCATTGTTTTCTTAAATGTTCGCGGAATACTTGGTACAGGAGGCGTCGTGTTATTGTTAGGATCTGAACTGGTGGTGGTCGTAGCTGTCGGACGGATATTGGTGCTCCGACGATACCTCGACATAGAACGAGAAACAGGGTTAGAGTTCGCCAGTGGCGCGCCATGGCTATCCCGAGTCGTTGGCAGCACCGGCGACGTGGGGATGCTCTGCTTTTTCCGCACCGTCAGGTATCGAGACGGACGGACAACCTGCTGCTCGGTCTCACTGAGACCATCTTCATAGTGGGACATGGCGCCAGGGACCCTGAATATGAGTGACGTATTGTTCTGGTTAACTCTATCGACTACACCGCACTACAGCCCTTCCCGATGCTCAAAGAATCTCCGTGCATTTGATTGTGAGGTAAAAGGCAAACTGGTAAAGAATCTTCGGATGAAAAGAGATGGTGAGATCCCAGTCCTGCCAGTGCATACGTGTAATAAGCCAGCACGCAATGGTAATTAAAGGATGAGGCGAGGGAGACCTGTGGGCCGATCGCCATTCAATTGTTGCGCTAGCAAACAAAAATCTCTCTAGATCGTTCAGTCGAATGGGAAGCTTGGCTGCTTGGCTGGCTGTCTTATGGAGATCTTGGCGCCGTTACTTAGCTGAACAGTGAAGGGTCATCTTGGTATTGCGATTCGCAAAGCTGGGTAAAATGACGAGTCTATTGCGATGGGCCTTGTGCCTGGCATGGCACGCGACATCATTGGCACAATTATGTTCCTGTAATTCATCCGACCCTTGGACTATAATCACATGCCAAGCACATGTTTCAGCTTTCTATTACGGGGCATCGAATCGTCTGAGCTCACTGCCAACTCTTGTGTCTAAACTATTGGATCGACATACCATTGCTAAATTTGGCATCATCTCGCTGTAAGACTATGAAGTCGTAATGGAGTAGAAATACCTGGTAAAAAGGTAGTATCTACTAGTTACACTGGTCAATTAAGCAGCTTGAAGATTTTGTATTGACCTTTCATGAGAGCCAAATTTCTGGTACCTTACAGCTGCGGATGCATAGACGCTATAGAACCTCATCAGCGGCTATATGTAGATTATCCTGCAGATCTCTCCAGATCACCAACTCTCTTATTCTGACTTTCAACCTTTTTCTTCTGTTCTTTCGATAAGGAATGATGCTTGGAAGACTTTTACTTTTTCTAGTAGCATAATAACCGAATTCTATTCTAGGGCAATACAAGTACGCGGAGTAGGGCTGTGATTTTACGGTCTGTGAGCGTCATCCCTGTCTCCATGCTTGCAAACTCTTAAAGCCCCGCCAACAAGGATTGGCGGCATCGTGAAGCCGCATAGCCGCTGCCCTCCGAGAGAAGACCGAGCACGGGTAATACGGACCATATTCAGGTTGGTAGGTAGGTATGATAGGACATACATACAGTTTGGAGAGTCCCAAGTTTCCTAAATACCTATTCCTTTGAGTGCCATTTCAGCATCAATTGGCTGTGGTCTAGGCTTTGCTAGTATTGGGGAGATCGTCACCTCAATATGAACTACTTTGATTGGTTCATCACCCTTGTTCAGCAATTGGCGATCTTTCTGGTACTTGCAAAGCTTAGACCACAATCGATTGATGCTGAAATGGCACTCTGAGGAATAAACAGCAATACTAATTTCCGATCTTCAATCATTAAACTCCCCAATTTCCTTCACAGATAAGGGTGTGCAATTTAGTCTACCACCACAAGACTCAATAGCACTCTTCAACTGGTGTTTGCTTTCGCTCTTTGTTGAAAAACATTGGGTATACTGAACAGCTAAATCTGAGATGGCGCTACCATTCGATCACCACGATATCCTCTGAGAATGGCGGCATCAGGATTTTGGCACCCCTCGTCGGCTTTGCCAGAAGATGTAATTGATCTTATTAGCAGCGACGAGAGTGATGAGAGCGGACAGAGCGATGAGAGCGACAACAGCAATGGACGTAATCAGATCAGCAAATTCGAGAGTGTTCACAATGAAAAATCTGAGCTGATAGACGCTATTGAGGCAGTTGAAACGCGTGGCGATTTCTCCACGACAAAACAGTACACCCAGTATGCAAATCCCGGGCTTCAGATCGATGACAAGCTGATCACTCTGCCGTTGGACCCTGCCCAAGTGCCTGTGATCCGCGGTGCAGCACGCCAGGCGCCTTTCGGGCGAGGTGATCAGACGATCGTCGATACTTCGGTGAGAAAGACATGGGAGCTTAACATCTCTCAGTTTCGCCTTGTCAATCCGGCGTGGATGGAGTTCATCAAGATCGTCTTGAACGACATGTCGCAGAGTCTTGGCATGACCAATGTTAACATAGAGCTCTACAAACTTCTTCTATACGAGGAGGGATCTTTCTTCAAGCGTCATAAAGATTCCGAAAAGGCGCCTGGCATGATAGGCACGTTGAGCATATGTTTACCTTCCCATCACAAAGGCGGCGAGGTCCATCTATCGCATGCCGGAAAGGATCACGTCATCGATACGAGCAAGAGTTTCTTCGACGTATCTGCCCTCGCGTGGTATGCAGATGTGACACATGAGATCAAACTAGTTCAAGAGGGCTACCGATTAGTCCTGATCTACAACATTATCCAGACAGGGGACGGTGTCGGCCCAGCTTCCGCGACCGCGTTCGATGAACAAGATATGAGAATCGATGATGCGCTCGCTCGACTTATTTCGTCTCATACTCCGAGGCGTCTAATACAAATCCTAGAGCATAAATACTCACAAGCGAATCTTTGTTTGAGCCATCTCAAGGGTCGGGATCGTGCGATCGGGCGAAGCTTAGAGAAATCTTGCTCGAAGAATAACTGTTATCTGTTCTTGTGCAACGTCACAAAAGTGAAATCAGACTGGGAGGAATACGGATACGGTGGCTACGGTTACCACCATGAAGATCGTGGCCCCTCGTTCGCCATGGATACCATAGCCACATCTAATGGCCAAGTGTTTGCTTCAGAGGTTGAATTAGATCAAGAAGATGTTCTGAGTCCTTTACCTTATGGCTCAGATCGCGATGCAGATAGTGAGTCTGAGGGTGAGGACACCGGCAATGAGGGCGCGCCCATTGAATATCGATATCATGATTCAGTAAGTCGGCAACACTTCCCGTCCTTCTTGAGGGAGGAAACCAAGTACCATCTTCAGGCATCCTAACTATTGCAGGCCCTTGTCATAGTCCCCAAGAACAGACTGCATCAGTTCTTCGAATACAACGTAGAGATGAAAGTCCTCTATGATCTCGCAATGGCTGACTTCGAAGCCAACGCCAAGAGTTCCGACGCATGTCACCAGCTTGCGAGCTTCTTAGCAAAGGTCGTTCAGGAGGCTCCAGACTTCTCGGCTCCAGTTATTGCGACCTCTTGGAAGTTGAGCGATCATTCCTTGTTCGATACTGCCGTCCGCGCAGGATTTCGCGAAAGCAACCCGTCCACTGCCGTCAAGGATGCAGTACTGAGCATCATCAACGGTAACCAAGGGGAAATGAATAACTGGGATAGGAGGTATGTTTACGAAACCCAACAGGGGCGGATGCTATGATCAGCACGGTACTAACATGCAGTTAGTCTTGATACATTTGTGAAATGCCACCTTGATCTCACTGCATTATCAAAATCCTTAGACTATGTCGGTGAGAGACTTGCTTGCAGTGATTTGCAGGCGTCTTTCCAAAAATGGCGGATCACAAAGGAGCTTCAACGGCTTGAAGAACAGGCATCTCTGGAAATCGCCGATCATGATGCCCTTCTAGAGATTACATCTAGGCGGTTAGGGGATCACAACTGGGTTCAAGGAACGTGAGTAAAGCACCATGTTCGAATTACTATCATATTTTCCTTGACACTTTGAGGCTGACTGGAATAGACTTATTCCCAAGCTTCGAGATCAATCCACCAAGCAGCTTCAGTCGAAAATAATATGTTCATTGCTAAGAAAAGATCGGGAAGGGGTTCTGCCCACCGCAAAACAGAGTGTTGTTGATCTTCTTGAGTCGGGCGCCACCCAAAAGCTATATCTAGCAAAGATCAAGTTTACATCCACAGGAGGCGACATCCAAGACTGGGAAGAGAGTGAACGATTTCTTCAACTTCTGGACGAGTGCCTTCTCTCTGGGCTACAAAATTACGTTGATGAGATCCTAGGTCTCAGTCTGACGTCTGTCAAGACTGCAGCAGTTCACGTTCAGACAGCCAACGATGGCCCGTATGCTCATTCAAGGATAACTGAGAGGAAAACTCAGACCTTGGCTGAGCAGATGCTCTCTACCTTGAGCAAGGATTTTGAGAAGCACAAACTTTCAAGCGAGCCCGCAAGAGACTTTTTCCTAGCCCTCTTCCGCAAGTTCATCCTTAGAGACCTACCCCGATATCCGAAGAAGCTCGATGGCTACGCTCACCGACCCCGCGGCTGCCAAAAATGCAAGCACTGCACAGAACTGGATCAGTTTCTGACTTCCAAGACGCAAGACCAGTATCAAGCCGTAAAGGGACCGCAGATCTCTGCCCATCTGAAACAGCTGCTACCGCCAAGCCTGTTCGATTGCGCGGTCGTCGATGTTACGACGGGAAAGGCTAAGCAGCTCAGGCTCACGATAAAGAAGTTGGGAGTTGAGCATGAGAAGGATCTAGAAAAGTACAAATCCCTCTTGCGCAAGGTCATTTCCAGAGTTGAACCCTTCCGCACTGAGTACGTGAAGGAGTTTCTTGGAGACGCGTACAGAGAGAATGTAATGCTCATACACGTCCCGCACGCAACCGAATTTCTGCTCAAAGAGGCTACGTCGTCAGAAACGAACAAGAAGCGACGGGCGGAGGAAGAGCTCCAGGGATCAAACGCAAAGCGGTGAGGGTTTTTGGAGTCGGACGCCATAAGAAAATTCGGACCTAGGGGCTTCGGATGCGATGGTGTTACGTGATAGTTGCCGTGTAAGCTGTGTAAAATAAGTGTTCTACATAAGCGTATCAATAATCAAAGCTGTGAATGAAGAGCTGTACATCCTTGGCGAATGGCCAATTCCTGATATATATTTCTGCGCCCCGTGGAATCCAGCGAGTCGGACTCGGGTTTTAATGAATATCAGCGCCTGTCTCAAACTATTGCACACCCGGAGAGGTCCTCCTCGATAACTCCATCGAAATAGTATCCTGCGATGGAGAAGCACTTCTGGTTATTCGGAATTCAGTTCGCTAGGGAATCGAGTACATAGACTGTCAGAGATGTCATGAGCAGAGGAGGGGCTAGTGCTGATTCCCTATCTCGTTGTTCCTGCTGTAGCTCGCGTCCAGCTTAGGCGCTCTAGCCGAATTCGGCAACCAGAGTCTTCAAGGGTCCAGACGCTTACTACGCTAGTCCAAAATGGGAGTCTCATCTTATTGTCGCGTTGGACCAGCTCACTCCCTTCGCCGACGTCCTGCGCGATGGCAATTCAAGTCTTGGCCCAACTCCCATGACTTCAATGTCAGTCGACGGCTCTTACTTATCGATCGACTCACGTCGCATCCCATAGGAGCTGGCTCTCATTGTCCCAGTGACGCCGTCATGCCACTCTCCAGATTATAATCTAAATACACTCTCTTCCTCAATTGAGGCGCCTCCGACCTTTGCCCTTCTTTACGCTACTATTTTAATAGCCCCTGCGCATCATTCACTCATTCCTACATCATGATTCTCTTGACGCTTGCCCTCTTAGCTACCACGGCGGCTGCTGATGGGCTTCCAAGCAGTGGGAGTGTAGGAGTAACACCACACGCCAGCTACTCATCCTCTGTGGGCGTTCTGGGTTGCAAGATCAATACAAATCGAATTGCATACTGGCCCTATTCTGTCGATTGTAACAACATCTGCGTGTCGCTTAGCTACGGTGGCCGTACTCAAACTCTTCTACGCATTGACCAGTCCGGCGGCGCCTACGACGTCAGCTATGATGCATGGAACTACCTATACACAGGGTATTATGCGACGCAGAAACCGACTACTGGTGGTGCCATCACCATGACATATGAAGTTGTCTCTCCGTCGAAATGTGCTGATATAATAAATACTTCTCATCATAAAGTGAGCCTTCCTAGTCTTGAATTCCTATTTTGATGATATTTTCTGGTGTCCTGGTCCTACCCTACAGCCTGTGCTGCATTATCTGGTAATAGCCACATTGAATGATGACGTTGTACTAATCTCGGTTTATTCAACAGCTTCCGCTCAGCGCTTCAAACAGCATCGATTTCCTTGTTAGTTGTCTGGACCAGGAAGATAGCTGGGTTGCTGACAACTATGTTTTGTACAATAGTAAGTAGATCACACAACTTAATACCCTCTTCGGCCACTAACCCCTTCCGTGTACAGTCCAAGACCCTTTATGCTCGTACGGCGTAGATGAGACATGTACATTGAACTTGACTGCGTCGAATCAACCGACTTGCAAAAATACTCTGGGTATCGATACGGCTCTCACTACTGATCCAGTCTACAATATCGAGTATGGGACTGGTGAGAAAGTACTTGCAACAAATAACGCGGAAGCCGCTGCGACTGCCACACCTGAGCCCGACTCCTCTGCCGTGAAATACGGCGCTCGTCTTTCCCGAGCACAGTTGTTCATCATGATTATGAGTCTCTCAGCTTTCATGATGCACTAGAGCCCAAGACTGATACTTCTGTCACCTGTCGTCGCTCTCAACATCTTGTCTGCGATAGTGATGCTTTAATCCTCGAGAGCCTAGGACCAACAAACCTTTTCGCTTGATAAGCATCACTCCTGTGCCAGACAACTCGCGCTAAGCTCGTGCTACTTCACTCCTGCTCATACCAACTTGCAGATCTCCAAAGTCCAAACCCGGAGCTCTCTGATGCTGACTTGTCATAATTTGACAAGGGCGGCGTCGAATCATGATGGCTGTTTGAATATCTTCTATTCCTTTTTAGATACCCCCATTACGACAGCATTTCGTAACTTAGCCGATTAGTAATATCACATAATGATTACGAAGATCTCCCCAACAGTGTCAAAATATCATGGCATGTAGGCCTTTAAAGGGGGACACAGCGCGTCTCATCATGCCCGTTCCTCTTGAGAAATAACCAATTTCTGTATTGAAATGGGTTTGACAACTGGGGTCACGTGATCACTAGTCCTATGTATAATAGTTTCAATTTGCATTGAGTTAGGTCAGAAATAGACATGCGTTTTCCCTTCTTCAATTTTGACCCCTATGGGGTCATTTAAGCCCTATTGAGTGTGATCCTGTACGTGATCATCCAGTAGGCAATAGGCTTCGAGAACTGCAGCTTCGCTACAGTTAGTTGTAGTTGAGTTGTGGTTCTCGAGCTCTATTTCAGTATATCTCGGGCAGATGTTTCACTGTATGCATTTTCGGAAGCATATATGGGAGTGTCTCAGGCAGATCACATCTAGTCAAGATTCGGGATGCGCCCTGATCGAATTATATATCAATTGAGTCGAGTCTCTTAAGTTTAATAATATCCTCATGACCACTTGGGTCGCAAAGACGATCCCCGATTATAGACGAGAAGGGCCACACTAGGTGGATGCCCAACGACAACGCTGACGGTAGTGAAAGGACGCTCACTCGATACCCTACTTGTTTTGGAGCATCACTTGGATACATACTCGAGCATTCGACAGTTACGTTTGAGAAAGCTCATTCGCCGGATTGTCCTCTCTACAAGTCACACAATCATATCGCTAAGGCGACCTGCACGGAATTCAGAATAACGACATCGAATAGCAACATTCCGTTTTCCCTGACGCTAGATATACTGCGCAACACCTACTCTTTCTCTGTTGAAAACTTCATACTCAAGTTCCGTCTAAGCCTTAGCGGCCTCCGCCAAAAACCCCTTGTGGAAATCCGGGTGAGCCTTCTCAACATTCCCCTTGATAAACTTCTTGGTCACGATGTTGCTATCGATCTCGACGTTTTCCTTCAACGCCCCCTCTGTAGCGCGCCACTGTGAACGTATCACCATGGAGCCGGTGGGCGCCTTGCCGTTGACGACAGCGTCAATACCGTCCGAGACATTCGTCAGCTTCAGCGTGAACGTCGTCTGGCCCATCGGCCGCTTGTCCGTGATCTCGTACTCGCAGCTTGAGGATGGGTCGCCGGATAAGCGTTTTTGCGAGATCAGCTGTGGACATGTGGTTCGGATGTACTGCTGGTGGTCGTGAAGCGACTTGATCACAGCTTGTTCACTGACTCCCGCGGGCAGTGGCGTCGAGATTGTGGTTTCGGCAGGCATTTTGTTGCGGTGTGATTTCGTTGTCCTTATCTCGAGTTAACGATGCAATGTTGGCAGTAGCAATAGCAGATGAGTAGGCTCTATGAGTGTGATGGGAAAGACCACGACAGTGGCGTTTACAATCTTCAATGAGAATATCGAAAGATAGTGACATGCAGAGCGTCTTTTTATATACTCTACGCTCGATCTACGCAGCAAAGTTTCGGTAAGGCCCTACCACAGTCAGGCTCCCGCCGGAGTCGTCGGACATCTTTGGTATCGGGGGTCCGGGAGCGTAGTTTAATAGGGGTGCCAAGTCCGGGAATCGCATGATTGATGGTGTCTGTACTACTCAACTTGATTGGGCACTTGGTATTGTCCGTTGCCAGAAAATTGCAAATACATTCTCTGCTAAGAGATACTGTTGAGTGCACAATCTACCTGATTCTCATCACGGTGCACATCCATTCTAAAGAATGTCTATGAGAGACAGCCTTGGGGGATTTCGTCTTCCTATAGCAGACATAGAAAATTCGGGGCATATAGATCACACGCATATCCGAAGACCCTCACCCAGTGGCTTTCGGCTCAAAATACGTATTGTCGCATAGATAGCACTAGCGGAAAACTCTAAGACCACAACAAGACGACGAGCTTCGGAGCTCCTTGGAGATATCCACAGTACATCGGTTTGTATGCGGCATTCCATATGTACTTGAGATTATGAAGTCAAGACTTATGGAAATACTACCAGCTTCCAACATTAAAATGAGGCCATCGCTTCATCAATCAACCGGGTAACAAATGAGCGTGAGCGATCTCTATAACGATACAGCTCCCATCAATAGATGACTAGGGAGCCCTCGTGAGAAACGTGCTTATGAAGTCTATGCAAGAAAAATAAGAAATCTATAATAAGATGCTGGGAGATTATGAGAAATCTCACGTACCTGGCATGTCCGGCCCGTGTAAGCACAAATGCCCGGTCTGAGTGTTCTATTCTTAATTAAATCTTCGTATTGCTGGATATTGATATGTGTGTAGCTTTCACTTCAAAAGATCAGTCTTCTTGAATGAGTTGATAATATTAGACGAGCTTAAATCGAACTATTATCTACATACAAGATATTATTAAATTGCTCATGAGCTGCTTTATGCTCGATCAGGGAGTCACCGGCATCTCCGTTGTCTTGGCGATAGAAAATCCCGGTCCTAGCTGGTTCACTTATTGTGTCTGTGCCATGGTGTTAGCAACGGTGATGATGATTGCTGGAGTAACCAAAAGGCCTTTCACTACCGTCGACCTAGACGGCACATACCAATTTCCACCCTTTGCACGCTTGTCGTTGGCGCTTTTGAGGGTGACATCTCCGGCTGTTTGGCTGTCATTGGGGCTTTGGGGCTCCGTTTCACTGAAGATTGACACCTCCCTGTCATCGGCATGGCTTTCGATGGGGATCTGCTGCGTGTTCTGCTCGGCATTGTTGGTCATTGAAGACATCTTCTTTGGTGAGTGTATTGGATAGTGGGCTTCGAGATTGATGTAGATGGGTTGTTCAGCTGTTTGCTAGAGTGTTGATCTTTCTGATAGATGTTTGTGAGTGTGTTGATTTGATCTGGAAAGCTAGACTGAAGAACACGACAGATTTTCGTCACTTAAATATCATTTCAAGGCAGTATCCTCTTTATTTCCTGTACTAAACTTCTTCATTGCTCCGGTCAGAGAATGGTCTTTGTCCATGAACTATGATGGTTGTGTCTCTTCTTCTCCGGGACTTTCTTAAACAAACTGTTTTTCTTCTTTGTATCTATTCATTGTAGGTCGCATATCTCTCGCTGGGAAGGGCCCGGAAGACTGCGATATCTGGTGGAAGCAAAAAGGTGTACGATTTTCAAAGACAAACTCCTCTAGGAATTGATAACTAGGTCAGATATGACCATTTTTGAACTTTTCCACCCCCTCTATACATCTAAATCACACTTTTAACGTGACTTCTCTTACACATTATTCAATATCCCCTCGCACTTCCACCACCGCACATATTTGTTTGCCAGTTCGGCAGGTATTGGCCCTCGTGCCGCCAGCGTTGGCGAATGTTCTTGCGCCTTCGTAGTGTCCAAAATAATACCCCCGCACGACATATGTAAGAAGAAATTATCAAGAAAGTCCACAACCCTCAACGCAGGGTTATCCATTTCCCGGAGAGGTGACCGGCGGACGCGGCGTACCCAGTCCGTAAAGGGTATGATATTTGAGCTTGGAATGTTCAGAGATTCTGCCAGTACTGGTACCATCTCTTTCCAGGGCTGTCCCGAAGGATTGTCCATATGATATACAGGGCAATTTGCTTGCGCATTGAGCGCCAAGTCTGACATTGCACCAGCCACGGTGTCGACCGGTATCCATTGGAGGGTTCCTTCTAGACTGGGAAATAGTCTGAGGGACTGCGCGGACTTTAGCATGAAGGCGAAATGCTCGTGTGAATTCCACGCGCCGTTTACGGTAGAGCCTGCAATCTGTCCAGGCCGTAGGATCATAGCGCGGAAAAGATCGGGATGTTGCTGCAATGTTTCTTCTACCAAACGCTCGCAAACCCACTTAGCTTCACAATAGCCGACTGTCAGGGCATATTGGATTGAAACAGTTTCTTCTGGGATCCGAGGGTGCTGTGGTGATGAGTGCAAGCCGACAGTACCGATCGAGGAAACAAATTGGAACACCACACGCTCCGGGACCGCCGAGCCTTTTTGATAGGTAGACATATCCGCAGCAAGGTCGATCAAGTGTCGTATCGACTTGAACTGTGGCTCAAAGGATGCCAGTACCCGGTTGGCACTCATTGGCCACCCGTTGTGAATTATGTGTGTACAAGATACCACAAGAGATTGGTAGTCTTTCTGCGAGAGTCCGAGTTCGGGCTTGGTCAAGTCCACGGCTACGAATCGTAGTTTGGCAAATATTTCTGACTTGACAGGCATCTTTCGCGATTCAAAAGCGTCTCGCATGCGTTGACTCGCTGACACGGAAGACTGAGGGGATCGGTCAAGAATTACGACCTGGCTGATCTGCGGATTCTCAGCTAGACATGCCACCAAATGAGACCCCAAGCTCCCAGTCGCTCCGGTGATGACAACGCCAATGCCGTCTGCGCCCTGGCAGGTTTTCTCATATGGACCCCTCTGCTTGTCTGAAGAAGCCATAAAACCGGCAACGTACTTTGTAACATAATTATGGCAGTCCTCCGCTCTCCGTGGTGGTTCGAGACGTACGACCTCTTCTGCTTGATATTCGAGACGAGGGACCTGTGAGACCTCGACGTTTGGATTGGAAGCAATCGCCATTATGACTTTCTGGATATGATTCTCAGGTAGTCTTCCGTCTGTCCAATCCACATACTGAAAACCCGCATTCCGCAAGCATTTATCCCAGTGAGTTGCTGAAACAATCGCATTGGTACGACCGTCATTGAATCGCCACCAACCTTCGAGAAGACCAAATACCAAATCAACGAAAGGGAAACCTTCCGTCATTTCTGTAAGCAGGAGTACGCCATTAGAAGTTAAGGCTGAACGGATTTTCGACAGGGAGTTTGGTAGGTCGTGGGTGGCATGTACAGCATTGCTCGCAACAACAATATGTTGATTTCGGAGGTTTTCCGACGGTTCTTGTTCAATATCATGAGTAGCGAACTTCATGAACGGATATTGAGACCCAAAATTTCGGCGAGCTTGCGCGACCATTGATGGTGATAGATCAGTCACGGTGTATACCACAGGGATGTTGAGGCTGGCGAGATACGGTGCGAGGACTATAGTAGTACTACAAGTGCCGGCGCCCATTTCGAGTATTCGAAGTGGTTCAACTGAGTTGAGTGGGAGGCTCCTTGCTAGGGAACCAATAGTATCACGCATTTGTTCGTAGAAAAGGCGATTGAATGGCAGATCGCAATAGAGTGCCTTGACAAGCTCTCGACCCCTGACAGAGCCAAATATCACAGCAATTCCGTCAGTCTTTCCCATGAGGACATCAGCCAGAGACTTTCCAGCATGGTACACCAAGCGATGTGCATGAGCCCAAGGATCTTGGGCGTCGATCAGGTTCTGTAATATGAATTCACTTGTCTGAGCACCAATGGTAATCCTGGTACGGATCAGCTGGCCCTCACTCGTATCGAGCAAACGAGCATCATGTTCAAGGAATCTATAAAGCCAATCAATAAGTCGTTGGTGCTGTGGCTCATGGTGAATGCGCATCAGAGGCTGCCCCGCCTTGGCTGATCGAAGCGAGCAGCCCAGCAATTCAAATGCTTCGACCACGAGAGCAACACAGAGCCGTGTGGAGCGAGCGACGGTGATCTGATCAGTCTGATCGACTCCAAAGGCTCTGAGACGCTCGTCGGTTGACTTTTTGACGTTGTCGAAAGCTCGTATAATTTCTGATTGTGGAACTTGGAACGGGAGGGCTTCGTCGCCCACGCTAAAGGAGTTCTTCAGATCATCTTCTTGGTGATCTACAGATGACACATGAGTGTTCTCGGAGGGTGTAAACTCAGAAGTCACTTGAGAGCCGCTGTATAATGGCGTATCCCGGGCGATGGATGACGAGTCCGACAACATATCACTTGACACGAAGACGTCGCTTGGATTCTTGTCGGACGAGCCGTGTACCAGCTTTCCAATGAGTACTATAAGTTCCCGAAGATCATGAGCCTCGAGAAGGAGTTCTGTTGTAGGCAGTTTGCAATTGAACGCTCTTTCGATCTCTTGTGTGAGCTCCATGCTCACTAGTGAATCAATACCCATGTCAGCCAACGCGGAATCGTCGCTGATTTCATCCGGTTGAATTCCGAGCATGTTCGCGACAACTGCTCGTGTCTCTTGTGCGATATTCGTATTTTGAGTGTCGGTACTGACTCTCTGTTCATTGTCATGTGGCGGCTGATCGCGTGTTATTTCATTTCTTGTCTCGTCCTGTCTGCGATCCCAAATTTGAGTGGCTAACCCGGGGGACTCGCCATAACAGCCAGGCTTTGTTCCGGGTGCGCGGGCGTTTTCATTCGAGGAAGCTCTGTTGTCAGCTTTCGAGAGCCGTGCCACTAGCCGTGAAAGGGATGCTCGAGGAGCACGGGAGTAGTTAATCCCCAAGAATATCTCGCTCAGCTGACCACTTTTCGCATCGAACACAAAGAGATCAGTCAGGAAGCTTTTATCGGAGACAGCATGGTGTCTTGCCCAGATGTGCCACATACTTCCAGGCTCGAATCTTTTACCCCTGGCCGGTAAGTGAGGAGAGCGTATAATGGCCTCAACGCCTGTCGCAAGGAACACATCATCCGCGGAGGCTGATTGCATACAATTGACATAGACCCCAGCAACCTGGCAAAAGGCATCGAGCACCCCTATGTCATCGATCCAGCCAACAACGCCGGCATTGGTGTGAGTTATAGATGGATAGCGAACAGTGCCAGCACATTCACTTGGCCGACCGACAACTCGAACGACTCCTCGGTAAATTTCTCCGTAATCTACCGCCGGCGCCAGAGAGCGATACACGCTATGGCCTTGGAGGATATCTTGTGCTTCTGACTCGTCTTTAAGCATAGATAAACACTGTTCATGCGTCACCAATCTTTCGTATCTCGCGAAATCTCGGATTCCATCTGTAGTTTGAAGTTCCAAGCGTCCTTCTACACAAACACTACTATGCTTCAACTGGCCTGGAAATGGTTGTTGACCTTCATCGAGTGCGATGATTTTCCAAGTCCACGACCGATAGTCTGTGACATTTTCTGCAACTTGAAGATCCAGCCAAACCGATTGATCATTGAGACACAACGGGACGCGGTTGCTCATGTCATTGATTGAGGGGTACAGGTCTTGACCCTTTAGGGAAGGAAACTCTTCCATCAGGCTAAATAGAGCTTCGATGACCATGCTGTATTGTAAGGTGGCAGGACATATTGGGGCAGTTTGAACAAGTGAATGATCCTTGACAAACTCCACGAATGTATTTGATTTAGTGTTGACTTTGAAGAGGGCATGGCGCTTTTCTCTATCCTGAAAGCCCGTGAACGTCCAGAGGCCGCCCGATAAATCATTTGCACGCTTAGAGTCTTGATCTTCGGCTTTAATTGGTACGGGCGGTACATATTCTAGCCAGTGCTGTGTCTTCTCGAACTGATAAGGGGGCAATAGCAGTGTCTTTCTAGATGACGCGGCATATGGGCCATGGTGAGGCCAGAAGATGGCTCGGAGCCCTTGTTTCCATAGAGAGAGTGTAATATCAGCAAGGCTATCGAGACCACCATTTCGGTTTACATTAACAGGCTGGAAGTATGCACCTTGATCCGTCTCAGCTGTCCGACGGACAACTGAGGTGATCGATGATCCAGAGCCTGCTTCCAGCCAAATAGCAGATGGATAGTCCTTAACAAGTCGTCTAACAGCATGGTGAAAGAAGACAGGCTCTATCATGTGATCAGCCGGGAAGTTGGGAGATATTGGGAGGCCATTTGAAGACGTCTCCGTAGCTCTTTCCAATCGAATCTTCGGTGTACGGAATTCGAACTCCTGCCCCATTTCCCTAAGGCTTGGAAGTAAAGGCTGGACTAGATTTGAATGGAAGGCATTTGTAACGTCAAGGCGTTTGCTTCTAATCGTGTTGTATGTCGGATTCGTTGACAACACAAAAGCCACATGAGTGATCGCTTCTGTCGAGCCGGCCAAAGTGAAATTTCGGGGGCCGTTGTAACAAGCGATACAACACTGTTGGCGAGAAATGGAGACTTTTCGGTTCACTTCTGCGACGAGATCTCTGATCAGATCTTCATCCCCATCTGCCATCATCATCGCGCCACTGTCCGCACTCCATACGTTTCTGATGATAGTAGCCCTTTGTGTCACCATCCTGAGAGCATCTCTAAGTTCTAGTGCCCCTGAAATGCAGAGTGCCGAGATTTCACCAAAGCTATGACCAACAACAGCCTCAACTTGTACGCCAGAGTCGATCCAACACTGAGCGCAAGTATACTGCAGTGAGAATAGCATAGTCTGGAGGTGGACTGGGTCATCGATAAGATTTCCATTGAATATATCTGGGAATATACTTTCAACTCCTAGTGTTTGTAGGATTTCGTCGCACATGTTTAGGTGATGACGCATGAGAGGTGTGCTGTCAAAAACAGCTCGATCCAGACTGAGTGCTCTTGATGCTTGTCCCCCAAAGCAGAGTATCACCGGTCGGGGGGGCTTCACTGCGACGGTTGTTAATGCCGAAGATGAAGATAGTTGTTCCATGAGATCTGGGACACTTTTGCAAGTAAAAAACAGTCCGCGTGGCAAAGTCCGGTTCGATTGACGATTTAGGCTGAACTCTATGTCTTCCAGAGATATGGATCCTTTTGCTTTATTGATGAATGCCGTGAGTTTTGCACAGAACTCGACAATTGCTCGTCCGTCGAGACCGGATATCCAGAATGGCAAGGCGGTACCCAGTGGTAGTTGAGATGAAGACCGGGTTGAGAACCCTGCATTCGTAACGATCAAGGCCGCATTCGAGCCACTTGCGCCGTAGTTGTTAACCAGAGCTGCTTTTTGATGCTCTGGCCATGATTGTATGGTTGTTGGGATGTCAATCATGTCCGTGGCTGATGTCCGAATCCGGTGACTTATCTTATAATGGCTAGCTTGAGGTGGTATAAAGGAGCCATGCATCATCATGAGCACCTTCACCAACGACACAACTCCAGATGCACTCTCTGTGTGGCCCACTAAGCCCTTTACTGAGCCAAGCGCGAGTTTTGCAGGACGATTGGATCCACCTAGTGATTGCAGAACCGCTTCGTACTCAGCTGGATCACCAACCGGTGTTCCGGTTCCCTGTCACGACACTACTTAGTTATCTTGTTCTGGTAGGCACCATCATTTTGGAAGTCTTACATGTGCTTCGACGACAGATACGTCTGCAGGCTTGAGATCTGCTTGCTGAAGGACGTCTCGGAAAAGCTGTGATAAGGACGGGGCATTGGGTACGAAAAGAGGAGTGGCATTATGATTTTGGTAAACAGCCGTGCTGCAAGGATAGGTTAGTGAGAATAGGCAGAGCAAGTCTACCGTGAAGGAAGGGTATGAACAAGGGGGTTTCGGAGGGTGAATTGAAAAACTGACCCTGCAATGCGTCCAAATATTTGATTACCATCAGCTATGGCAGCAGCCATGGGCTTCAAAAATACAAATCCAACACCCTCGCCACGGCAGTATCCGTCTGCTGCTTCGTCGAAAGGCTTGCATTGACCCGTGGGACTTAAGAAAGAGGCACCCGCTAAATTTTGGAACCATACCTCATTTGCAATGACATTCACGCCTCCACAGAGCGCAGCGCTGCATTCGCCAGAGAGTAGGGCTCTCACAGCGAGGTGAATAGATACGGCAGCCCCAGAGCATGCTGTGTCCAGAGTCATTGACGGACCTGTCCAACCGAAGAAGTGAGAAACGCGACCAGCGATTGGTGCTCGAAGCAAGCCCATAACTGTAAACGCTCTGGCTTCATGGCAAGCAGCGTTATCCGCGTAGTCGACAGCGCACGCTCCGATATATACACCTATGTGGTTGTTGTGCGTAGTAGGCATTTGATTATTAAAGTAGCCAGACTGCTCAACAGCTTGGTATGCTGCCTGCAATGTCAGTCTCTGTTGGGGATCCATGGCAGCACACTCGCGTGGAGTTTTGCGGAAGAACTTATGATCGAAGCTGTCCACGTCACGCATAAAATTTCCATACCAAGCTTTATTGTCCTGGTTCTTTTTGCGCCACTGAGATGTGTCAAGAGGGATGCGGTCGGCTGAGACTTCCCTGTGCTGGGACTGACCAGTGCGAATCAGGTCCGCAAACTCACCAAGATCATCAGCACCAGCAACTTTGATTGACATGCCAACAATCGCGATATCGCAGAGATTGGGACATGGAGGTGTGTGACTATTGTTTGCTATCGCTCCATGACCATTTGTCGTATCACGCTGGGTACTTGAACTGTCCCGATCATGTTGAAAGACATCAGAGCTACCGAGACTCCCCATGCTTTTCTGTATAGGCCGAGACTTAAGCCTTGTTGCCAGAGAGGGGGGAACGCATCGGCTAGAGTCGAGGGTTGTATGGGTTAAGCTACCGAGACTCCCAGCCTGCTCGTGAAGGACACTTGAAAGTGTGCCGTACCAATTGCACTCATCTAGCAAAATTGATCTTAGAGCGTACTCATGTAGATCAACTGCCTCGTCAAAGTGATGTCTTTTCAGGTCTGCCGGTGGGACGGCTCGAAACCTTAGCCCAGGTTCGTCAGCACATAGACTTATGAGTGCCTTGAAAGCCTCTTGATGCTTGCTCGTATGGAATCGACCTCTGAGCCGTATAGGCGCAGTAATGATACCAACTTCATGTAGCTCCTGAGTCAGGCGTGAAGTAACGTGCTCAGATGCCGTTACTGTAGCCTGACACTTATCGAAGCGCACAGATACGTATGCGTAATCGGAATACCGACCAGTAACGCGATTAAGGTCGAGTTCTCCCTCGGGATGGCGCCATTTTGCTGCGAAAGCTGACGCCGGTCCGTGCTGATTATGCTGCTCTTCTGCATCAACCACAGCACCAATAAGTAAGGCCAGACGAATGGCAACGGTGATCTGGTGCGACAAATCCTCAAGGCTTTTAGCACTCAAAACGGCACACCGTGTGAGAAGTCCGATACAGAACCCCAATGGTATTGTATATTTAGCAGCTAGATGGGCATCTGATCCGTGGCCGGTGTGATCTTGCAAATAGATTTGATATTTTCTGGACTGAGCAAGTACTGTCAAAGGTGCAAGAACCGCGTTTGGCAGCACCTCAGGGACTTCGCTGGAGGGTAGCTGTAGCAGCACTCTCCGTAGATTTGCCAGGTGTCGCTCAACGGGCACAAGTTCTGAGTTGGGTATTCTCTCTGATGCGCCAGCCCATAGAGTCGAGAGGTCGGAAATAACCCCATTCAACCAGTTTTGCTCGTTACTTGATGATGACAGCCCCAGTTCTGATATTACCGATGGACTGGAATTGCTATCGAGCTGGGGCCCGAAAAACAGTATATCAGACCCTGGGTCTGACTCTAGCGCCTGATGGTGTCTCATGGTTTAGACAGCGGTGATCATAATAGCCCTGTTAGGAGGGATGATCCAGGACAGAGAAATCGGCCCACACATGAGGTAACTGGCGGAGCTGGAATAATCTGAGAAGGGGGCAGGTAGAGGTTCAAGAAAAAGTCAGTGAAGACGCACGGCATGATATTCGTCCACATATTCGGGGCTCTAGACGAGGCGATAATATCTAATCACAAACACCACTAGGACTAGGAACTGGGTTGGTGCCTCTACTCAACACCGCTCCTCCCATTTTCGAGGCCATCTATCTCGGCCCGTGATAGAATTCCGGGGGTACTGGAAAGAGTATGGGCTAAATGAATCGTTTCACGACTAACTCAAAGTAGAAACAGTAAGCATAAAGGATTTTTCCAGATGCTTGCCCAGAAACACAGATAGCTAAACCCTGATCCATAACTAATAATCTAACTCAGACGTGTCTCCAGTCCAGAGTGGTACTTCCTTGTTACTGAGTTGATCATCTCATCGACATCGAACTCCCAGATTTTTTGTTGTCTGGCTGCCAGCTCAGCCTTTATCTTGGAAGGATCACTTCCTGATGCGGGATACATCCATTCATATATGTCTCCAGTCTCTCTAGAGCTACGAACCAGCCATTGTGTCCGATCATATCGAACAAGATTATATGCTTCGAGAGCAGCGGCTAGCGCCTGAGGTCTATGAGCAGGGTCTTCTACCATAGCCTCGGCCAGTACTGATGTGAGAGCTAGTGCGTCCTCAACTCCGAATCCAGCCCCAGCGCCATGGTGCGGTGAACTCGCGTGGGCTGAGTCTCCGGCTAGGGTAACATTTCCTTGTGAATAGGAAGGTACCGGATTCTTAATGTCATAAATACGCCAGCTCATTGGTGTATCAGGGGTGTGCGCCATCAGCGACCGAACTTCTGGCCGCCAAGATGCAAAGCGTTCCAAGATATCTTCTCGATCTGCTCGAGAAGTTGCAGTGTCGTCATCAGTCACAAAAACGACCACATTTGACATGGTCATCTGCGCAACAGGGTAACTTAGAATGTGTGCCCCTGGCCCTGTAAGCATACAATGATTATGGGCTTTCGACTGGCCCAGAGTAGATATGAATAAGTCTATAGGCAGCAGAAATCGATAGCTCGTCTTGCTTGTGAATTGTGCTTTGCAAGCTTCAGGGTGAGAACTCGAAAACATCTGCTGCCGTATAGAGGAGTTGATTCCATCGCAACCTATCAGGACATCACACTCAGCGATTGAGCCGTCAGTGAATCGGAGCGACACGCCGCCGCCGTAATAACCTTTATCCTCGTAACTGACGAGCTCTTTATCAAATTTCACAACACCTTGAGGCAATACTCGTGATAGTTCGTCAAGAAATGCGGAGCGTAGGCAGCCTCTCCATTCCATCTTGGCGTTCGGAAGAGAGAAGAGCAGCTTTGGCCCATCCGAGACGGCATTATCGTTGTTGTTATTGTTGTTGTTGTTGCCGCGATGAAATCCGTCCCAGTAGTTGTCTTGCGTGTGTTCATTCTTGTTGGATACACGCATGAGAGCTTCCAAAATATCTGGGCTTAGCTGAGCCATACACTTCTGAGCAACACCAGTAAAGGCAATGCCAGCCCCAATTTCATGGAAGTTGGACGCTCTTTCGTACACAACGACACTAACACCGCGGCCCTGGAGCCCGGCAGCTAAACAAGCGCCAACGATGCCACCTCCAACAATAGCGACAAGGCCACGGTCCCCATGTTTCTCCGGCGCTTCGTCGTCCCCCCTGTGAAGAGCCGCTGAGATAGTCATAGCAAAGGAACGGTACTCTGGATTGGTAGTTGAAATACTAAGCAACTCGTCAACATTGGTCATATTTGAATGAACCTTCAGAGACCAAGGCAGCCGAGGCGATGCCCAAAGAAGATGGCAGTCTTCTGGCAAAGCTAGAGGTACTATTACTGCCATCTTTTTGGGGCATCGCCTGGCAGCGTCGTCATTCAGCTATCGAAAGGGCCGACCATAGGCAGTGGAGTTGTCTAGTGTTTCTTGGCATACTTAGACTAGGAACATCCCGTAGATAGTAAGGTTAAGCGGAGGGTACTTTTGTTCGGTAGTCAATGGGCCGGCGGCCCATGCTGGTTGTTGGTTTGTTTCTCGCTTATTAATCCGACTTGGTCCCGCAACACGCCAACTAAATCAGTTCAGATGATGGTGAGAAGAGTTAATGTTTGCCAGCACACAACCATATCACTAGGCCCCATACCTCAGAAATGCGAAACATCCACAGGGCATGATCCGGGGAGGAGCTATCGGTTCGATCGGACGATGCACATGCAATAAAATTTCAAGAGAATCGAAGCTAAAGGAAGTTGGTCGGGTGGAACTAGGATACTTCATCCATAATCCTAGACTAGAGGGATTAGCTAAAAGCGACCCCCCACGCCAACGGCCCCTGAATCATGCATCCGGTTGCTTGGCTCCTATACTGCGAAGGGAAACAAGACCGGGAGAAAAGAAAGAAACTCCACAGTTCGGTAGGCAACTGGTTCGAATCGCAAGTGCCAAAAACTCCGAAGACAATAAGATATATAACAAGCTTGCTAAAACCCTCAGCACTAAGGTCGGTACTCTGCATGGCAGCTGAAAGGACGAAGGAAGGAAATTAGCGCTACAAGTTTATATAAATCATCAGCTTCTCAGACTAACGGGTTGAGAGATTGTCACGTTATGATTAGCGAACCGGAACTCTGGATTGCCACTGATGGATCTATTAAATTTTAATTATAGTAGCTTCGGAGTAAGGACCTAAAGAGGGGAAACAGAACTACTGAGTAGTGTTGGTTCACCCGGACTCTCCCGTGCTGTTTTTAGTTACATCGCGAATAGAACACCCTCCCGCAGGCGTCTTGTAGGTACCATCAAAGATGCTCTTGATCCACTTGAAAACACCTGCTTTGGCATTCCCGATCTCAGCCACATGGCCTCCGGCGGTATTTCTCTCATACGTGATCGGAACTCCCGCTGCACAGAACCGGTTGACCAGAGCGTCGGTTCGATTAATCGGGCAGTACTCGTCGGCGATGGCTTTGTAGACATACATAGGAATTTCCGGGAGACCGTAGTTTCCCAACCGGCACTCTTTGTAGTAGACTTTTTGTAGTATGGGAACCTGCAGATCGGCGCCACCACCGATGAAGTAGTCGTAAATGTTCTTGTTGGCATAGAATTGCGTAGCAGCGATGAGGGTCATGTTCTTGGCAGCAAGGAACTCTTCAGCAGTCTTCGGCTTCAGGCGACTACACACATAGTTGTATGCCTCCGGATACTGAGCAGCCAGCCCGAGGATAGCAGCCACGAGGTCGCCGGCGATGGGTGTTTCATTGAACAGATCGTAGTCGGCAGCAATATCATCAACAAGACCACCAACCACGGCAGCGCTGATCGAGAGCTGAGGGGCATACTCTGCCTGCATCTCTGCTGCAGCTTCTGTGGCAATACTGCCACCGCTATAACCCCACATGACGATGGAGAGATCACCGAATCCTGATAGGTTCGATAGGTTGACCACCGCGCGAAGAGCGTCTAGCGTAGCATGACCAGCTTGCACACTGGCACCAAATGCCGCCTTTGGTCCCTCATAATCCGGCGAGTTTACGATATATCCCTTCTCCAGCAACTGAGTGATGAGGTCTGTGCTTGCAGGAATACCCAGCTGGACATTGGCCTCGCCTAAGTAATTGTAAAATCCATACGAAGGGCTGGAGCTGAGGTCGGCTGAGTCGTAGGCAAACTGGTAGGACACCACGGCCTTTTTTCCCGATGGGGTCAAAAGGATATCTTTCGGGATGAAAAGTGTTGTTACAGCGAATGATGGCTGGTAATGAGAGTCTGTTGTGCGATACAGTATATTCCAGGCAGCTGCGGTTTTCTTGACGATTGAGGTGAGGTTGCTGGGAGCTATGCGCAGCCTCAAAATGGTGCCGGGCGTAGTGCTTTCAAAGCCGTCCGGAGCGGTATACCACGGGTCCTGGCTCGGCGGCAGTGCTGGTGTGCTGGCTGATTCGCTGTAGCCTGAGGGCGTAAGAAAAGAGGTGGTCGCCATTGTTTCAGATAAGCAGAGGCCTGCCTGCAATAAAGCGCAGGCGGCTGCGACCAACGTCCCGATCTGCATTTTATAAAATATGGCAGAGTTACACCAGATGCGGGATGTATCTTGGCAGAAAGAGGAGGTGCATCAAACAAGCATCTGGGTGGCAAGAGGTACTTAAGTCGTAATGTCGCATATTGCAGGTCATTTACTGATGACGAATGCCCGTCCATATACGGAGTCACTAGTAAATAAGAGTACAAGGATTTGGATCAAGTCTCATGTCTCTCTCTGCTCCGGAAATTTCACTATGCCAAATCTCAACGATATAATTTCTATCTTGGACTTTGTCCAAGGATCATAGCTGTACGTAACATGTACTCGTATTGAATCGACTTTCAGCCACACCGTGTTAGTTTCTTAGCATAGTATCATTAATATTTGCGGCGCAGTCCCTGCCGTTGGAGTTATTGGTTGATATGAGCTTTAGACTGAGAGATTATGAAATCAACGACGCAGGGACTGCAGAAACCCCCGAAAATCCTATCTACATAACCCTCTCAAGATTTGGAAGGTTTCACTATGAACAATTAGCTAGCGGGAGGCAAATGACAATCATTTGCTGGATGTTCAGTTCGTATCACAGCGCTTGGGCAGAAAGAGGGGTGGAGCAACGTAAGCTAGAACGGTCTCATACTAGAGCACTAGTAAAGTGCGGAAGTTCTCAGTATCGACTGCGGAATGGCCCTGTGCAGGATTGGATATCATAACTTCATTACCATCAACATAGCCACACGGACCCCCCCAAAATACAATATTGACATGTACAAACAAGCGCGGAGTAAATTACAAGGATTACCTTTAAGACTGCCTGCAATAATGCCGCACTGCATCCGCCAGAGCTCATTATACTACTTGATAACTCTGCTTGACTTCAATCGTGCCCATAGGAATATTCTCAGAGCTCTGATTGCGGCTTCGACCAGCCCGGCCATCCGTTTCGATCTCCGTCCACGCGAAAACCCTTTCCGAAGATCCATCAATTTGTTTCCAGTGTGCGTGCCTTTCAATGCTCGGGGGATAGCGCTTGTAAGACATCGAGGAGGCCTTAGATTGAGACGCGTACTTTGAGCCCTTCGCTGTGGCTTCTACTGAAGACTTCCTTGTCCCAAAGCTTCCAGTTGCCCAAGATCGGAGGGTATTGTAGAGGCCAAGTTTGGGAAGCAGAGATTGATAGATCGGCGCACAGCAGCATATTATGCTTGTCGCCATCTGAACTAGATTCCAGATGATGGATAAAAAGTTTCGCTCTGAATGACCCCCGCGATCAGCCACCCGGTCACAATGAAGGGGATTGCAATGAGACTTACTTGCAGAATGCTGCGCTTCTACTACTTTGACTATGCCAAGAATGCCAGAGCTGATATCGCAAGAGAAGATTAGTACGTACTACGAAGTGTAACACAGGTAGCGGGGAGAGTGCTCTCACAAGGCGCCGATGAAGAATAGTATGGCAACGCCCCATTTTCGAATCCGCTTCATCTGTAACGATGAAAGCATCCATATAGCCATGCCAGCAATGACGAAGTCGATAGCCGTGTTGATGGGTTCCGCGATGCTGAAGAACAGGTTGATATTGAGACAATAGCCGTCCAGTTGTGGCATCCAAGCTTTCTGTACCGGAACGCAGGAGAAGATATGCACAAACAACACAGAAAGACCCCAGGCAGTCTGGATCGCGGCGATGGTCCAGACAGAGAGCGTGAAAACTCTGTTTACCCAGAATAGGCGATAATAAAGGGCGAGAAGGCTGAACTTCGCAAAGCTTTGTTGAACGCCGTAGATGCCATTATTAATTAAACCCACAGCGGCGACTATGTACCATTCTTTTGGCTCGGTCTTGACGAAAGTTAAAAGATCGCGACCGTCTACCTTTGTAAAGACTGCAGACAGCAGTAGAATTAGCCATCAGGTCAAACTTTGAGGCTTGGGAGAAGTGTTCGAAAGCAGCGGATTCGGGAGGGATCGTACTCAAGATCATATATGCGCAATAAGGAACGAATGTCAAAAATGCCAGTAAGGCAAACCAATCATCCCACGCATATTGGCGACCAGAGCGCCTCGTCGCCACGAATCGAAGGACTGTGAAGAAGAAGCAAAGAGGAAGAAAAATCAACGTGAGCGTGAAGCCTGCCGCTTGTTGAGGGTCGTCATAGATGCCAGTCATGTTTGCGTTTGAGCAACGAAAATGTTGAAATTCAACTGCATCTCTCACTGATCAACGACAGATGAAAACGTCGGCGGCAAGGTGGAGAATTATATCCATATATCGGCCTGAGATCAAGAAACTGGTAGGAAACCGGCAGGATCTTCGTGGTTGGCAAGAGTGGAGGACGGGGGTGTGAATCCTACGCTTGTACAATGCATTACGGAAAAGGCGCCAAAAGCGCATTGGCAGCTTGGTAGACTCGGTATTCCTCAATCCGTAAAGGATTTGAAACCTAGCTGTATACCTACCTAGATAGCTGAGGGCACTTTACAGTACTTCGTACAAAAAATTTCCGTCACATCGTTCCAGAACACTTCTACGAACAAACCTTTCTGCATGCCCCTCAAAGTTGTACAATTATCTAGAGTTGACTCTTTTCCTTCTCCTTCCACACTAGGTAAGAGAGAGGCAACCCCCATGTTACACAGCGGGGGTTTCACATGAAAGTCTTCTTTCTAACTAACTTGAAATGCGCGTAGCAGCTTATCTCGATCGCGCAATCCTTGGCTTTTCATTGATGTCTACAACGAGTCTAGCGATTGATTCCATGCATGGATTGCATGTCGAAATACCGAGAACGTGAGACATTTTCTTGAACAATCAAATGTAGCCCAATTCTGAGCTGGAAGGTGGTGCGACACAGTTCTTAAAAAAGTATCGACCCTATTCCCATTTGGTAGGGTCTGTTGGCCCATATTGAGCAGCGGGCCGCTGTAGTATGGCGTGTCCGAGAGAAATAGATTTGTCTCCAAAATTAGTGAGCGAGGAGAAAGTACTCGTTCGAGAATTTTGAGGTAGAGAATTGGGCTAAGGGTTCATGATAGAGCATTGCTGAAAACAGCTACTCCGTAACCAGCTTGGTAGATGATATGGCAGGGCTTATTGCCTGAAGCTGACCTGGACTGGATATTTCACTGATGGATTCTGTAAAATTTCGGAAAATCTATATCAAAAATATAACCGAATATCTTGAATATGTATACGAGCATTGACTGAGCTGCGGCGTTGGCTTGTGATGTCGTTTCGCAAAGCAGTACTCAACTTTTGTCTCATGAGCTATTGATCTGTTGACAAAGAGCTTGGCTAGCAGAGGGAACGTATCAGTATGTTCAGCTTGCACAGGGGTAACAGGTACGGGTCTACGAGTACCAACACATGACTTTATATGCATTCCTGCGTCGCACACACGGTGAACAATGACAACAACTTTCATAGTTCTGTCTTTGTAATAATTTCATCCGCGAAGGTTGTCTGTATATGACCATTCTGTTTAAGTCATGGAGCAAGAACGTGAATGGGTATTCAGCCATTAACACTACGGTCTTGTACAAGTCCATGATAGATAAGTGGCGAAGACATCTAACTGTGTGTTATAATGTACCGGAGCTAGTATTGTGAGTTCCGTAGGGTGTGAATACAGGCAGAAAAACTATCTATCAATTGGCTGCAGAGTACCATCATTTATCGCGCCTGCACTTTTAGGAATCGGTCCTCGGCAGGCTAGAAACGCTAGTCTGGTAGATGTTGGTGCCCGTTGCGGAGGGTCCGGCAAGATCTGCAGAAACCATGCCTCAATAAGACAGTGTGTGCTAGCAAGTCCCTGAAGTCCCTGAATCGTAGACATAAAAGTGTCGTCTGGGTGTTTCTCATCGTGGCCAAGACACCATACTGATTTCACCATCCTTCGTACTAATTAAATCCTACACTACATCCCACTTTTCACAATGGCCAATGAGGCACGCACTAACCATGCTTTGGTCTTGACGACCCTGAACAGCCCGTTCGAGAAAAAGGTTCTCCCTGTTACTCCTCCAGGTCCCAACGAGGTAACGATCCAGAACTATGCAGTCGGAATCAATTCAGTAGATGCCGCTATTCCTTTGCTGGGAACCTCCTTGTTGCCTTACTTGCAATTACCATGTGTTGTTGGCTGCGATGTGGCCGGTGTGGTAGTTGATGTAGGCCATGAAATGGAACGCTTCAAACCGGGAGATAGAGTCGTTGGGTATGCAGCTGGAACGTTACCCATCGGTTAGTTGCCCACAAAGTCGTGATAGGCTTCTATCTTGTTGCAACATGCTGAAGTTATCTCAGGGAACAGACCTTCGGAAGGAGGGTTTCAAAATTTCACTGTCCTGCGAGATCACTTAACTGCCGTCATACCTTCATCCTTGCCCTACGCTGATGCTGTGGCCCTATCACCCCTTTGCTTCTCTACCGCTGCGTATGGTCTTTTCCATCACAGCTTCCTCGGTTTGTCACTTCCAGGCGGGAACGCCGCTGCGCCGAAGAATGGAAAGGCCATTGTCATCACATCAGGGGCATCAAGTGTCGGAGCCAATGCCATTCAGCTCGCAGTAGCTGCTGGATACGAGGTGTACTCTACAGCATCCCCTTCCAATTTCGACCTTGTACGAAGTCTCGGCGCAACGGCCGTATTCGACTATCACCAGAGTAACTCCGCTGCAGAAATCGTTGCGGCCCTCAAGGGCAAAGAAGTCGTTGGCGGATTCAGCATCAACTCAGGCGGGGTTGCCATTTGTGCCGAAGTAATCAATAACAGCAACAGCAGGAAGTTCATTGCAGATGCTGGACCACCTCCATCCACTGGCTATCCCGAGGGGATAACATCGAAATTCATCGACCTCCTAGACGTTGGAAACCCGGATGACGTTGTTGGTAAAGTCTACCGTGACTTTTTGCCTCAAGCGCTATCCACAGGGTTGTTCCGGCCGGCTCCAAACCCAGAAGTTGTCGGCCGCAGTCTGGAAGACATTCAAGAAGCAGTCAATAACCGCTTGAAAGGTGTTTCAGCGGTGAAGCCTGTCGTGATTGTGAAAGAAGATTAATTCCGGAGCTGTTTGAGGGAAATGAACAGGGGTGGAACAGCATCGGTATCACGCAGTATCAGGATAAATCACTCATAGATAGTGTTGAGGCTCAACTTTGTCTTACCTGTCAAAATGGTCACTGGTCAATTGCAGAAACGTCTTTGAACAGACTGTGAATTGTTTCTTTCAGAAGCAATAGGACTAGCGTACTGAGATGTAAAGTTCTTTACCCGATTATTTCCTTATTCCAGTTACTCGACTGAACGCTACGATTAAGGTTGATTAGATACACTGACAAGGTGTTTGATATCATTAGTAACATTTGATGTTGGTAGGGGTTATAGACAGGACCTACAGGTCGTAATTGACTCAGCCTTTTGGGACAGTTTTCAACACGCCCAGATAGCGATTTATTTTAAATCCAAATGTAATAGCACTGGATAACGATGAAAGCACATCTACAACAGCCCTCACGATACTTCCTCCACCTCAGCCTTTTTGTTTTGTGTTTTCCTTTTGCTCCGTGTGAGGCGCTCAGTTTCCCAACTGAGACCACAGCCAAAGACAAAGGACAAGACACCCAGCACAGCTGTGAGGTACATAACGTGATCGACGCTTGTTGCATAGGCAGCCAGCACCTCTTGAAGGTGATCCCCCGACACTAAAGACCGGATCGCTGTGGCACCTCCATTGATTATTTCTTCGACCATGACACTGCTACTTTGGGTTGATAGGACATGTCGAAGCGTTTCCTCGAAGATACTCTGGCCAACCGTGACCCAGAGCGCGGCTCCGAAATATTGAGTAAATATTAATATTGCCAGCGCAGAGGGAACCTGAGGCCGAGGGACATGCGCTTGAAGCGCAATAAACGGCTATTGTAAATCTCGTTAACGATGTTAAAAACGAAAGACTAGAATTACCTATTACCATTTGTACAACCATTCCAACACCAATCCCATAGATAATCTGATAAGGAACCCAATGAGATGCCCTGGTGGATTCCTGTAGAGTCGAAAGAAGCCCAGCACCTACAGACACCAGAATTGTCCCAGCCAGGATGAATGGAAATTGATGCCCAATTTTTTGAACTGTATTTCCATATGAGCAAAGGATTTTGAGGTGAAAATGGAACTAAGTTGAGAAGTTACTTACCTGCAAACCCGCAGATCAAGACCAACACGACTTGACTGATTGTCACAGGTAAGTTGTGTACACCGCTCACGAACGGCGAGTCACCCTTCACAGCCTGGAAGTAAAGCGGGAGATAATAGGACACAATAAACATCATGCCCAAAAATCCGAACATGAGTAGTGACGCACACCACTGAACCGTCTTTCTAAGCATGAAGAATGGAACCATCGCGTCGGCACCTCTCCTGCATTCCCAACACAGAAATAAGACTAAACCAGCACCGGACCCGACAAAAAGTCCAATTACTTCAGCACTGCCATAACCATGACGACTACTTCCAAACTCCAGAGCAAGGAAGAATAAGACGGTTGTGGTAGCGAACAGTGCGAACCCAGTGAGATCGAGGGTGCGATTGATGCCTTTTGTGCGTAATACTTTGAGTCCCGGCTTTTCCGTTGCTCCAGGTGTACGGAAAATTAGTAAAAGGATGGCTGTGATACCACCGACGGGAAGGTTGATGTAGAAACCTGCATGATCACACATGTCAGCGAAGTTGGAAGCTGTTCCCTTAACAGGCCACTTACACCAACGCCAAGATGCGTATTGTGTCAAGATACCACCCAACAGCGGCCCTATGGCGACCCCTAGCTGGCCGGTTGAGACAAGCAACCCCTGAAAACTGGGGAGCTGATGAGCAGGAAAGGATATCGAGCATATTAGCAGGCAACCAGTCAGTAGTCCAGATGCGCCAATTCCCGCAATAGCTCTGCCAATGGCAAAGACGGCGGATGACTGAGCGGTGCCGCAGACGACAGAACCCAGTTGAAAGATCAGGAAAAAGCCGAAGAATGACCACTTCGAGAAATTTGTCTTGTCAGAGTACCTCTTTACTGTAGAAGTTCGACGAAGTAGTATACCTGAGTGTTGAAGTATGTGTATATCTTCCCACTGAGCGGTTGCAGAGCACAATTTGATAGTTGATAAGCGCTTCCATACCAGCCGACATCTTTCAGAGAGTGTAATTCGGTGGTGATTTTGGGTATTGCCTATCTGTGTCTTAGGACCGAGAAACTAGAAAGGAATGTTTGAAGGTACGAAAACCTACAGTACCGACAATAGTTGTGTCTAACATAGCAAGAAAGTAAGCCAGGCCAACAGCTATCAAGATCACAATCGACTTGATGCTGGCTCCTCGCATACCCGGGAGTGGCTGCTCTGGTTCCTGGCCCTCATGCTTAGAACTGGCATCGCTAGAGGACATGTTTATGGACCATTGGTGCAATCCGGGAGTCTGTTGTGGTGTTTGCTTAGATGTCCTTCACCGTCTAGCTTGACAAGAAAGTCAACGGGTTTCTTGGACCCCAAAAATTCAACACAAGCCACATCCCAGCACATATTCATCTGGCGATGGATTTGCCAAAACACTAACTCCAGATCGAAGATAGTACTTGGTACTAACTAATCTCAAAACAGCTTTAGTTCTAGGATCACAATTCTTCGATATAACTAACCCTTTACAGAAGGCATCCTCTGTGCCGAGAAGCTCCACTACGGAAGTGGGATTCCTGACCTCTATCTACTACTGAGTAGGCAGGTAGTAAAATGATCTAGAGTTGCCACTACCGAGTACCGTGCATATCCGGAATCTACCCGGTTCTGTTACAGGTTATTCACTAAATTACTTTGTTGAAGGAGTCGGCGCAATTTATTCAGCCTTCATAGCCTGTGGATCTTTGGTCGTTTCAAACTCTCTTCCTCGGCAAGTCCAAGCACAGTATCTTTTCCAATATCTCTCAATCAAAGACTGTGAGTGTTCGTACTACGTATCATCGGGATACATTTTCTGAACTACTCAAATTGGGGTTCAACACCTCATAGGGTCATTGCTGCAAATGTTAGTGTCTCTATGCCATTTTCACTAAAAATACTTGTTAAGACATTCTAGTAAAAGAAAATGACTAAGCCAGGGAGTGATGATTTATACCAGGACGTCATTTCACAGTTCCCATTTTTGAATGGGTATACTCACCTCCTACGGATCTTTGAGGTACCGGAGAGAGTATCGAGAGATGACATTTTCGGTGCAATTGAAAAGGCCTATAGTAAACTCTGCACCCAAGTCCCTTGGCTTGCTGAACAGGTCATTGCGGTTGAAAAGGGAGACGGCTCTTCTGTTCATATGAAGTCAGCACCATGGCCACAGTCAAGTCCACCTAATCGTGTGATCCGAGCGGACAAAGGCACTCAGCTTCCATCCTTTTCTCAGCTGCTCGAATCGGGTTGCCCCTTCTCTAGTATCCCTACCGAAGAGATAGCTCCGTGTCCAGGACTACCAGCGCCGTCTCATGGTCTATCGCCCACACCAGTCATGGTTGTTCAAGCCACATTCATCGAAGGCGGTGTGATCATCAACATTGGAACTCATCATAACATCATAGATGGTCACGGCACACTTATCATATGGAATCATCTAGCAACACTTATGAGCGGCGGCAAGCTCTCGGAAGAAGATATTAAGTATGCAAACCTAGATCGCTCTCGTGTCGTGCCGCTGCTACCACCAGGCGAACCCAGGAGAGACTACAGCCATCTATTCCGTCCGAACCCCTGGCCCTTAGGACCACCGCGCCCACACATATGGGCTCCTTTCGTGATGAAATGGTCAAGTCTCGACGAGATCCAGTCGGGCTTAATGATGGAAGATGGAAATGCTGTCCCTTCAAATAACGATATACTCTCCGCTTGGTGTTGGAAGCGAATCAGTACAGCACGCCTACGATCTGGCCAGTGTAATGGCAAACAGGTCTCCAAGTTTGGACGTGCACTGGATGCACGCCGAGGGATAGGCATGAATACTAATTACTTGGGACATATGGTCATGCATGCCGCGACTTACATGACCTTCGACGAAATAGTCGAAAAGTCAATAGGGGAGATCGCTACTAGATTGAAAGCGGACAGTGAGTCTTTCCCCATTCTACGCTCTGTGCAAAGCCTTTGGCCCCCCCGGTGCTCTATGTCATACACATGAATACATGACATATAAGATTAGAAAAAACAAAAAACAAAAAAAAAAAACCATGCAGCTAACTGGTGCCTTTAATAGGGGAGCTAGCGACTACAGAGTGGAGCGTAAGGAGCTACGTGACCTTCTTAGCTAATGTCAAAGACAAGTCGACTATCATGTACGGCGGTCTCTACAACAGCGAAACGGACATCGGCGGCTCGTCACTCATGCACTGGGCCGGCAGATCTCGCACCCTCAGAATGGGTGTACTGGGCCACAGTCGAGCCTTCCGCCGCGCCGGCGGCCCTACCATTCCGGGATGCATGTACTTCTTCCCTTCTGACAGTGCTGAGTATGTACAGATCGTTCTGTGTACAACAAAGGAAACGTTGGCGGCTTTGGAAAAAGATGCAGAGTGGCCTCGTCACGTTGATGCGCCCAATGTACAATATAAGAATCGTTGTCGGCTTTGAAAGAAGGTTTGGAGTTGACGACCCGGCACATTGAGGCAACTTGAGATCTAATGTCAGCATAGATTTTGAGGAGCAATTGTGGCAATAGATAATGAAAGCAGCAGCTACTAGCTGTTCAATAATACGCGGTTGCAGGATAAGGTGACATCATTTAACACAAATCAAGTTCGTCGTCTCCAGGGCGCAACAAGTCCATATCCTCGTTGTTAAGTTGGGCTTTGCAATGACTAAATGTCTTTGACAAACTGAACGATCGCTATCACTGTACACTCAAGATGCCCAAAGAATATTTTTAGCCCGGAGCTATTCGCTAATGATCGATGAGACGAAGCGCGTTGTTCTTCATAGTTTCGAAACTCCGGTTCTTCCAAACTCGCTTCCATAGACAATAGCCTGGTTCATCTCCAAGGTAGTACGATGTGTTTCCAAACCCCAAGTTTTGCCCTGCCTTTCTTGAAAACCCTTCTTCTCATTATACCGCTGGCACATTTCTTGTGCAACTTTACTCCCGTCACGCTTCACGTCCAGTGCTAGAAGCACAGCCATTAGTATTTCGGCTGTCTTCCACAAAATATCTCGAGCATAATACAGCAAATCCTCATGAGTGTTTGTCTCGAGTCGAGTTTTTAACGTCGCCCACTGATTTACAACGAGCTCGTTAGTGGTGCCTTGGCAAATGATAAGATCCAGTGCTTTGATGCTATCTGCTCCGCCCTTAGGATGCTTGAGCGCTCGAATGAAGTCGGTGCCTAGGACATCTGTTGTACCTTCCCAGATATTCAACACGCAGGTGTCCCGGAACAGCCGCGCGATGTTCATGTGTTCCGATTCGGTGTTCTCGAGATATCCGACGCCGCCGAGAGATTCCATGCAGGCGAATAGGAGTGGGATTGCCTGCTTCGTGACATATGCTTTCAAGAGAGGGGTTAGGACTCTGAGAAGCGGTGTAATAAGAGCCTTCGGGGGAGTGATGGAGGTTATAGCCGTGGTCTGATTGTCAGGCGAAGACGGATGCTCCTCGATTCCCAGCAAGTAAGCGCTGTAGAATCCTAGCAGCATCATTCCGTGATACTCCACTGTCATATCCGCCAGTGTCCGCATATGTAGTGCGCTCTCGGTCAGCCTCATCCGCTTCCCGCCGCCCGCCCCAACCTCTCTCACCTCCGCATACGACCGCGCAATCGAGAGGCCCCGGCTCAATTCGCCCAGGGCACTAACGGTGGAGCGGATCCGCGTAATCGTCAGGATCGTTGATATCTGCTTTATCCCCTCGCCCTCCTTCCCGATAAGCCAAGCGCGCATCCCGCGCAACTCGAGCTCGGCGGTGGGCAAGGACTTCGTGCCCATTTTGTTCTTGAGCCGCGAGATTATCACGCCGTTGAGTTCGAGGCCGCCGGTTTCGCCAGTTGCGGAGACGGTGAGAGACGGATTGTGCCGTCGCATAGGAGCGTAGAAGCAGGATAGGCCTTTGGGGGTCTGTGCGAGGAGGATCGTCATGTTGCTGTCCGTTGCGCTCGAGAACCATTTGAATCCGTCGATGCTCCACGGTCCGAGCGGGATCCCGGCTTTCACATCACACGGCGGCGCATCTGCCGGGAGAGGCGCGTACGTCGCTACGGTTTCGGAGCGTGAGACGTCGCTCCCCCCAATGCGCTCCGTCATCCACTGTCCGCTTGTCCAGGCATCCTGTGGGTCTCGCGATACGATGTGGTCGTACGCGTTTTGGAATACGGCTCTTTGTGTGGCACTCAGAGGGCTACCTGAGCCACGCAGCTGATTTTGGAGTACACGCGCTGCGCTGTCTGTCATTGCTGCTGGACATCCCACATTGGCGGATGAGGGCTCGAATAAGAGTACGCGCAGGTATTGAACGACTCGTGTGTACTGGTCTAGTCCCTCCTCATAACCCTGCGATGCGAAACTAAAAAGAGCGTTTTAGCAAGTCCTTTCCTCGGCTGGTTTAGTCGGAAAGGGTGATATTGACTTACCCTTTCTCAATGTTGAACTCCTGCAGACGCCGCCATCCCTCGGCCAAAACCAATTTAGAGCTGACGGGCTGGCCGAATGCATTTCTGCCGCCGCCCGTCACGTATGGCTGGTTCTTTTCGGCATCTGATATCCAATCGAAGATCTGGGGTTTCAAAACCTCGTCTCCCAGACGAGCGATCTCGGGTGAAACAGACTGAGCGATATTTTCTGGAACGAAAACTGTTTATGGAATGTTTAGTCGAGATATACTGAGGTATTTAACTAAGAGAGTAGGGATGAAATAATATTGGGAGATTCATCGGGACTACAGACGTTTTAAAACTCGCTTTATGCTCGGGTCGTGGAGGAATTGGTTCTTCAGCACGGGGAGCTGCTGGAAGAATCCCTTATTGGCACTCGATGGTTCCATCCCACTAGTAAATTTTCGGAGAAGCCGAAATGCGATGCTCTCCTAGAATCATGTAGTAGAAAGGAGAAAGAATATTGAATACTGGCTCCGATCGCTTCCGCTCTTTCAAGATGCGACGATATGCAATAAGCAGCTGCCTTAAGAGATCTTGATCAAAATCAAAGGCTCGGTATCATGGCGGGTCTCAGCTAAGCCCGATGCAGGTCATAATGTGGTCTAAACGAGTAAAAGCAAGCATCAAATCGAAAGTCACGATAGGCGGCTAGATATCTCAATAGGTTTTGAAGCTTGAGGTCTTGTTGCTACTCTATGGTCTCTTTGCAGAAGAGTTGATGATACATTTATGTCCAGCTTCACATGTGGAGGTTCAACCGAGGCAGAGCCTCCACAGGGGACTCATCATGCGGGGGTGGGGGGTTGGTGTACTGATTTGCCAATTTTTCAGATTTTCAACCGAACGTTCTCCAGAGCCCAACTCTGCGAGCGAAGCATAGCCGGGGCTCAGATAACAAAAATTGAGATAAGCCATATTAAGATAATTTGCTGATCCCAGTGTCTTGACTCTCAAAGATCATGAGCCTTTAGTCCAGCATCTTGTTGTCGACTCTTTTCGCCTTTCCCTTTGCCCTCCCTCCCTTGAAATGTTTTTTGCCCGACCCAAGCTGAATCTCGCTCGGATCCAATCCCGTCTCCAGTGCTATCATAGTGCGAGCTTTTCTCCCACTCATTTGCTTATTCTGCATTTGTGCTTTTCCTTGCTCCGTGTACTTGTGATTAAACGGCATAGTCAAGTGACCCGCGTTTGACGGATTACGAGCAAAGAAAGCCTTATCAAGACTTTGCGACTTGGCGCCAGTGGGCAAAGCGAGAATGTCGATGTCGGCCATGGATTCGCCATCGTTGACTTCAAGTGCATCCATAGCAGCCTGTAGGGCAGCACGCCGCTTCTCTGGCAGGTGGCGCGCATCGTAGAGTTCACGATTGAACTCCCCACCGTCACCCCAGTTTGGCGGCGGTTCAACATAAAGCAGCTTGCCGTTCACATAGTCTTTAAGCACAACTCTGGCCGCTCGGGACTCATCTGGCTGACCAACACCCTGTGTCTTGTAGCCTCTTGCTTTAGCATAGGCTGACAGAAGTTCACTGGCTGTAGGTATTCCAGTGCCTCCTTCCTCAAGAGGGCGTGTCTTGATGTGAATACCGTAAATGGCTTCTAAGAACGGCTGTGGGATCCTATGGGCTACTACTGCAGCTGGACCAGTGAATTCTCTCATCTGATCGATGGGAAGAACACCGTTGCAAACTAGCTCAGCCTTGGTTGTAGCAAAGTTAGGGAAGACAAGACCAGGACAATCGCATAATATGACCTTTTCGCTCAGATGAATGGTCTGAAAATGCTTCGTCTTTCCAGGGGTAGATGAGACGGACACTTTCTTGGCACCGATGAGAGCGTTAATGGTGGATGATTTTCCGACGTTGGGATATCCTACGAGGCCTATTTGAAGCCTCTTATCGAGTTCTGCTGCGATTAGTGGATGGGGCTATACATGTGGAAGACAAGAGCGCTTACCATCAGGGTCATATGCGTGTTTGAGGAAGATATCCTCGAGTTCCTCAACGGTAAGTATCCGAGTGTCGTCTTCAGAGATAGGGGCCCCTGAGCCGCCGGCATCCTCATCGCTCTCTCCCTCACTGCTTCCCTCTTCTGCGGAGCCATCTTCTTCCTCATCCTCATCATCGTGGGGCTGTTGTCGTTGCATAGTTTTCGGGTTGGAACTTTCGCCGTTTAATGGTTCCTCAGGCTCAAGGTCTCGTGCTTCATTCATTTCCTTGGCCAGGCTTGCAGAGAAGAAACGATAGGAAATGCGCTTCTCCTTGAAGTATTTCGACCAGGCCTTTCTCTGTGTTGTGGTCATCATATCTGCCTTGTTGACCAATAGCAGGTTCTTCTTGGCTGGGTTGATGTCCTTGACATAGTTTTCCAGATCTTCAGACCGAAACATCAAGGGGTTTCTGGCGTCGACGATCTGAACAACTAGGTCAGAACGCTCGATGACGCGCCACAGCTGTCTCCAAACCTCGAGGTTTCGTTCAAAGGGGGTCATGAGCAAGTCATTGTATTCTTGCAGCTCAGCCAAGCCTCTCCGCCAGACCAAGAATGCTTCTCTTTCCCTCTGATCCAGTTCGTCGGGTGTTGTGGAGGCATCCCACTTGGGCCGTCTGGGGACAGTTAATCTCCCCTTATGTTGGTTGTGCTTTCCAATAATGTTTTTCTCCTCAGACGCAGTCAAGAGGTATGGGTTCCTCTGGTCGGTATGTATAATCTTGACATTGTTCATTTTCTCGGCAGTGAAGTCGGTTCCGGCAAGTTCGGCGGTAGCAAGGAACTCGTCTAATGCGCCCTGCTCGGTTACGGAGCGCATCTTGACCCATGCTGCCTCTTTGCGATCGTTGGTAATGTACTATGGTTGTCCTAGTAAGTTGGAGGTGTTTGGGAGATGATGATACGGCGATGACATACCTCCTCCCCAGTAGCATGGTTGATCCGTGTGACGCCGGCGTTTCCTTTCCTGCGATCTGATCCTTTGCCTTTACCAAAGCGATCATTCATCAGCGCATTGCCAAGCCCCACCGAGGTCTTGGACTTTGCGAGAGGCATCTTGCAAGATGTTGGTGCGCGACGATCGATTGGTAAAGGTATGTGACATAAAACAGCGGCGGGATTATGCGAGAACTCTCTGAAATCCTGGGGAGAATATTTATTTGGGGGCAGGTGGAAGAAAAGACTCGAACTGATGGGTGAGGTATGGATTGATGGAGTGATGGAGGGGTGTAGGTGATTAATGGAGGGCGACAATGAATTTTGCGTCACTGCAGCACGATAAAGGCTCGATAAGGCATCACCCCACCAAAATATTTGACTCGGGCGCCCAAAGACCCTCCACCTCTACCTAGTGAGGACCCCTCGGAGTCCAATTTATTTTCAAGTCACCAACCTGGCATACATCCTATCTGCCCTCTCATTTCTCACTGCTCGGACGAAACAAGCCGAACTTTGAACCCAATACCAACCCAACCCATCGTTTAATCTCGATTCTAATCGAACAATCAAGTGATTATACTTTGCAAATATTCAAAATGCCCAAGGGCAAGTGGATGTATGTCATACACACCCCACCACCCTCTCAAGGATAACAAGACCAGAGTCTAATGTATCACCCACCGCAACAGTGACAAGAAAACGGCCCAGCACTTCACGCTGGTTCACCGGCAGCAAAATGATCCCCTCATCAATGATGCTGAGGCGCCATCCATGGTCCTCAACCCCACCGTCAACCCCAATGCCGCCAAAGGCAAGAAGCTCAACGACCTCGCTTCCGAGCTATCCACCGACGAGGTAGCCCACATGCGCGCTAACGAAGGCGAGGCCGCTGAGTACGGCGTCTACTACGACGACACAGAGTATGATTACATGCAGCATTTGCGCGACCTCGGGTCCACTGGTGCAGGCGATGTCGTCTTCGTCGAGGCCAAGTCCGAGCAGAACAAGAATAAGGGGAAGAAGAAGCAGAGCCTCGAGGTGGCCCTTCGCCAGTTAGACTTAGAATCAGAGGAGGCAAAGAAGCGGGAACTATTCGACGACTCTTTCTTGCCGAGTAAGAACCTCACACATATGACATATCAGTCGCAACAGGATGTGCCCGATGTCATTGGTGGATTCCAGCCCGACATGGATCCGCGGTTGCGGGAGGTCCTCGAGGCACTGGAGGATGAAGAGTATGTCGATGAAGAGGATGACGATTTCTTCCAAGAACTAGCCAAGGATGGCCGGGAACTCGATGATATCGAGTTCGAAAACGAATACGGTGATGACTACGAGGAGGACGAGGGCTGGGAGACAGACGACACGGCGAAACCCCGGAAAGAATATCGCGGTGACGGCGATGAAGCCCCGGAATTAGTACCCGTCGGAGAAGAAGAAGACATCACAGGCGAAGAAGGCGACGTAGTCAAAAACGAGAACTGGTTAGAGGATTTCCAGCGTTTCAAAAAGACACAGAAAACAGGCGGCCGCCCCACCCCCGCCGGCGGCGCCCCATCCCAATCCGATCTCCAATCCTCCATCCTCAGCACCACAACCAACGGCGGGCGGCGCAAGAAGCGCAAGGGCGCCCTAACCTCGCAATCCGGGTTTTCAATGACATCCTCAGCGCTAGTCCGCACCGAGCAGCTCTCCCTCCTCGACGCGCGCTTCGAGGTCCTAGAGCAGAAACAGTACAACCCGGACAACGACGATTACGACCTCGACGATGACGACGAGGATGGAAACGGGGACATGAAGTCCATGGTCTCGGGCATGTCAACAGCATCGAGCGTGACTGGCGCCATGCGCGGCGACTTCGATAGCATACTGGATGATTTTCTGGGCGAGTACTCGATGCGCGGCAAGAAGACCCTCAAGAAGGGCAAGCACCAGAGCGGCGTCGAGGAACTGGATGAGCTACGCCGTGGCCTCGGGCCCGCGCACGCCGGCAAGTACGGTATCAAGCCGAAGGCCGCCGTTTCTGCATTTGATTTCGGTGCTGGTGCCAGCAGCAGTAGTAGAGCCGCTACTACGTCGACATCGTCCCGGTGAAGACAGATAGCATGACCTTGAAAAATGTTTAATCACATACAGCCAAGGTGATTTTACCAATTAATACAAATTCAAGAAGATGATACCCCATTTTCGTAAGATCTGTTGATCACTTTTTTGGAGACCTGTATCATGACTGCTTCCCCTTGTATTTGCTGGCTGACTACTGAACGCACAGGTCTTCTTTTGTTACAAATGAGTTGATTTAATTCAAGGTAGGTACTTTACAGGAGAGAGGGTGTAAGCAAGCTAATTGTACCTCCATTGCCTACGTCAGCTAGACCATGTGACCAATCAACAGTGATGCCTGAGTGAAGCAGCCCATGCCCACACCGGTCGTGGTGACACAGCAGGTGGTTCGACGAACCTCCTCCTGTCCATTCCACCCACTCCCCTTAGTAAAGCCAAAGGATTGTGGTGTCAGGCACATGTAAGAGAACCTCATCGTTATCGGCACGGTGGCTTCCTAGACACGATCTGTCTTCTCCCTGACCCAATCCAGCATTCGCATAAGGGATCCCCCCCTACGGTGAACCGGTGCTTCGGCCTCTGCTTCCACCTCACGATTCTCCGCCGTCGGTGCTGCGCCATCTTCCTAATGGTGGCCGTTCATAGCGGGCGGTCGTTGAGGTCCGAAAGCACCTGGGACATGCTGTACTACTTCTTCCTCCGTATCGTCATCGTACTCGCCTTCGTTGGCTCCTCCGCCCTCCTCGCCATCATAGTCGTAATCCTCGTCTTCCGCATCCTCTGCGTCGTCGCCAGCTTCCCCTTGTTCGCTAGGATAAGAGTGACTGGTCGCGCTTTGTGCACCTCCCGAATGAATACCACGACCTTGCTGTTGCATTTGCTGGATTATGCTCGTGAGCTTCTCATTCTTCTTCTTGATCGCATCGAGGTCCTTAAGGTTTTGGTTGCGGTCTTCGGCCATCTTCAGGATATTCTGATTCAAGGCGGTGTCCTTACGCCGGTATGACTCGTTCTCCTTTTCTAACTTCTTCGATTTTTTGGACATTTCTTCCATCTCCTTGCGAAATGTCAAAAACAGGTCGTTACTATTGTTCAGAGTGTCCTCAACCTCGTGGACTGTTAACGCCTGTGTGGGGCGCGCGAGGGAGAGAAACAAGGTACATACTTGTTTGAATTTCTCAACATAAACATTGAGTTGATTCCGTAGTTCTGTTTCCGTCTTGCTGAACGTGAGCACCTGATTATTAAGCTGGCGTGCGCGGTTTGCTTCTGCCTCTGCCGTCTTCTTCTGCTGTTCGTAGCGTGCCATATGCCATTGTACCTCAATCTCCTTGGTTCGCATTTGCGAGTGGAAATGCAAATCTCGAAGCTCATACTGATCGATGAAGGACTTGAAACGATTCTTGAACCTATAGAGTAATAGATATGTTAGCCCCTCAACGACGTATTTGTGCAGTAGATCGCATCTTCATACAGCTCATCGGCCTTGATTGGCACAACCTGCTTCCGTGGGTTATCCTTCTCGTCTTGATAGCCCTCCAGTGTTTCAAGCACTTTCTTGTAGCGTTCGTCGGATGACAATTTAAGTCTGTCGTGGGTGTCATTGAGTGCGCGGTGTTCGTTCTGTATCCAATCCCGTATTAGCCTCCTTCCCAATAGTCCGGATCCTGTTGGACAGCATTTTGTACCTTCAGTTTGTTATTCTCTTTCTGCAGCTCACGGCAAAGCTTCTCAAGCTTCTCTTTAAGACCGATCTGCTTGCTTAAGTCGGTTCGACTGGAGTCCTTCTCTTTTTGTAGCTGGTCGGCACGTTTCTTGTTCTTATTGTTATCTCGCTCGAGACGTTTGAGGTTGGCAAAGAGCTCGGAAGAACGTTTTGTCAAAAGGTCAATCTTGTCCATATCGTTCATCTTATTCATTGTGGAATTCAACTCGCGATTTGCCTTTCGGACTTCTCGGTCTAAGCGAGTAGACGAAAGCAGCATGGTCAGCCTACATTCACATGGCTCGGGTGTTACGGAATAATAGTATGTGCCGTAGAAACATGGCAGAAGGGCATTCCAGAGATTCTTTGTGTGTACAGCGCGAGTGAGGTATTGGATGGCATTATCACAATGCAAGCCTGCGCCCACGTGACGGGCAACTCAACACTTGCGATCTTGGGAAAGGAGATAGGACAGTGCGGATGTTGGAGATAGTGGAAGTCGCATACGTACCAATCTCTGCCTCTTGTTCTTTCTCAGCCGCATTATCGACTTCTAGTTGAGATATCCTCGCAGCCACGAGTTTTGAGGCCTCAGTGGAATCCATGGCTTTCTTAGCCTTCGCCTTCTTGCCGGCGTTGTTGGAGGCCATTGGTGTAGGGGCAGGGCGGTGATCGTGGTGACCATTAGTCAAAGCTGGATCGTCATGCGCGTGGGCACCGTTGCCGTTCGGAGTGGAAGTGAGGTGGGCAGCCGTTGCTGAAGGCACTCGGTGGGCTGCGGTGGCCATGATATTACTATGAAAACAGTCGCGGGCTTGGGTGATGTGTTAGTACTAGACTTTATTTCAAGAATGCGAAACAGCAGAGCCGAGGATCGGAGCAAGCTGAGCGTGATGAGACTCGCTATATAGATAGAGGAGGATCAAATCAAAGACAACTAACAGCTGCTTACCCCCAACTGAAAAGACGCATTTGGCGGCACTGCAGTCACCTGATGGATTCCAAGAGGTAGGAATAGCTTCACTACAGATATCTGCTGCGGAGGAAAGAGTACTGGTGGTATGGGCGCGTATTGATGCTTGGTTTAATTCTCATCACGATGGCCCATCGCAGAGAAGTTTGTCGAGTTCTGAGATGAAGTGAGCGCCCTAGTAGCGAACCTCGCTTTGATGCATGTGCCCCGTAGTTGACACGAATCCCGTTGTTTACATAACGTTGACCCCCGCTAAGTAGGTAATAGCCTAGACTTGAGGTCCCACTCCAGTGGGCTGCAGCCTGAGTCATCATACATAATCAGCCTTGGTGGGCCAGCTCCCCCACCTTATAGGTACATGTGCCTGCCGTGTCTGCTGCTGCATCACAATGGGTCTACTATAAATTCCATGGGGCCATTGCAGTGTTTCTGTTCAATTGCTTAAGACCATACACACAGATACCCAACTTGACGTGGAAAGCACCTCACTCATCAGCTTGTCACGGCGGATGATGATTTCTTTGATTTCCTATAAGAGTACCTACCTAAAGTTACAGGGTGATGCCCCGGTCAATTTCAGATTTGCATCATAGTTTCCGCATGCTTTTTAGATAGGGGTTCACGAGGCAGTTCTCTTCCCTTTGACTTGAGTTCAGTTGTGGTAACGTTTCAGGCCAATTTACAAAGAGCTTTCGGGACGAGGCCGCGTGAGGCTTGGTAGAACCTTTTTGCTGCTTTATGTACTTGATGACCATCTAGGTTGTGGTGGGTGGATTCATGTACCAGAATTAATACCTCCACAATAACATCATTACCACAATTGAACAATGGCTACTACAACGAGCTTTCAGTTGCTACTATGTCCCATTGGCGAGTCTCTACTTTGTGGACCCCTCATCTGTACCTTATCTAAGAGAGGGACACCTAGCAGCTGCCTAGACGTACATTGGGTGGGATATTGGAGTTACGTTTCCATCTCCCCCGTTCTTCAGAGCTGCTCTGTGTTCTGCTGCGTACCTGGTGGCTATCAACCAAGAACTTACGCTATGCTTTCCTATCCTATTGTCCGTGATTGTCCCAGCCGGAAAGATTACTGCCTACCTTAGGTTGTATCCGTTTCCAAGAGTAGTCATGACAACATCAAAAGGAATTCCTAGAGGAATTCCTAACACGGTCCAGTGGTGTTCATTTTCGACTTTAAAGAGTTTGTGGCCAGAAAAACCACACCTTTTTGTCCAGAGAGAAGTGGTGATTCACCACTTTCTAATCTTCAGTGTCGTGATAGTCGAATTGCCACCGCAGTGATGGTAGTGGACATGTTCAATGGAGCTGGGCTTTCCTTTATAACAATATTCCCCATATTTCTGAAGCTCGCTTTGGTGAATATTCTCAAGCTTCGCGTCATGAGCATGCACTCGAGAAATTTCTGAGCACAGCACAGTTACAACACCTCACTTCGTTGATCTAGCAGCTCGGGCGAGATCGAGTTTTGTACAATACCTTGTATTATCGTCATCTTTGCATTTTTTTGTTGTTGCATTCTTCTTTATTTAGATTCACGCACATATACTACACGGCTCAGGGCTATACACAAATAGAAAAACACCCCACGATACAATGATCCGAAATGCCGCCAAAGGTGCTGCAAAGAAGGCGGTCACAGAGCTTTCGCAGTATCCCAAACCTGGAGAGACATTGCATGGCTTCACACTCCTGAGGACCAAACATGTCCCCGAGCTCGAGCTGACTGCTCTTCACTTGAAACACGACAAGACTGGAGCCGATTACCTTCACATTGCCCGCGAAGATAGCAACAATGTCTTCTCCATCGGCTTCAAGACCAACCCACCCGACGACACTGGTGTCCCTCATATCCTCGAACACACCACACTCTGTGGCAGTGAGAAATACCCCATCCGAGATCCCTTTTTCAAGATGTTGCCAAGGACCCTGTCAAATTTCATGAACGCATTTACTGCCTCGGACCATACCTTCTACCCATTTGCCACTACAAACGCTCAAGACTTCCAAAATCTTATGTCCGTGTACCTTGACGCGACCCTACATCCCCTTTTGAAGAAGACCGATTTCACGCAAGAGGGCTGGCGCATTGGCCCAGAAAACCCCCGCGTCGCCGAGGCCGAGGGTGACGTGAAACCAGAGGACAGCAAGCTTGTCTTTAAGGGTGTGGTGTACAATGAGATGAAGGGCCAGATGTCAGATGCAGGCTATCTCTTTTACATTCGCTTTCAGGACCACATCTTCCCATCCATCAACAACTCCGGTGGCGATCCCCAAAAAATTACCGACCTGACATACGAACAGCTCAAGAAATTCCACGCCGAGCATTACCATCCCAGCAACGCAAAACTAATGACATACGGCGACATGCCCCTAGCCGATCACTTGCGGGAAGTCGATGCGCAGATGAGTGCATTTGAAAGAATACAGGCCGATGTTGAGCATAAACAACCCGTCGATCTCAGCAGCGGCCCTCAGACCGTCAAGGTGTTTGGACCTGTCGATCCCCTGGCAGATCCCGATAAGCAATATAAGACATCAGTGTCGTGGATTACTGGAGATACAAGCGATGTACTTGAATCTTTCTCCATGGCGCTACTCTCGTCTCTGCTAATGGACGGCTATGGCTCGCCCTTGTATAGAGGTTTGATTGAAAGTGGCCTCGGCACGGATTTCAGCCCTAATGCTGGCTATGACGGTTCAGCAGCCACTGGAATATTTTCTGTTGGATTGAGCGGGGTGAGCGAGGCCAATGTTGGTAAAGTCCGTGAAGAAGTGCAAAAGATACTACAAGAAGTACGCGGCAAGGGTTTTGAGCGCGGCAAGATTGAGGGATATCTCCACCAACTCGAACTCAGCTTAAAACATAAGACTGCCAACTTTGGGATGTCCGTGTTGCATCGTCTGAAGGGCAAGTGGTTTTCAGGCACCGATCCATTTGAATCCTTAGCTTGGAATGATACTGTGGCCGCTTTCGAAGCAAAACTAGCCGAAGGAGGATATCTCGAAAGACTTATGGACAAGTATTTTTTGAACGACAAGACCTTGACATTCACAATGGCCCCATCAGAGAACTTCGGAACAGATCTGGCGAAAGAGGAAGAAGAACGTTTAGCATCCAAAATTGCTCAGGCGACGCAGGAAGCCGGAGGTGAAGAGAAGGCCCGCAACTTTTTTGAACAGCGAGAACTTGATTTGCTGGTCGAGCAGAACAAATCAAACACTCAAGACCTGAGCTGCCTTCCTACCGTCCACGTCAGGGACATTCCCAGGCAGAAAGAATTCATCACAGTACGCGACGAGGTCTTAGATGGCACGAAAGTGCAGTGGCGCGAAGCTCCGACCAACGGATTGACTTATTTCCGAGCTATAAATACTCTGGAGAATCTGCCTGACGAGCTTCGATCCTTAATTCCCCTCTTCACCGACGCAATAATGCGCTTGGGGACCAAGGATATGACAATGGAGCAAGTCGAAGATGAGATCAAGCTCAAGACCGGTGGCATCTCTGTCAGTTACATGACCACCCCTTCACCCACAGATTTCCAACAAACTTCCGAAGGATTAGTTTTGAGAGGGATGGCTCTTGATCGCAATGTCCCAGAGATGTTTGATCTGTTGCGAAAGATCATTCTCGAGACCAACTTCGACAGTCCAGAAGCGGCTTTGCGAATCAGACAACTACTCCAAGCGTCAGCGGATGGTGTTGTGAATGATATTGCATCGTCCGGGCATTCTTACGCTCGACGGTATGCAGAGTCCGGACTCACTCGAGACGCTTACCTTAGCGAGCAGGTCAGCGGGTTGACTCAAGTCATGCTTATCACATCATTGGCGGGACGACCAGAATCTGATCAGCTCGAGGATGTCATTGCGAAGCTTAAGCAAATCCAAAGTTTCGCCCTTGCTGGCAGCAATATCCGCACTGCGTTGACGTGTGGGTCTGATAGCACTGGGGCCAACTCTTCAGCTCTCACAAAGTTCATGGCTGCTCGTGCAAGTCAAGCTGCCACATTCTCAACGTCTTCCAATTCCAGCTGGCCTCGTGACAGTAAAGCATTCTTCCCATTGCCATACCAAGTTTACTATGGCTGCCTCGCTTTGCCAACGGTGTCATACACTTCTCCTCATGGCGCGCCACTTCAAATTTTAGCGCAGCTATTAACGCACAAACACCTTCACCACGAGATCCGCGAGAAAGTTGGCGCATATGGAGGTGGAGCCTATTCCAAGGGACTTGAGGGCTTGTTTGGATTTTATTCGTATAGAGACCCGAACCCTCAAAACACGCTCTCCATCATGAGGAACACTGGGCAGTGGGCCGTCGACAAGAAATGGTCTGACCGAGACTTAGAAGAAGCCAAGATCTCTGTCTTCCAGGGTGTTGATGCCCCGAAGTCTGTGAACACAGAGGGCATGCTTCGATTTGTATCCGGAATTACAGATGAAATGCAACAGAAGAGACGTGAGCAATTACTCGACGTCACTAAAGATCAAGTCCAAGAAGTGGCACAGAAGTACATCGTCGACGCACTTGCATCTAACAAAGAGCAAGTTACCTTCTTAGGTAAACAGCAAGAATGGGTCGATAATTCCTGGAAGGTGAAGGAAATCAACGTCAACACCGTGGAATAGATCCAGATGTGTGATTAAATGTAATATTTATATCCACCAAACTCTCAGATACCCAACTCCGTATATAGACAAGAAAGTTATGGACCATTTATCCCTGACATCCCCTACCTAGCAACTGAGCCTTGCTTCTATACCCAACAAAAACAGCGTTCGGATACGATACGTCTTCATGCTCGGTCCAGATCTCTACGGGATTTTAGGACTCTATAGCATGGAGACCACGCTAAGACGCGAGATCAAGTTGTGCAAACGTGGTTCGAAGCGGACTCTCACGGGTTTGACGAGAGCCCAGTTGCCGCTCATTCTTTCAGACTCGGATTCCTCAGCTTTGGAACTCCGGACTAACGAATCGAGCACATGCCTCTTTTAAAAGCTCAACTTAACCGACTGTCTATAGGTTTATCTTCGCCATTGGGCCCGGCAACGAGAACATGCGCCTACACAAAAACAAAGTGAAATATAATTTTGAAAGATGATCTGAATTGAATCAAGTTAACAATGCTTATTTAACTAACATAATTATAGTTTCAGAGACTCAAAGGACTTCTCCAAGCTGACGAAGTCTTTGGTAGGGACGCCCAAGTCATCTCTGTCAAGCACCTTTAATCCCGGATAAGTCCAACTCTTTTCCTTGCACACCCCCCAAAATCTCCACATGGTCCCCAATACATCGGAATATCCACCCCATAAAGCATGGTGAATTTCGGGCGTGACGGGAATGCTGACAGCCTTGACACCCCTCACCTTCGCCCATAGCTGAAGCGATTCCTCGGCCGTGGTGACATCAGCATGTGCAAATACGGCGCCGCCACGGGTCCTGTCGGCCTGATCGAGGATAGGCTTGATGAAGAAAGTCAAGTTCTTGGTGACATCGCCTATCCACCAGATGGGCGTCTCAGGCGGATGAGTCGTGAACTGAGCCCATGATCCTGCCTGAGGTAACTGATAAACGGACAGCGGTGCGTACATGAGGTTCTTAGCATACTGTGCGATGAGCAACAAGGTCGTCTTAGCCATGAGATCGGGCTGCGTGCGGATGTACTCATCAACACGAGTCTTGCCGACGTAGTTTCCGGGCTCGAACTGACCGTCGCTGATGGTCTTGGCTGGTGGGAGTGTGCTCCAAATAAAGTGCTCCACGCTCTCGGTCTCATGGACAGCCTGTGCGATATTAATGCCGCGGCGCGTCTCGTATGTGGCCGCCTTCTCGAGGTCGCCGAGCGCGAGGAGCTCGTCGATGCCAGTCACGGCGTAGACCACGGAGGAGCTGGCGAATGCGGCTTTGAGCGAGTTGACGTCGTCAGCTTCGGCTTGTACGACTTCGACGCCTTGCGAGCGGAGCTTGTTGGCGCCTTTGCCGGCTGTGTTGCGGGTGAGGCCGCGGAGTGTGTAATTGGGGTCGTCTTTGAGAGCAGCGATGACGGCTTGGCCTTGTAAGCCGGTTGCTCCTACTACGGTGACTAACTTGGGCATGTCGTTGGATGTGTTGGTGACTATTCTGAACTTGTTGATATCTGACTTCAGATTGGGGTCTGAGCAAGATGCTTGCAGCAGGTTTGTATGAATGTATTTATTGAGAATGCTTTTTAGTAGGTTGGTGCTACTGCTAGCATTAACTGATGGTGGTGGTGATGACGGACAAGAAGTTCAAAAACTGTAGACATCAGCCCTTCTTATATACGCGGCATCACGTAATGACAGACACTCCATCTCGAACATCTTGCTCGCGAATACCAACGAATTGTGACGCTTCTTTACCGTTTGCTGCAATACTTAGAAATCAATGAAGCTGTCGTGAAACCCAGTTCCCGGGGAAGTTCAATGCGACAGAGCTGCAAGTATCCCTACCCAGCGATGGTGATTCATCGATGCCCCACCAGATTCAGGAATCATTCACGATGCAACCAAACATACCAGCTTGATCATCAGGCAATAGCTGAATCATCACACCACCTGGGCTGTAGGCTTCGTACGTTTGATGCGCCTTGGCTTTTACATGCAGATGCCATTATGCCCTGGTTGGTACCCTAGTAAGCATGGTAGTTGTTGCACTCGATGGAATCACTTTGCCAGAGTGGAAGTTTCATGCGAGGACTTGTTGAGTCTTGACATACTCTATTGGGATGACCAATCAATCATATATTACCAAGGTTGCATCACTTGCACATGCACATGAGCATTCAACGCGTGACTCAATTGATGCTCGGCGGTTCTTATGCAAGAGGGATCATATGTGTCGCAATGCCCCTTGATGTAAACCAAACGCCGATGGGTTAGAGAAGCGTAAAGCTCAACATGTTAAGGTCATCGCGACACCCGGCCGGGATTTTAGATGCATAGACTTATATATAGGTTCTCCAGGGTTCGGCACGGCTGACGAGTCTGCCACGCGGTTTGGGGAGCAACTATCCGTACTTAGTACATACAGGGTAGGTTATCCGGATATAGATGCATATATTAGGTACCTTGTCGTAATGTGCTGCGACCACGCAAGCCTCAAGTATGATTATTCCTCCAGATACTTGTCAGCTCAGCTCTCTTGGTTCACAGATAACTAAATGCACATGTACCTCTTAACGTGACACCAACTATTGCCAAAGCTTCCGTGCAGTGATATTCCCCATTCCCAATTAGAAAGCCGCACCACTTTATTTCGAGAACATCTCCGTCAACCACGATCCTCCCCCCTTCGCTGCGCCGCCTCGACACCGCCCGATCAGCGACTTGATCCAAACACTCACGTGTCCGCCTCTTTCGTGTGCCTCCTCGGTGTGCTGTGGTCGGGCACATTGGTGTTTCTTAGCTATGCTTTCAAGGTAGTTCACCGGGGACTTTGTTGATTCGCTGTCCCGTTCCAGCAGCCATGTTCTCGAATGCCTCCGCCAGCAAGTCCGCCGACGGCCTGTCGCCCTTGGTATCCTCGCCGCACGAGTTCCCTTTCCATCGTCGGCCGTCTGCGAATAGAATGAGAAGGGGCTCTACGGCAAGCTCCATACATTCCATCGGCGGCCAGCTGGACACCGCCTCTCCTAACCCCCCCCATGGCCTAGCTGAGGCTGGACAGAACGCCATTTCTACTCTGCTTCAGCCACCGATAGTGCGGACCGGCCTACAACCACATACCTCGGCACCAGCCTCGAGCGCTCACAAGCCTCCTACCGCCAAAGACATACCACCAGTCACCTTGACCAATGTACCACAAGTCGATCCTTCGGAATTCACCACATACCTCACCCAGGTCGGCGCGCTCTACGAACAGCTCAAGCGTATGCAAGAAAGCGAAGACGATGTCAGCGACCAGGTCTTCAGACGTGGGAGGGCCGACGACTTTGCAGCATTGTCAGATGGCAACCACTTGCGGCCCACAATGTCGAGAAAGATGTCGGGAGCCTCCATAAGGTCTATATCACCAATAGATCCGCCCTCTCCTTTGCGCCGGAGATCGAGTTCGGGGTTGAGCCGGAAGCAAACCCAAGGTCCACCGCCCCTGAATACGATTCCTAATGTTTATTTCGATGACGACTTTCATCTCGAGAACCCCCGAACCTTCGATGTCGTCAGCGAGAGATCAGAGGTTATACGTCCCGCCCCCGGCTCAGCTGAGGAGAAGAAGGCTGCAGCAAATGGCAGCGCCTCCGCCCCGCGTAAGGCCCTTGCTACAAACGCGATATTACAGGAGAAATTATCATGGTATATGGACACCGTGGAAATGCACCTGATATCCTCCATATCAACAGCGTCCACAACCTTCTTTACCGCCTTGGGATCCTTGAAGGAACTTCACTCCGAAGCCGCGGATTCGGTTGACCGGATTGTGGCCTTACGTGAAGAGCTCAAGGCTCTTGACAAAGAGATTGCTACTAGCGGGTTGGAGATTGTGCACAAGCAACGACGACGCGAAAATTTACAACAGCTCAACGACGCGGTCAGACAATTGAAAGATATTGTGGAGTCTGTCGCAACTTGCGAGGGTCTAGTCGAGGCCGGGGATTTACCCATGGCCTTGGATAGTATCGACAGCTTAGAAAAACTCATATGTGGCAGAGCTTTCGCCCCGTCAAGTAAGGAGGACGGATCAAGACCCAAATTACGAGACCTGAGAGGCGCCGTGGCCCTTCAAGGGGTGAATGAAGATATCTCTACCCTCCGTTTCCGCATCGGCAAAGCATTCGAATCGCAATTCTTAGAAATATTATTGAAGGATTTGAGGCGGCATGTCGAAGAAGTCTCTCCCCAAGAAGTCTTGTTACGATGGAGCAGCGCGGCAATGCGATCACGGGGAGGGCATGCCAGAGAACCATCTACTTTCCCAACCTATTTAGCCAAAACCGACGAGCTTCGTTCTGCACTTATGCCAGTGTTGCTGGGCCTGCATCGATCAAAGCATATCGCTGTCGCCATAGCGTCATATCGGGAAGTCGTGCTGCGAGAGGTGCGAAATCTTGTTAAACGGCCACTACCAACCTCGCATGATGACGATAATGAATCAATGATGTCGGCTTCCACAGTACAAAGTACACGGCTGACTCAACAAGAAAAATCATCTATTCTCGCGCGGAACCTGCGATCTCTTGATGAGCAGGATGCTGAGGCACTGTTCACCAAAATTTACATCAGCGTGACAGAAACCCTGCGCAGACTAGGCACTCAGCTTAAAGTCTTATTTGATGTTGCCAGCTCCATCGGGAATCCTTCGGGCTCTGGAGCAGATACTTCTCTGTCCGGCCTAAAATCTCCTCCTTTAAATAGCATTAATCATGATATCCAGGAAGATATCCATATTACAATGGACATGGCTAACCTTATGGGCCAGGCCGTTGATAGTTCTCAAGAGAAGATCGTCAAGGTCCTTCGAGTCCGATCAGAGCAAAGTACTCATCTCCCACTGGTTTGGTTCTTGCGATACTTCACATTAAATTTATACTTCGCCAATGAATGCGAGTCGATTTCAGGCAGGAGCGGAACACCTTTGAAAAATGTGGTTAACACCCACATCAAGGACTTTATCCAATTACACGGCGAGACAGAAAAGCAAAAACTCGCACAAGCCATGGAATCAGACAATTGGAATGCTAAAGACTTCACAGATGGTGACACTATTTTACTGAATATGATCCTCGAATCCAGCTCGAAAGACAGCGCCGCCTGGACACAAGGAAACAAAATATGGATCCTCTTCTCCGAGTCTCGGACCGACGGAGAGGTTACGACCTCTAATGGACGTCCCAGAGCTGAATCCAATAGCACCAAAGAGAAGACCAGAAGTGCTATGATCGATTCCGAAGCTTTCATCTTACCCACATCCGCCGTCTTTTGTCTTGAAGGCATTACTCATTTTCTGCACCTTATCACCGGCATACCATCCATGGCCACCGATATTTCAGGGTCTCTCGTTGCCTATTTACAGCTTTTCAACTCTCGATGTACTCAGCTCATTTTAGGCGCGGGAGCAACGCGCTCAGCCGGTCTCAAAAACATCACAAGTCGTCATCTGGCAATTGCTTCGCAAGCCTTATCATTTATAGCGAACCTGATCCCTCACATAAGGGAGTTTGTGCGACGACAGGCTGGATCAGGCAACACTGGTGTCACTGGCCTCATGGGTGAATTCGATAAGGTTAAGCGCCTTTTCCAGGAACACCAGAATAACATTTATGACAAGCTCGTGGACATAATGAGTCAACGAGCTTCCATTCATTCTAAGACCATGAGGGGAGTCACGTGGGACACGACTGTCGAAGCTAAAGTAAACGTCTATATGGAAACACTCGTCAGTGACACGACGAAACTGTATCGCGTTCTTGTCAAAAATCTTCCAGAGGGTGCAGTGCACATGATCATGACGCCGGTGTTTGAGAGCTACAAGGAACGACTAGGGTCAACACTAGAGGGACTCGAAGCAAAGAACGAGACAGCCCTCGACCGGTAAGCCGAAGAGCCTTTTTCACACAGCTTGTGGCGTTGGCTAATCAAGAAACCAGCATGCAAGCTGATATCGAATACCTCATCTCCCGGCTTGGCAAGCTCGATGGCTTTGGGAATACAGGAGATCACCTGCTCCAGATCGCCAAGTCCAAGAAAATAACAGAGCAGGCTACCAAGCCAGGTGAAGAGTCGAGTAAAGCCGAGGGGAAAGAAGACGATGCTACCCAAAGCGAACAAATATCGACGGATGATAAAGTCAACGACAACAATACTCAAAAGACATCAACGGATGGCAAGCCAACAAGCTAAAATTTATTATGTGCATAGTGGAGCAGCATAGATATGATCTTTTCTAGAGAAAGACCTTGCCCTTGGTGGACTCTGCCAAGTTTTGGAAGCGAAAAATGGTCAAAAACAGCGCGCATGTATCGATATTCTGTTTTATTCCGATGGGGCTTGTATAAAAATACAATCAGATATGTTTTCAAACACAACTTGGGAGTATTGGGTGGTCAATCGTAGCGACACCCAATCTCACTTATGTCGTGCGTGTTTGAGTCGGACAGCTAGAAAAACTTGATTCATTTAGACTGTATGGAACTAGCCGGACTACACATTTTGGGGGACACATTGTTGTGGACTCTTTCCATGTTGATATTTTCATTATTGGGTGTTATTATTAGTCTCAAGTTTCACGTTCCATCTTTCAATGAGGCTTCTGCCTAGCTCATTCTCTAATACGAGCGAGCAGAAGTGCACTTACTAGATGTCAAAACAGTCTACGAATCGGCTTTTCTTGAAACACAGACCGGGGGGTGCCACGCTCACGCGAACCCGGGGCCGTGCGGGTCAGAACCGACGCCTATATTTCCGGGCCCCCAATGCCGAATAGGGACTGATGCCCGGCGCCCGTCAGCAAGCAAAGGAAGAGGTTTCCATCAGGGTTTCTTTTTTTTTTTTTTCTTGGCCCCAAAGCCCATTTGATTGGAGGCAGTCCAAACCACGGGCGGCTAAATTGAGAGGGGAAATTGGTGAAGAAAATTTTGAAAAACTCACATATACAACCCATCACCATTACGTGCATGTATGCATGCATGCAATCTTTGGCCCGAACAGTGAAAAAAACTAAAAAAAAAACAATATGCAACGTCATCTCAGGGACCGAAAGGTGACAAAATATTTCAGGGAGGGATCAATCAGAGCATGCATGCATAATAAGGCTTGCCCGCCGCGCTTCTAGAGGGCGTTCGTTCGTGCGCGCTTACTAGGTTCAGTTCCTTCAGCGCGGCTATTGAGACAAATGGCTTGCACTCACTTCTACTCCGCACTTTTCAACGTCTTCCCGGTGGGTTTTCGTCTGATGTTGCTCCTTCGGCCGAGGAGGCCGGGGATGTTACCTTATTTTCTTTTCGATTACTTATTCCACACACCTTACGTTACGTGCACATCTTTTGCACGGGTGGCTCGATCTCACTTTATTTTAAGAACATCCACGAGGCTCTCGCGTATGAACGCTCTTTGAGTGGTTATAGCCCCGGGATGGCGGCGGCGGAGGTGGCGGATTCAGATTCTATCTTCTGTCCACCGCTAAAGATGCGGCATCTTTTATCTCTCGGTCACGAGCGAACAGAGGTTTGGGGAGCGGATGGAGTGAGGGCGAAAAAGCGCGTATAATCAGCTCCAGACTGGAACCGGCCCCCAAAAACCAAACGCGTTGAGTGAGTGCGCGGCAGGGGGTGGTGGTCAGAATGGTCGTGTTACCCTCAGGTAACTGCGAATGTCTTTTGATACCGCGTGCTAGGTGCGGCTCAAGTGAAGGCAGGTCGATGGGCTTCTGAGTTTCTGTAAAATACATATATAAGTAGGGCTTCTCAGCGTGGGTTATGAAAGTGTAATGATGTTTGAAGATCCCATATAATGTTTTAAGAAAAACCACACACTCATTACCACCTTCACCACCTCTCGCTTATGTATAACACTTGCTCTATCTGTACTTGTTCCTATTCTTCATCATTTACAATATCATTGCTCCCCGACAAGCCCTCGAACAATTACAATGTCGACTTCAAACTCTTCGACACCGGCTACTTTGTACACAAGCTTCGCAGGAGGGCGTCCTCGTTCCTCTAGCATGACAGCTCCATACCCTCAAGAGCTGGACATGTCGGAAGCCTCAGCCACGACCAGCACAAGCCAGGGGACTTCCGCGAACGGCGGGAGTGTCCGCCCTCTAATGTCTTACTCGGCTTCGACCTCGTTCACGACCAATTGGCAGAGAGACTACACCAGCAGCGACCAAACTAGTGGTCAGCGATCTGGAGCGACATGGAGCACGAAGGTTCACCCTCGAAGCAACCCCTAAGCGACAGAAATCTATATGCGAAACTATATTATTCAACGTCTATTCACTTTCATTGTCTACAATGATTCTTGATAAAATGCTCGCGAGCATGATCAACAGCCCACCCCGAGCGTCTGAAGCAAGGCTATTGACCCGCTTCGGGATATTGGTAATGGACGACAGATTCTACTCGAAGCGAGATAAAAAAAAAAAAGAACAACTAAGCACACGACGGTTGTTGAGGATAGCACCGAAGAGCAGGACTCGTCATTTTCATATGTATCAATAATTAATTTTTTTTTTGTATTGATTTAATCAGGGGGGTCTGCAACAAAAGGGGGTAATTGAAATTCTGGAAAGAGAAAGAAAAAAAGACTGTATTTCCCCAAATAAGTACATGTACTTTGAATAGATTTCAATTTGCATGTATCTTCTGTATAGTATTCAACGAAAGATCCACTCATAACTATTTCCTCTCGTGACGGAGCCTCAGACAACGTTTAACGGTGTAGCCACAAGCATATGTGGCTCAGTCTTCCTGTCTATGAGATACTGGCACTCTCGCATTCAGGTAATCCCAAGTCTCAGAGAAACACAGCCAGCCTGTTCACCACTGCTTCCTTCACGGCTTTAACTTCCATGACAGTGCTTGTCCTCTGTCGGATCGCAGGTGTCCGGGGGCAAGTCACAATTATCCGCCTCGAAGCACACATCATTGAGAAATCGCCAGGAGTGCGCCCACTGATACTCCTTGATATTGAAGCAGCCCTGCCTAGTGAAGGTGTGGGTGATGATGGGCAGGGCGATGCACTGGTCCTGACAGGGGCAATTCTTCTCGTGAGACAGCGCGGCCCAGAAGTTGGTGCCGGGCGAGCCCTGGGTGTCGACGACGTAGAGCGACTTGCGGTGCGGCTCGTTCAGGCAGCCCGGGTTGCTCAGCGCGACGCCGATGCCGCAGTTCTCCGAGCAGTCCTCGTCGTCGCAGAAGTGGACCCAGCCCATGGGGAGTTGGCCCGGGTAGGGTGTCGTGACGGCCCGGGGGCCGAGAGTGGTCGCGTTGGGGACGAGGGCATCTGTGTAGTTTCCGGTGTGGTAATCTGGGACTGCGTGGCCTTGGGCGAGGTGTGTGAGCGCCGTGATAATGACGATCTTGATGGCATACATTATGACTGATAGTGGCATTGGTTTCAATACGGACAGAGAATGGGAGATTGAACAAGAAAAGGGCATATAGTAGATAGATAGAGCAAACTCTACAGGATTGAATAGTGAGTTGGGTATGATTGGCCAAGTTCCGTTCTTCTGTGGAAAAGCAGATATTGTAGATGAGATCTCACCCGACATTATATGGCCTTGGGTGAATCAAAGCCATAGGATCAGTATTCTTGAGCTAAGGGGTCAGTGGCAATGGTTTGAAGTTTAATGAAACGCGTTATGAATAGTTATTGACATTTTATTTGGTATTAGGCATGAACACGAGGGGGTGAGCTGGTCTTTGGTTGGACGCGTCTTGTGCTCAGAGTTGTCAGATAAGGAGCATCGTCATCCTAACCGTTAAGTGCCTCTCACCACGCCATGACGCGGCACTTGTGTAGGATACACCTTGCGGGTCACATAAATCATACCTTGTTTGAACATCAGCATGCTTCTCACATGTGATCTGACTGGCAGGGTATCTAATTTTTTTTTTTTTTTTTTTAATGATTAGTAGGTGAGCTGAGTTATAATACCTCCAGATTGACTATTCCTTGGAAATGGGATAGATTTTTGTATGTTGCCTCTTGAATAGGTGACTGAAACGAGTTACTTGATCACACTCGGCAATATACCACCAATCACAAATACGTACAGTAGATACCTACAACATCTTTAGGCATCGTTTTTGCCCAGTAAGTGATGATAAGTCAGTGAAACTGTAACCTTACGCGAGAACGAAGCCAATGGATATCGGGGGATTTTGGAGAACCCGGGGTTATGATTACATAAGGCAAGAGATAGCTGTGTAAGAGGTACCGAGTACCTACTTCAGAAGAGATGATGGTCCGTGCGCGTCTGCATCAATTGGATCGAAAGTTCATTTAGTCGCGGTTGTTGCGCACGCGTTTCTTGCATTGTGCCTGTTTTCATCATACAAAGCCCATTCATTCATTCCACCCAACCATCTCCACTACATACATACTTAACATATCTTCATCACCCATCCTTTGAATTGCGCCGCAAAGAAAGGAGACTGCAACTTCACCTCTCTTCCCCAAACTTCCGGGCGCATTTGAAGCGCCAAAGTCCTTTGCGACTTTCATTTTGCGACCTCCTTTCTACTCTCTCGCGCACCCGCCCCTTCGACGTCGCCGCAAACATGACAGAATACTCATCCCTCAAAGTCCCTGAGCTGAAGAAGCTTCTTACGGAGAAGTCGCTTCCTGTCACAGGCAACAAGGCCGACCTCATTGCGCGCCTGCAAGAGCATGACGCAGCCAACGCACCGCCTCAAGCTGCCGCACCAGGTCAGTCCAGTTTACGCCATCCCTATATTCCCGTACTGACACCAATGATACACAGCCTCAGCTGAGGACGATGTAATTGATTACTCCGACGATGATGCCGCTCCTGCCACCACAACCACAGCCGAGAAACCAACAGAGCCAGCAGCCCCAGCACAACCCGCAGCCAGCACCAATGAGGCCGCCCCGGCCGCTGCTCCCGCCACAACAGAGCCTGCAGCCGATTCAACAGAACCCACCACAGAAGAGACCAAGGAGCCCGAAGCTCCCAAGACAGATTTCTCAGCCCACCTTCCCGCATCAACAGCCGACGCCGAGGCCGCCAAGCGTGCCGAACGCGCCAAGCGCTTCGGTATCGTCGACACTGGCGCCACCGATGAGGCCACTAAAAAGGCAGAGCGCGCGAAGCGCTTCGGCAACGAAGCCGACGCCGCAACCGCCATCGTCTCAGGTCTGGACTCTGCCCTACCTGAGAAGCGGGAGCGCAAGCGCGGTCGCGAAGGTGGCGATGGAGGTGATCGCGGCGCCAAGCGTCAGCAGAACGGCGGAGCCGTCAACGACCGACGACGGGGTGGCAGAGGCCATCGCGGCGGCGGTCGTGGAGGTGGCGGCCGACAGGGTGGTGGTGACCGGGGCAACAGCGCATCACGTAAAGAAGGCGGCGGCGGTAAATCCCAGCGCGTCTTGGATGATCCTGCAGAGAAGGCCAAGGCCGAGGCTAGGGCCAAGCGATTCGGCGGCGGAGCCTAGGGAGATTCCACCGTCCTCGCGGACCCTAAGGAGCAGTTAAAGGCAGAGAAACGAGCCCGTCGGTTCGGCACTTCACCTTGAAAGTTGAAAAACTGGAATGAGCGACGGTACTGGCGAGAGAAGGGAAAAAAGAAACCAAATCTCTCAAAACAGACGGAATCTGCGCACATTCGATACTTGGCCACCCATGTTGTTCTTTTTTTGTGGCAGCAAACGAGTTTTAAGGAATAATACAGACTTGCGAAGGCATTTGTGCCTGGTGTATACTTACGCCCTCGGATTTTCCCCGTTACCCTCTCTGCTTTTTCCGTCTCATCTCCGGTAGATGGTATTCCTTTCTGACATGCCGAAAAAAAGGGGGAAAGGGAGATGGTTTGGACGGGATTGCTCTAGGGGTTGAATGTATGGGTTGGGGTAAAATCCGGTTCAGGGGCAAATTGATGTTCACGAAAGATGAAACCGCAAGTCGATCAAACGCGAGAGCGTCAGGCAAATGCAGATGACTTGAACTTGTATAATATGCATGAAAAAACATCGTCATCTTCAAGTGAATCAGTAATCATAGGGAATGAATAAGCTCAAGTTCTCCTTTTTGATTAAATGTAGCATTGTCTAATACGTGATTGATACACTGCGTAAACTGTTGTAATAGTGAGTTTGGATAAAACCATCTTTGATTCTTCTGTCTGTCTGGTTGGATTTCCATCTCTTCTAGTATCTCTCTGTTCCCAACATTTGGTGGGCGTAGGGGGGGTATCACCACACACTTCTCTGCGTAGATTTGCTCTTCCTCGTAGACAAATTGTAGGATCTATTTCTTCCAAACCCCCTCAGCACCTTTGCCCTTCCCCTCCCTGGAAATCACTGCTTTCGCGCAACAAAGTATTAAATCATATGAGGGAAAAAAGAGAAGAGGAAAAGATATTGATATGAGAAGAAGGGAAGAAGAAGGAGGAGGAGGAGGAGGAGAAGGATAACAGGAGAGAAATCGAGTAGTGAGGGGGAAAGGGCAACACAAACCACAAAAGCAACAACAACGAGATGTATAAATTCTTCCCCTGTTTGGATTCTCGGGGAGCAGAAGAGGCGAGGGCAGCAAGCTAAGCTGGGTAGGCAGGATTGACATACTAAGTACATACAACCCAAGGCATACAGACCCGCCTACCACTTTCACGTCCTCGGGTTGCCGTTGTTTATCGCTTGGTTTCCTTTCTTCTCTTTTCTTTTTTTTTTTTCCTTCCATCTCTACTACCCTCTACTACCCTCTCTCTCTCTCTCTCTCTCTCTCTCTCTCTCTCCCTTGCTCCTCGAAGAATTAAAATCAATCTCACTCCCCTCGCTTAGTTCATAGGGTGTAGAAGAGAAAAAAAAACAAAACAGGCTTTTTTTTTTCGTCACTCCTTTAGCTTAACTCCATAACGAGCGGCCCAGCAAGCGTGATGTTATCCGTAAGCAACCCCGAAGCCGGGCCCGCGCTCGTGAGCGTGACGTAGACGATGCCAGCCAGGTTAGGCGGCAGCGCACACCCCTGCGCAGCCGTAAAGGGGGAGAACGCCGTGCCCTCACCGGGGGCGGCCGAGTTCGTGAAGCCGCAGAACGTAGCCTGCGACGCGGCGGTGCTTTGCAGTTGGATGTTGGTGCCCTGCGCGATATTCATGGCGCCCGCAACGGGAGCCGGGCTCGTCATGGTGATGTTGGGGAAGGCCGTGAGAGCTAGATTCGAGCCGCCCGGGCAGGACGAGATAAACGGCGCCGCGAGGGAGAAGACGGCCTGTGGGCCGAGAGCGGTATCTAAAGGCGAGGGCGAGACGGCAATACCCGTGGCTGCCCGGATGAAGGACTGGTGGCGGGCCTCGACTGTCAGGATGGATGCGGCGGTGCTCAGGATGCTGCCTGACGAGACGAGCGGCGCGGCGCCGAGGTATGCGGATACGCCGATGTTCTCGAGCACGGCGGCTGTAGAGACCATGGTCCCTGCCGTCGTGAAGCCGAAGTTATACGTGCATTGCTGTACGGGCTGCACGCCGGCCTGGGCGATAGCACTCTGTAGCAAGCCCACGTGATCCTGCTCGCTTGCGCCGACGGCCTTGAGGTCGGCGAGTTGCTGGGCGTTGAGACCTAGTGCCGTGAACTGGTCGTCGCTGAACATGGCAAATCCTTGTTGGTAGAACGTCGCTTCGAGCCACTCGAGTGTAAGAGCACTGCAAATCGGTTAGGATATATGAATTCCCTGTTGATACCTTTGCAAGGTGAGAGAAAGAGAGAGTGTGTGTTGGGGAGAGAACTTACAATTGCAAGATATCGACATCTGTAAGACCAAGAGCTGCCGCCTCGGCATTTTGTCGTCTTGCTAATGTATATAAATGGCTTTGTCTTGTGGTGAGTTTCGGGTAGGCTGGGAGTGATGCTGCAGCGGCCACCAGACTCATTACAACCCCCGCTGTTTTGGTGATGGATGGCATGTTTGTGTATAATGAGAGGCCGAGATCTTCTATTCTTCTTTCTCAATATTTCTTTCTCCTGTTTCTATTTCCTTCTTTTTACCAAGTCAAGACTCCGTTGAGGCCGTTCTAAGCGTGAAACTTCGGATGTAGTCGTGAGAGAACGTGATGTATGTAAAAGAGAGCGAATGTGAATAAGACCAGGCTGGCTGCTCTGTGGATTATTAAAAGAATAGTAGTAATTGAAGTAGAGTTAAAAAGATTGAGCAAGCTCGTCCCAAGAAGCAGACCAGCGCTTATGGATTAAAAGGAAAAGAGAAAAGACTGACAAACAACACGCGCTATATTGTGTGGTGGAGGGCACGAGAAGAAACGAAAGAGGGATGCAGAAATGCGATTCGATGGGAAACACGAGATAATATTCGCCCGCTGTGCCATTCATCACACGTTAAGATGCATCTCGGAAAGTAACATGGCCGGGCCAACGGGTCGGACCAAGCCGTGGCAACTGTTGAGGGGGAGAGGAAGATGCGGCTAGGGCCTCAGGAACAGGAGGATCGACTCCTTGTTTTCTACATTGGCAGCGTTCCGGTTCCGAATCTCGTAATGACAGATCTGGTGGATGCAGCAGCATACATACGTACGGATATAGAAGTGTCTTGTACCTTACAGCGTAGCACGTGTGAGGTGCAGGACCGGGCCAATTGAAGAACCAATCACATTTAAAATCAGACAGCTATGCCGTGGAGATCCCTGTACTAGACGCATGTTAGGACCAATATATAGCATTGGAATGGTGATCCAACAGGGGGTTTCGCCTCAACTTTGCTGTTCATCATTCCCTTTGCCAAGAAGGCGGCCAGGGGTTGAGGTTGTGGCTGCGTCAGATGCGGTTTCAGTAGCAATACAACACCCTTTGTCTCCTCGACGGGCCATCACCAACCCGGGCTCTGAAACCCTTCTCAATTAAACCATAATAATGCCGTCTTGCAATCTGAAAAAGCACCATCGGTCCGCTCTAAGTCCGAACCGAATACTTTTGCTTCTCATCAAGTATTAATTGAGCAGGTTTGCTGGCTGGCTTGTCAACATGGTCATGATGCCTTGTCTTGGCCTCCTAAGGGCCCATAGCGACTGCTGACGGATAGAGCCGTCACTGCTTCTGTTGTGTCAAGTCTTGTCTGCAAAACTTGTCGGTGAACATGATTTTCTAATATTCCACTTAGACACAGGTTCAAATGACTCACCCCAGACCTCACCGCGAGATGATACTATGATGGATCGCCAGAACCGCCTTCTTTGTACTGCTACTACCTGTTATTGGATTACTCAAGTATCCGACAATAGCGCGCCAGCGACCACCGGCCGTTTTTTTAAACCATGCCGCTGTCGATCCGGCTGACTAGGTACATTTTCATCTATTTAATTCTCATAGAATAACTTTTCTTATCAACACACAAATAAGAGATACCCTCACACGCTTCGCTGCAGCTTCGACAAAATTATACCAACACATTCTTCCTTTGACCTTCCCGCTGAAGCAACCAATTTAAAGCCCACACATTCTCTCCCCAAGCAGCTCAAGTGTGGTGAGCAACTATCGATCCTATGAGAGGCTCTTCCTTACAGGGCATAAGGATTGAGCGAGCGGATAGTCAAGCAACTGTGTAGGCTGTCAGTAATCGCAAGTATTAAAGAGGCGTTACATTCGTCAACTTACGGTGGACTCTTGGAGAGATCCGTCTTGAGGATAATAGGCACTCTCGTCATTTCCGTCACATCTTGGATGTAGTCTCCGCCCTCTTCTCTCAGACTAAATAGCTTGAGGTATTTTTCTTTATTTGTCAACCGAGTCTCAACTGCCTCTGCTACCGATGCCTTAGGATCAGACATGGTACGTTGCAAACCACTAGCTGTATTCGAAGATGACCGTGTCGGAGAGCCAGGCACACTCTGAGTAGGCCGTTCAGCTAGAGATGCGCCGGCCATGGCCTCGGTGATATCCGACGCGTTATCATCGTCGTCGTCGAATAGAGCATCAATGTCGTCAGTCGAGATGGTTCCAGTCTCCGTCTGCTTGCGAGCTGCTTCTTCACGCTCCTTCTTGACACGCTCGGCTTCTTCGGCTTGTCGAGCCGCAGCCATGGCGTTCGTCACCCGCTGTGATGCTGCTGGTTTCGGCCTCTCATCTTCGGGTACATATGCGGAACTCGGGACACCCTTCTCCCAATACAACTCCAAGACTCTCTTCTCTTTCCTAAACTCGGCTTTCTTCAGTGGCAATTGATCGCAGTGTACGCGCTTCTCAAATCCCCATTCGGGAATCAAGACATCAAAGGCGGACTCGTACACACAAAGGACAATACCCTCGCTGATAAGATCTCCATTAGCTTCCTGTCGCTTCTTGTCCATGATTCGACAGGATTCAATATGGATGCTCTGCTCTTGAGCGTTCTGAGCCGATTCCTTCTTGGTGTTACAAGATTCAATCGTCTTGACCAGGTTCTCAACATCGTCATTGTACTCGATGGCACCATCGGACAAGACAGCCTCCAACTGCCGATGCACAATGATGTCTGCGTACCGCCTGGTTGGGCTGGTGAAGTGCGTGTATAGTGGGGAGTTCAGAGCATAGTGAGGCCAAAGTTGTTTGTTTGTCTTGCCAGCAATGAAGTATTTCGCGTGGTGCATTGTCTTCACAAGTAGAGTTTCCATGCCCTTGCGTAAGTCGGCATCGTCAATCTTAAAGAGACTATTCTGTAGTGTACCACTGCTGGTGTTGTCCATATCATAGCCTAGAGCCCGCATACGTTCGACGAAGGTTTGCAAACGGCGCGCATTAGGCGAGCCTTGACGTCGCAGCAATGCCTTCTCGGGAAGGCCGTTGGCAAGCTTCTGGGCAACATAGGTATTAGCCCGGTGCAATAGCTCTTCGACAAGCTCAGTACCAGGGGTCGAGTCAAAGATGTTATGCTGGATAGGTATGTTCTCATCATCGAGTTGGTGCAGTAATCGCAGAGGTGCAGTCGGTTCACCACCGGAGGCCAGGCGAGACTCTTGGAATTTCTGTGCCACCTTCTACAAAAAGGAGTTAGTGCCGTATAACCTAGTAGAAGTTGGGGAACTCACGTTGAGAATTTGAATGTCCTTAACTTCAGCCCTTTCATGCTTGAAGTTGGCACCATCAGCCAGGGCCTCGTCAATCTCTTTGAGTGATAGTTTTGCAGAGCTTTTAATGATACTCTTCCCAACCCATGTATCATCTTCCGCGATCGCACCCGTGTGAGGGTTCACCTTAAATACGACACTCACAGCAAGGCGATCTTGCCCAGGCGTGAGAGTGCAAAGCTCAGATGCAATCTTCGGAGGAAGCAGGGCGCAGGTGCGATTCACCAGGTGGACGGCAGTGCCTCGCTTTTTGGCTTCTCTGTCGACAAGAGAGTTGGGTTTGACAAAGTGAGTCACGTCAGGTACGTGGATGCCGATCTCAATCTTGCCATCGGATTCGGTCTTCACATGAACGGCATCAGCCAGCTCACCTGTGCCGGCCAAGTCGAGAGTAAAGGACTTTTCAGCACGGAAATCCCGACGAGCACCAATGGCAGTCTCTTCTTCTTTCTCAATAGACCAGTCATGAAGACCAACGCTTCTAAGCACAGCTTCTGAAAATTCATCTGAAGAGAAATTATTATCACGGAGCAGGGCGTCCGTTTCCACTTTCAGGTCTCCCATCTTGCCAAGTTGCTCAACAAGAGTGCCAAACGGGTGCAACGACGTAATGGGCCACCGCTTGATACAAGCAACGAAGATTCGATCGGCGTAATCTTGGTGCTTTTCCACAAAATCCCGAGGGGCTTGCTCTGTTGGGATAGCAATCAGGGGCACACGTTTGTCAGTAGGCTTGAACCAGACGATCTTGGGCTTATCTTGTTGGCGGTGTTCATGTGACCGTCCACCATCTCTAGCGGCTCGTTCGGCCTCTTGTTTCTCCTTCGTAGCTTGACTGCTGGGCCGCAGCAGACCAAGAGTTCCAGAAAACATTTGGCCGGCCACTCGCTCGATGACAGCAACGATGTGGCCCGCATAAAGTGGCTTTGACTCGTCATTGATCTCCTCTTCCTCAACGAGCAAGAGACTCTGGCCCTCGACTTCAACATCATCATTCTTCTTTTGAGTAGGTCTCTGACGAAGACTACCCCTCCTTCGGATACTGCCATCTCCGGCATTGGTATCGTCACCGTTCGCAGAATTGGACGGGCCATTGCCATTAGTCGATCCACTTCTAGTATCGGTTATATCCTTTCTCTTTTTCTTCTCTTCTTTCTCTCGTTTCTGTCCCCACACTTCATCAACATCAAGAAGCTCAACGGCAACCAAGTCTCCCTCCAAAGCTCGGTTCCGATCCTTGCTTCCACAAATGAAGATGTCTGCGTCCAAAAGGCCATCGGAAGTCGCTACATATGCATCGCTGCGATTTTTCTTATTGACGCGGAGTATTCCAGAAACGAGTTGGCCATCTCCCAATAGAGCAGGCAGAGTAGCCTGGGGTAGATAAGGAGTGAATAGCGTCTTGCGCTGTTGCTGCTGAGATTGCTGGCCACCCAACTGAGGCGCATGCTGACTCGCCTGAAGCCCAACCATGTGTTGGCCATTCATCTGAGCAGCCTGGAGCGCTTGAAGCTGGTTGAGTTGCATAGGGTTGAGTTGTTGGCCCGGGTACATTTGCATCATCGGAATCTGCCCAGGGAGTCCCACAATAGGTTGACCAGGGTACTGGAAAGCACCAATCGAGGAGATGGACTGATTCATGGACTGGCGGGAACGATGGCCCGGCTGGAAACCTGGTTGACCCTGGGTGGCTTGTTCCTGGGCAGGACTTTGGCCCTGTTGGTTACGCCAATTGCCCTCAAAGTTGCGCGAAGAAGTGCGAGCGTGGCCGGATCCTCCTCCGCGACGAGCGAAGTCGCCGCCATCGGAAGTCAAGCCGCCTCTGGCACCTCCTCGTCCATGCACGGCCATGCTCTGGCTACGCCCGTGGCCGCCCCGTCCGCCGCGAGTTGAAGACCCCTGTGCTATGGGAGTATCCATGGTGGCGGGCTTAGGTTCGTCGGCGGTCGAGGTCGCCTCAGCAGCCGGTCCAGGAAACTGGAAGCCTGAGGTAGTCCGCTTCTGTTGCGCAATCTCGGCCGCTTTCTTAGCGTCAGCCAAAGCCAGCGAATGCCTGCGCTGATGACCAGCTCCAGGAGGGCCACCGCGGCCACCTCTCGGCGCGTTCTCGCGACTCTGTGCTGAAGGGTTCTCGAATTGGCCAAAAGCAGAGCCTGAAGCTCCTGACGAGGGAGCAGGCGGTGGTCCCAGGTTCATATTAGGCAAGGCGGACTGGTTTCGACGATGGGACATGGGCTGGCTCGGCGGGCCCATGTTCATATTCTGCTGCTGAGGAAGCTGGGAAGGGAACTGGAAGGCGGTTTGGGGCGACATATTGGCCATATTTGGTTGCAAGGGGTTGAATTGAGCGCTGGCACCCAACTGGCCAGGAGGCATCATTCCCATGTTGAGGTACTGTTGCTGGGTTGCTTGGATCTGCTGCTGCTGTTGCTGCAGAAGCTCGATCTGTTGCTGCAGGGCGAGTTGCTCCACTAGAGAAAAAGGTCAGGATGTTAGTGAATCTGGGTGATGACGGCGAGCGAGGGCGGGACAGTCAGCTACTCACTTCCGGGATTGGCGAACATGCTCATCAGGGGAGTCAGCTCAGATGGGCTTCGGCGATGGGCGATGTGAAGGCGACGGCCGGTTGGGCCAGGAACGCCGGCTGTCGGGGGAGGAGGCTGCTGTTGGTCCATGGTGAAACGTTAGGCTGCGCGTGCACGTCAAGTGCGACAGGCTGCTAGGCGGCAAGATGGAAGCAAAATCCTAACGAGCTGGATAGATGGACAAGAGCTGGCTACGGAACAGTATGGTTGTGTGCTCGGTGTCGACCGGTAACGGTGTGATGGATGGTGATGGTGGGTGGGTGTGTGATGACGACTGTGTCGTAAACGTGTGTTGTTGGCGCGACGAAAAAAGGAGGGTAAATGAGAGGATGGAAAAGGCTTGGGTTGCGGAATGCTAACTACTGAAATCCCAAAGGAAGGAGCGTACAAGCAAAACCAAAGAGAGAGGACGGATGAATGATGGGGAGGTGGATAGGGGGGTAGCAGTAGATAGAGGAAGTAGGTAGGAAGGAGGGAAGAGGAGAAAGTGAGGGTGGCGATGGGGAAGCGATGATGATGCTTGTTGAAGTTGGGGAGCTTCAGTGGGCACCTTTGCAACAATATTTGTCCGCACTGTCTGTCTATCTGTCTTTGTCGTCACAACGTGCCCCCCAGCTGTCTGGACAACCCCTAACCCCCCTCAGCACAGAACACTCGCTAAAACACAGCAGTGACGACAGACTGAAAAAGACACAGCCTGGAGCGGTGGAAGTGGGGTCGAAGATGGGACAAATGGGGTATGGCCGGGAGCTAGCCCTCAACCACTAGCTACCATTGGACGAAGAACAGTCTTGGCGCAACAATTAGGATACAAGCTGTCTCTTTCCATGATGACGGTGATAGCCCCTGAGTTGAAGTATCGTGCTAGTACCTGCCTCTTATCCTCCTTTCTCGGCATTTTCATCGTAGTATCCCGTCTCTGCCTGTCCATCTACCCGGCTCATTGAAAATTTGGAACGTAATCAAGAAGCTTCGGTTTTGTACCTGAGTTGGAATACGTCCATGCATCTAAGGTATGGTTGACAGAACTTTTCTTAAAATCTTCGTCTCTTTTCTGACCCGGCTCCCTAACAAACGTCTCAAGCCGGTGAATCGGGAGCCGGCCAAGGTCCACTCCTATTTAAGTTACCCCTAGGAAGCACTAGAACTCCACTGCACTTAATCCCCACACCCCAGATCTCGTCATTCTTATCATTATTATATGCGAGCATGTCATCTGGTCTTTGCAGTCTAATGTAGGTAAGTTGGCACATGTAGCAATGGATGGAGAAGCTATTCTTTCTCTTTATAAGAATCTTCAGCACCTTTATTATGCCTTTAAAATAGATAGGAGGTAGGCTGAAACTTGCTGCTATAATCTATGCCCAGGTATACTTCGCTGTTGAACCATGAATGTTCCACAAGGCGGATTCACCAGATAGATAAGTTCTTCCCTCTTTGACAAACTTATCGGCAAGTTCAGTTCAAGGAACTATGATGGCATGATGGCGGTTATACCTGCTATAGTTTTGACATAAACCCTGAATCTCCTTAAAAATGACACTCAACTAGAACTTTTGAGAAGCACTCACAAGCCGTCCTCTTGCCGCCTCTATTGGAACTTGGTTAGATAATCAGTGGGCATGTATAATATAAAGCAGCTCTAAACTGAATATCCGTGAATACAAAATCGCTGGCTATGATGGAGGCTTGGTATGATACACTTATGTCGCAGAATGACCGAACCAGAGTTCAAACAGCATAGAACACTTTGGAACACATGAAGTGGCACTCGGCACTATGATAGCGGTTCATGACTCCTGTTTGAATCCCCTTCAGGTACAGGACATGAAATTTGGTGTAAATCTGTTATTGATTTAACCTGGCTTTCTCATTCTTTAGGAGAGTTATATGCCAAGAGAGGAACTCAGTGCAAATAAGAGTTGATCTCCTTGTCTCGGAGAGATGATGGATCATTGATTGATAGACTTTCTCTGTCTTGGAAGATTAAGCTTTACAAGCTCGAGAAGATGGTTTAACTTGTTTTGGCTGACAATTTGTACAGCCTTCTTTTTACCACTATTATTTTTATGCTGAATATTATATCCGAGTCTAGATGATCTATGAATGGAAAGCTATGAAGATTCTGAACTGTCTCTCGACAGCTTCAAAGTATTGCAGGTTTATCAATGGAATTGCAAAGTATCAATCGACCCATAGCATTATCATCATTTCCTAATTTGCTTATTGCACTACTCCCTGTTGTAAGCACAGAAATAATCCTAGGCATGCCGGCAGTCCCGGATAAACATGCTCATTTAAAGCAATGGGCGTATGTAATTTTTGGAATTTTTTCTTTTGCCAATATCACCATGCACCGTAGCTGCCCGCCGACTTAGACTCTTATCTATGTGACCTCCATTGTCTAACTAGAGACCGTTAGACACTCATCGTGCGCGCGAGGTAGATGTGATGGTATCTGAGCTATACCATAAATTCATGACCTCTCAATCACAGACATAGATCCAACTATTGAAACCTTCGACAGTGGCAAAGGAGTGGCAGTGTCCCGTATCGCGTACGGCTATAAAGCCATCGTTTGGTTGTTGGTAATCGGGATTGCAATCTGCTTGCTCGTAAATTTCAACTTAATGTGAGTACAATCATTAGTATTAAGTCAAAATAACTTAGTTGGAAGGTGCTAGGGCTTAAGACGAGATGACTTACACCAACAATGAGAATCAAGTGCATCCGCTGTCATGCCCTCCCAATATCCCGTGGTGCAAGTACCATCACCTTTTGGAAGACCTGATGCGCATGAGTAAGTAACAGAATACTGTAAAGAGGGAAGTATCAAGGTCTCGAAAAGAAAAGATGCTCATACCATCTATAGAATAAGCATAATCTGAACAGTTCTGATTAATATAAAAGGATATTTTGCCACAGGCGGCGGTCCAGATGAGAAAGATGAAAAGTGACGAAACTGTCTTCATTGTGACAATATTGAAGATAAAGAACAGATGAGATTGCAGTAGCTGGTTATTCCTTAACTCTTCGCTTGACATCCTTCCTGAAAGACGGCGGCCCAGCTTACGATTCTTATATACAGACTCGAAAGGCGGGGTTTTGTTTGCTGCCATTACCCTTACTCGTACTATGCCCATACTCAAAATACTCTTAGTTCCGGACAAACATGTAAGGTTTGCCAGCCATTCAAGCTGGAATGAGGTGGCACAACACGGAACCCCTGCTTAATATATCGGATCCGACCCCAACCTGCCCAGTGAGAACACTTAATTGATATCACATGATTATTCCATCAGGAGGACATGTACACAAAAGAGTGGTACAAAGCGGCTTGCGGAGACTACTGGCCATCCGTTGGCGAAATGTTTGCTCCATCAAACCCACAGATGTTCAGATCCATACGTAGGATTAGATATCTATGTAATATGTTTCCTAAGAGTCAACAAGTGTGAACAGTAATATCACTTACAGAAGTTACATATTATAGACAATTTAGCGAGCAACAAAAACTAATTTCTTAGGGGTTGATAACTTACGCATATGATTGCCAGAAGCCGCACAAATCGCTATGTAATACTGTATCACGTTTCTCACACTCGTGATATAGAAGGATACAGGCATATTCAGTACGCTCAATGGTTCGAATATGTATTGAGTCGTACATACTTATTCTCATTCCTTAGTATAGAACGTATAACTTACTTATTGCAAAGCCATGTCCATTCAGTACCGCGAAGCCCCGGCCACTTCATGCGATCACACTAATTGAGGTAAGTCAATTTCCCAAAGGTCCACCAACATAATATTTCCTCTCAAGGTGCTATTAGTCTACAAGTCTAAGCGCCCGAATACTTAGCTGTTGCCGGTTGCGGCAAACCCCTTTTTCTTAGGCTGTTCCAGTTGAACTTCGAAAATGAGTAAGGCTTATTCGCAGTCTAGACTATGTCGAGGATGTAGCCATCACAGCTATTGGGGGTGAGACTTAGTGCCCAGAAATTCAAGAGGATCCAACATGTGGTCCTCAGCCAGTGCCAGGCTGTGATCTCTCCTTTTGCCTGCTTGTGTGAGTCCGCCTAGAAGGGTAGGTAGGTAGCGTGGCCTGCAGTAACCAGATTTCTTGTTAATGGGAAAGAAACAGCAACAGTGTTTCTCAGAATTGCGCCCGCAAGTACATTTGTATCATTAAGACGAAGGCGCTTTTTTCCAAAACAGTGAGTCTGTTTTCTGGAACAAAGATTTCGTTCCGAGTCCAATTTGCATGCTCTGAAATATGTATAAAAACTGAGCCAAAAGCTTAACACATCTACAGCAATTCGCTATTCGAAAACCAAACAACCACATTCAGTTAACTATCCGCAAAACTAACGCAAGATTCCCATCATGTCAGGCAAACCAAATGCGTCTGGACCAGCCGGCGGCTCTTCTCAACCTCGATTCACCCAGGAACAGATTCGGAGAAATGCAGAGGCCCATAGGCGCGCACAGATGCAGGTGGAAGAAGCCCATCGACAGGCCCAGCAAGCCCAGCAAACCCAGCAGGGTCAACAGGTGCAGCAGGCTCAGCAGGCTCAGCAAGCCCAGAACGATAAACAGCAAGAGTCTGCAAAGGGGTTTTCTGAGGATGATGATAAGGTGTTCATCCCCAATATTAAGCGTTAGACTCATAATCGGACTAGTTAGATGCAAATAGAGGTAGATCTGCTTAGAGAATAAAATAACCCTAACCTAGAATTCTAAGTCACCAATTTTCTCACTTATATTGATTATTTTTATGTATGTGGTTATTCAACAGCGAAAAGTGGACGCATCCCGTGGACGTTGCACAATGCTGCGAGGATGTTTTACATCTCTATGGACGATATCCCGCCGCTGTCTTGATAGTTTCATCAACAAGAGGAGATATTGGTCCTTTGAGATGCAACACGCAGCTCTATCTCGCCCTTTACTTCGATGTTGGCGTGCGCTGACTCTTCTTCCTCCCTTAACTAAATTCCGATCTCTATCACCTTTAAACGCGGTCTAGCTCGGCCGACAGCTGGAAAGCAGTTAATGAGTAGTTACTAAACTCTAGACCGGGCATTCTTGGAACTTCCTTGTTAATTCTATCCATGCTATCAAATCCTTCCTTTCAACGCATACCTTTCGCCGCGATATTGTCGCAATTCTTTCCGCTAAGCGACTCACTGACTGTGATGAATCTGCCTAGTCAGCAAGGCAAAATCTTCATCGTCACAGGGGCATCAATAGAGCTGGGGTTCGAACTCTCTGGTCTGTAGTATGACGCGAGCGACAAAGCATACATACTTACACGCTCAAAAGAGCATGCCCTTGACGCTGTCAGCAGTATCGAAGAGTATCACAGTAGTAAAGACACTACTTCGACACTCACCAGAGGCCAAATTGGGTCATTTAAGAAGGACTTACTGGGCTTTGTCACCGTGAAAGATGCGGTGTATGAGTTTCTCAAACGCGAAGGGCCAGATGACAGCTTTGGTATCCTATTCAATAACGCGGACGCTGGCTCCAGCAAGCAGCCACCGCTCTCAGCATAAGGGCACGCATACTAAAATTTGCAGTGGTTCTCTCTGCTTTATTTTCTGATTCGCCTACTCGAAGCAATACCAAGACGAACAGCGTAAAATGTACCTACAAACAGCATGCACGTGGTGTGGATTGGGGTTGGTAGGCGACTACTACTGCCAACGTAATGATAGATAGAATCAAGTCTTTTCTGTAATTAGTTGGATCCCGCTGCTTATACATTTTGGCTGCCTAAGACAATATTCCAACATTTGACTTAAAAAGTCGAAAGTGTGACTAGTAGACTCATTATGCCTAACACTATCGTCTCTGTGCTGATAATCTAACGAACTATCTCTAGATATAGGTTTTTGTTTCGCCTCCGATGAACAGAGGTCGGCGTGTTGACGCTGCATACTCTGAGGCACCTCCCGTGCGTAGCCAAGACCCATGATGCACATGTACAGTCTACCTGATTCCTTATTCGCGTGTATTCTTGGCAACCTCCATTGCCTTCTTGATGGAAGCGCGCTCACCGATCATTTCGAACCAGGCCTTGACGGTCGGGGCAGCCGCATAGTCAATGACATCGTTACCCAACGCAAACACAATAGTCCACTGCCAGGAGTAGAAGGCGATGTCGGCAAAAGTGAGTTTATCGCCGACTAGGTAAGGGTCGTCACTCCCACGCTTCTTCGCCGCCGACAGTGCAATCTCTAGGACGCCCGTTACACGGTTAATCTCCTTGACGTACCGCTCAACGGCGCTTGGTACCTTCTCCGGATGGTACTTAGTGAACCACTAACAGGACGGGTCCCCTTGTTAGCGATAATTTGTGAAAATGAGAAGTAATAAGGGAACACAGAAACCACAGAAATCCCTAGAAAGATGCTCAGACGAGATACTCACAACTGCTTGACCGTAGTATGGGCCCTGGCCCGAGACCTGAAAGTAGAGCCACTGCTTGCACATGTAGGCTTCATTGGAGCCCTTGGGGAAACTGATCTTGTTATTTTTGTCGTATGTCTCAACTAGGTACTCGATGATGGCACCCGACTCCCAGAGAGTCAAGTCAGTATTTGGGTCGTAGATAGCCGGCAGGCGACCGTTAGGGTTCACGGCGAGGTAACGGGTTTTCTTGACATCAGTGATGGTAACGCCCAGGTCTTCCCATGCAAGTCCGAGCTCCTGAAGGATCATGATAACCCGAGATGCGTTGGGACCGAAAACTCCGTAGATCTTGATGGGCTTGAGAGACATTTTGGCCGGGGTTGTCTCCTTTTCTTTCCTGGGGGGAATTGGTTTATAGTTTCTTAGGGTGAGAGATTCTAGTAAGTGTTCTGATATGCTTGGGGTCCTATGATGATTCTGATGACAGCGAAAGAGGAGGCTACAACTATGCGGTTGATGAATCTGTTTATACAAACTTTCGAACCTGCTGTAATGCATCATCTCTCTTATTTCTTGCTTATCTCTGTGATTCTGTGGCACTATGTAGCCTAAGGAAGTTTGTCATCGGCCGCTTAAAAATACCATGACAAAATGTTTAATGCAGTCAGTCCGTCTCCCAGAGGCCAAGACTTCAGGGGTCAATCCCAATTGGTAATACTACATTACCTACTCTCACCTCACACAGAAACACCTGACCTCAGAAACAGCTAGTTTCCTTAGAAAAAATTCTCGAGATTCTCGTAGTTCATACTTCTCAATTGATATATCGCATCAATATACGGTTATCGGTCGTGATTTTGTGACGCATGTCGGCGTCAACGTTGCTACGATACAGATTACTCGACGTCCTCGTAAAAGCACATTAACTTGCCAAGTCAATTCAACGGAGCCCTGAGAGATTCTTGCACTCGGGAGAAACAAACTCATGCGAGTCCAGGGCAGTTTCCAATTTGACCATTTTGGCATGGGAAAATTCTTGTTGGTAATAAATTCCTGTGCCAAGGATCATCATTGTCTGATAGTCAGAGACTTTGGCAACTACTTCAATAGAAGCTAATGGCACGCTACACTAGAGGCCTCTATACAATATCACAAACTTGTCTATATAGTCTTTCTAGCAGTTTACTACGTTAGAACTCATGCTGTTCACCCAAGTAACTAAAGAACTTGCCAGAAGTTGCTTCGTGAGAAGATCCATCAATCTACACAACACCATAGTCAATACCCTGTAAGATGACTGGCAGCATACATGCCCGCGGGTAGTCACGTACGACTTCCAGAAGCCCATTGACACTATCCGACACTTTGACTGGGGCCTCTGGCCAGCCAAAGAACTGGCTGCCGGAGTTACCCATATCGGTTTGGATAGTACTAGACGTTATGATTTTCTTAGAAAACATGCATATCATTGACTTACAAGGATGGATTAGACTCACCCAGGTTCTAATAGGAAGGCCTGAAGCCACTCGTTCTCCACATGTGCACGGCGGACGATGTAGTTTACGGCAGCCTTGCTGGCGCCGTAGCTACCAAGCATGTAAGGAGCATTCTCTTCAAGTTTGGTTATACGAGAAACAACAGTGCTCAATGCGATGAACTTGGGTGTGCCATTGTTGTCCGCAGACGCTTTGAGCAGAGGATATACCGCGATGAAAAGCCTCATGACAGAAAACGTGTTGACCTGGAAAAATTCCTTGAAGTCTTCCATTTTGACTCCCTCGAGTCGCGAGAACCTGTTCGCAATGGCGGCGTTTGCAATGACGATGTCGATAGATGAGATTCCAGCGGATCTGATCGCCTCAACTGCCACAGCGGGATCCGTCTCGGAGACATTGGAGATTTCAACCAAGACAAGGCGGCTGCCGGGGGCGGGCTTGATGTCTTTGAGTGAGGCATTTGCAGTATCTCGGACACTAGCGATGACTAAATGCTCTGGACGAGACAGATAGGCCTCAACGAGTCCTCTTCCTAGACCTGCACAACACCAGGTATTAGGAAAAGGTCTATCCTGCGTGCTAGTACGGCCACGGAAGATTGAACTCACCTCGATTAGCGCCAGTGATCAAAACAGTGGTTGGAGACATGGTCTCTATAAGCGTAGTTCGGTCAAATATTAGCCTGGGACAGATCTTTTGGTGTCAAAATAGTTTCTATGTGAAGACATCTCATTGCGATGACTCGAGGCAGCAGCAGAACTTGTTCTTATATACAGAATGTCTAATCAACAGCATAGCTCACACCTACGCCCCAATCCGCCGACTTGATCACCACCCGTTGCCGAAGTTGATCCCTAGAGATCGTGGAACTCCGTACGACAACAATGTGGATAAGCCATTTTGATGTCTTGATTTGCTAGTACCCAACCTGTAAATTGAAGATGCCCATAGCCACTTTTGAGGGCTGATGCCACGTGTGAGCATGACACTGATCCTTACCAAAATATCTCTATCCCATGACTGTGATAAATCACTGTTTTCTGAGTCTGTTGGTCCAATGCTTGAATTAAGACATTTGCGAGCGTGAACGGGGTAGCGAAAGGAGCTTCAATGCGCCCAGTTCAATGAAGTACATAAACTAATGGGTCTTGAGCGAATGATTGGTGGACAGCACCCACTGCCAATCAGTTCCCCTTGCCCAGTAATAGTAGCTTTATCATCTACTCCAGTTACGTGATACGACGTGATGCAACATAATCCCACCTAACCTCAAAGTCATAATGAAAATGACCACAAATTAGCGGAATACATATATAGTAAACATGAGAGCACGTAATATCACATAATATTTCAAACTCAAACATATATTTGACTAATTGCTTGAAAGTTAGCCTCCTTTTGGTTTTTTTGTCACGTGAGGATCTAGATGATGCTTACAAAAGATATATTGACTTGTTTTAGCACAAAAGTTCGAAGCTGTAGCACTTCACTGCCTCAAGAAATACGCCATAGGCCCGTCATCACATATTGAAATGGGGATTACGGCTGGGGATCTCGTGATCACTAGTGGCCTGTATAATAGCTTTCACTTGAATTGAGTTAGATCGAAATCGACATGCGTTCTCCTTCTTACATTTTGACCTCCTACGGGGGTCACTTAAGCCCTATTGAGTGTGATCCTACACGTGATCATCCAGTAGGCAGTAGATCTCGAGAACTGCAGCTTCGCCGCAGTTAGTTGTAGTTGAGTTGTGATTCTCGAGCTCTATTTTAATAGATCTTGCACCGAGCCCGAAGCGTGGCTTCCCTTCAGGCTCTGCCCATCTCTTAGGTAGTTTGCTCTACTACATCACAGAAATCAATCATATAACGCCTGAGAATGATCCACAATATACAAGAATTCATGCTGGGCATGTTGGCCAGCACGGGTGATATTGTCGATTTTTCTCGAAGCCTTCATCACGGATGCGCAACTACAGTGTGGACATACTATTGTATACCTAAATTGTGCAGAATCTATACAGGCTTAAGAACATTGCCGCCGTTAAGGAAAAATGGGAGCCGTGCTAGGCTCTATTTGTCTTGTCGGCGAAAACTCGAAACAATGTTCGGATTGGCCACTGAGCAGACTCACCAGGTGTATTCAGTAACATCAATGAGATAGCTTTCTTAGTGATACTATCATCAATGTACTGCCATATATGAATCATAGTTCTGGTGCATATTCTAAATTTGCCTGTCCCATGAAGGCGAAGCTGTCAATCTCGACAGTATTGCCTATTCGGGATGTGAACGGTAGGCGCTAACCTTAGTCATTATGAATCATTCTTAATGTGGTGGTGGAAAGCATCCCATTGGTCTAGCCCGACTCTTTGTTCGAGTGGCTCGGCCATAGCAATAGCTGAACCCTGGCATATAAAATATAGCAAATACTCGACCCGATTCAATGTATCATTACATCTAAGAAAGCAATCAAGTGATAGCACTTGGGCAACCTACCACGAAACTAGTCCTTTCGATCCTCGCATGCTAGAAGGAACAAGCACCACAACTATAATCACAACTTTACCAATGCTGGGTGCCGCCACAGTGACAAGTACCAATACTATCACATCTTTACCAATGAGTCCCTCATCGAGTCTTGAAACTGGTTCTGCCTCTCAACCTCTCCATATGCAATGCTTCACCCCTGAACAATGTCTATTTTGCCCTAAAACATCACCAAGCTTCGCTGATAGCGTAACGCACATGCAAAGTTCACACGGCTTGTTCGTCCCGCATAGGCGACAACTAGTTGTCGACGAAGAAACACTCTTCAAGTATTTGCATCTCGTCATTTTCGGTTATCGGGAGTGTATACATTGCGGGACGGAGAGGACCACTGTACAGGCCGTGCAACAGCATATGACCGGTAAAGGCCATTGCACATACGATGTTTCAGAAGACTCCGAGTTTGCAGAGTTTTACGACTTCTCTCAATCGATTGAGGATGAACACTTAGGAAGCGACTCTCAACCTGGCGTCGACCACGGCGACAGACAGCGAGAGACCTCATATCAAAAGCCGATTCTAGCCGACGAAGACTCAATCCGGTTACCATCTGGGAGGATAATATTAAAGAATTTGGCAGCAGAGACATCAAGCACTCGATTGCGACACCAGATTCGTCGGACATTACCTTCGCGACTTGAATACTCTACGGCGGCGGCAGAAAGTGCTGAAGACAAAGCTAGCAAAGAGGGGACTGAGTCAGATACAAGCGACATGCGAGTGATATCGAAGGGAGAAAAGCAAAAGAAGGCGAAAATCACGTGTCAACTTGCGAACCGAAGTACAAGTGATAGGAGTAGCCTCAAGCATTTGTCCACGAATGAGCAACGCTCGATACTAGCGACGCAACACAGGCACGCGGAGAAGGTGCAAAAAGAAGAGAGGCGGCGGCAGGGTAAGATCGATCGGAAAGGGAACAAGAACTTGTATGCCTATTGGCACACCGAGACGCCTGTCTACCAGTGCGGATAATGTGCATGTATTGTATAAAAGTCCTGATATGTTCCTTGGTCCAAATGCTGGTCTATGTGAAATCTGTGAAAACGCAAACTCTTGCCCATGGATGATGAACGCTATCTTGAAACTGTCTTGAATATGCGACGACTTAGAAAGAAAATCAGAGAGTATATGAAGGCACTCCCAAACATGGAAATAAAGTCAGGGGGTATCAAGAGTGGGTATGTACAAAAAGTACTAAGGAAGTCACATGCAAAAGAGAAAGGATGCCCGGACCTTGTACTGGTAACAAAAGTAAAGAAATGTACCAAACGCCATTGAATGCAATGATATGGTAACCTCCCAGACTTTCTATCAGATTTCGGTAGCTGTTTCCTTATGTTATAGGTGCTCAAATTCTTCCGGCCATAGATGGCATGTGCTGGCCCGAGAGATGACTGAGGCCTGTCGCGGGGACGTCTCACGTTTGTGTTATAGTGTTGCCGTTCTCTGAAAACCTTTTCAATAGATAATACTTATTCCGAATACGTCTCCTTTGTGGCACTCTTGCAAGGTCTGAAGTGGCCGGTATCGGGTCACTGTTGGCGCCACATGTCGTCATGGACAGCGAGGATGAAAGAGTGAGCATCAGATGAGATCTCACTCACCATGATTTCATTTCTTTTAAGCGTAGGAACTAGCGTTACTCCCATAAATTTTATCCCAATAGATCAAATTGATACGATTTCCTTTTGTGTATAGTCGCGGCACTCGAACTCGAGGTGGATCAACGTAATGGCCATATGAAAATAGAAAATGCGAATTCATTGAGAAATGTGAGATACAATTTAGCAATTTCTTATCTCACACGTAGTACAACCTAAGTAGTGCGGTCTGGCAATCATTTCATCCCATCTCATTAAACAGTACATTCAAAAAATGCTAAGTCCATGTCCTCATTATACGAGGCTGTCACTTGGATAGCTTATTTCTTCTACTCAACATTAGCGAGTTGTGGTAGATATATTATACAAATTTGAGCAACTCACCGGGCAACTGGAGCAGCCGCAGTTCTGCGCACACTGACATGTTCCAGAATTGGCGCAGGCACAAGACCCGGAGCTGTTGCAGTTGCAAGCCATGGTGGATGATTTTTTCCTGTCAGTACCTACTATTAGAAATGCCTTTCAGTGAAAGTAGGACAGAGACCAGAGCCAGCCTATCCGTATAGCCGATCTCATCCGACGATCTAGATCTAAACCGGGCCAGGTCAGGGGCGGCACTCACAATAAGGATTCTAGTGAGGAATGGTTGAGCAGATTTGAAGTCTCTTGATTGGTCGTTGGTAAAATGGAGTGTGTATGTGAAAGCTGGCCAGCAAGGTCCTCAAGAAGTGGAAGGAGCGAGTATTTATATACATCAAGCCCTCCCACCCTCAGTACGGGTTCAGTTCTCTTCCGACATTCATCCCTCCCTACGTAACTTCTTACGTGCAGCATATGTTGGTCAAGCACTCGGAGCGAGCAGGCTACTGTGATTCGGTCAAAGTCGACACCCCTGCCCCGTACATGAGCCCTCGATCCGATGTCTCAGGTCAGATGAGCCAATCACGAGAGGATGCCAAGACAGAAGAGGCATAATACCTGGTTTTCCTGGTCTGCCTAGACCTATTTCTATGTGGTACGACTTCTCGAAAGCATGTCGGTGATCATAAGCTAAGCCATGTCGGCGAGGAGGTAGAGGAGGGGGGATTCTAGCAAAAGTCTAAGCCCAGGTCGGAACCCAAGAGCTTCGGCATCATAATTGTGTCACCACCCCTCATTTGCGACAGGGAAAGGAGGCTTCGAATGGGCTGCTCACTCGATCCCCCGATCTGCTTCGTAAGGAAATTCAAAACGACAGGTTATCTATTTACGGGTATAACACACAGTCTACTCTTGAATCCAATATCTTCATCCTCTTTACTTCGGTTGGAAACAACGTTGGAGAGTGTTCGATACTTGGAAGTGGAAGATTTGTGTCTTTTAGACTTGAGATACTGCTGTACTGAAACGCCGTAACAGCAGAGTATGGATTATGCGGATCACAATATGTAGACCCAATTATCCGTGCCAAGTGAGTGGGGAAATGTACATATCATTCATTATCTTTAAGATAGAACAAAGAAAATACCCGGTTGATGCATCACTATGCCGTCAATTTTTACAATATCGCACCCTCTCCTTTAGCCCACAATTGGCTACTCTTTCTTTGCTCGCTGGCCATAAGCCTTGGTGACGTAGTCTCCATCCTTGACGATGAGATCCTCAGCTCGGTAGTCGTGCTTGCCTGTAAGGTAGCTGGTGAGGATAGCCTTAACACCATCGGCATACCGCTTCTGCGCATCAAGCGATGTGCCAGACATGTGGGGAACCATGGCGTTGCCGCCGCCAAAGGGGTTCTTGGCATAGCGGAGCGGGTGATCCTTGGGAGCCGGCTGTGGGTACCAAACATCACCACCATATCCTCGGAGGTGACCAGACTTGAGAGCATCAGCAACATCCTCCTTAACCACAATAGCGCCACGGGCAGTGTTGACTAGCCATGAACCTTTTGATAGAAGTATTAGCATAACAAAGTTACTTGATTAACATGCACAGCCAAGTTGAGGTTTTGGGCAAAGACTCACCAGGCTTCATCTTAGAAATCAACTCCTTATTGAACAAGCCTCGCGTTTTCTCGTGTAGGGGGCAGTTGATAGTGACGACATCGCACTGCCCCAACATCTCCTCGAGGGTATCGACGCGGCGGCAGCCAATCTCCTTCTCGACCTCGGGCTTAAGGGGCTGGTAATCGAAGTACAATAGCTCCTTGCAGTCGAAGGCCTTAAGACGGCGGAGGACACGCTCGCCGATACGGCCGACAGCCACAGTACCGACAACTTTGCCCTCGAGGTCAAATTCGTTCTTGGCAGCAGCCGCAACGTCCCATTCACCGGCTTGGATCTGCTCGTGCGCTGGCACGAAGTTGCGCACCAACACCAGAATTGTCATGACGACGTGCTCGGCCACAGACACGACGTTGGATCCTGTGACCTCAGCGACCGTAACACCACCATTGGTCGTGTTCGCCGCGTTGAGATCTACATGGTCTGATCCGATACCAGCCGTGACAGCAAGTTTGAGGTTCTTGGCCTTGGCCAATCTCTCCGCAGTGAGGTAACCGGGATGGAATCTATTTTTTGCATTTTAGTTCATCAATAGAACTTCGTTGATGGTTCGCTTGGAGAGCCGTATGTGCACATTGAATGCCACAGGGTTACGTCGGGATCGGGCACACTTACGGCGTTGTGATGATGATCTCGGCATCCACCAACTCTTTGTCGAAGGTGGAATTCTCGCCCTCCTTGTCAGAGGTGGTCACGAGGGTATGTCCTTGGTCCTCAAGCCATTTCCGGATGCCAAGTTCGTTCTCGGTCGTTCCCAGAAGCTCGGGTACCTATAATTGGACGGAAGAATGATCTTGTTAGTCAAAATTGCATCAACCGAACACGACTTGTGAGTGAGGGGCGAAGTGAATTGGGGTATAAGCAGAGTATTCCGCTCTACCCCACACTCCATCTCGTTGTGGCGCCAAGGAAAACCCTTTAGTCCAGGCGCATGCATGAGAATAGCCAATGGAACTGGCTACGTGTGATTGCATGAGGGGAACCTGGAGAAGCCATCGATCTGGGTAGCCCCCAAGGACATAGAGGATGTAAGGAGATTCATCAGCTCTGACATACCTCTTCGGCGTGTTTGCCACCATCGTACAGAACAAGTAAAACTTTGACCTTTTCACGTTGAGTCGTCAGTAAACGGATTGAAGCGGGAGCTCGGGAGCTGAAGCTGGATGGGTAACGTTTGGATGCCGCAGCCGCACGCGAAGTTAGGCCTCCGCGCAGGGACGCATTGGGAATGTTATTATGGGAAAAGGAACGAATTGGTGGGAGAGAAGGGGAGATGGGGAGTTTGGAAGCGAGATAACGATTGCAATGAGGCAGAGGGCGAGTTAGAAATACCATTTTGACGGTTACGACCGGCGCAAGAGTAGATGACTGAGTGTATATGTAAAGAATATGGCTTGATGAATTGTCGACCACTGGCCCTCGAAGGGATGTTCTGGTGATTTGTGATGAGCAAGGAGGATACGGCACAGTGATGAAATAAGTTGAGGGAAAAGCATCTAAACATGAAATAAGGAGAGGGGGAGCTCTGGCATTTATGGTTTGGCCAACACAGTTGCTCTCCTCCGCTTCTACCCACTACACCGTCCTGACCAGACATCGGGACCACTTGTGGATCGGGAATGTTGAGGGGTAGCTGAGAACCATGACATCAGGCAGCGACAACTAGAGGCTCGAAAGCCTCACCTATCGCTCGGCATCAAGGATCTGGCGGCGGCATAAAACCTTACAGAACCCCAAAATGTATAGCGCTAAATCCTGGGTTTGCGCAAGACCAGACTGTTTGCTCCGCGTTCGCAGGTCCCTTGCTGGATTATTCTGTTTCACTTACACGTAGAGCTTACAGACAAGCGCTTACCTGGTTACCAAAGAGCTTAGTTGCCCATCAATTGGAGATCGTGGGAGAGCTTCCCGAAGTCAGTCGGGCAAACGTTCGGCCCCGGCGGAGGGCCTCGGAGATGGTTCGGCGAGTGAAGGACGGAAGCTATTTTACAGCAGCGCCGAAAGATATTACATTTGGAGATAGCATGTGCCGTTAAGCTAGAGACTGCTCCGTCCTTCATATGCTTAGTCTAGAACCGTAATGACCAGAAATGGAATTGGCCTATTTATCGATGCCAGTGCTTGACTTGGTAGACTCTCAGTTCTCAATTCATAATTGCTCTCTTCGCAAGCCCTGTTCGGCACCCATCGGGGAGGTGGAGAGCTATCCAGAAAGGAGCTGCGGGGAAGCTTTAGAGGGCTCGTCCACATGGTATAGTGCTACCCGACCAGATCGCGGGCCATATCCTGTAAAACTTTTGGTCTAGACCGAGAACACGTCTGCTCTGGCAAAGGTAGCATAGCCCACTCACTTAGCTGCGATGAGACGTAATGATAATACCCCTCATGCCGATCAAGGTATATCACTTTCAAAAACTGGAAATTTCTTCCTAGGTGAAACACACACTTTGACGCCTGGAATCGATATCATGACTTAGAGTTTAGGTGGGACGTATGGGCGATTCCGAGACGCCGAATACCACTTTTCCCACATTGAGGTATTTCACATTCCATCTGTTCCAAGCTTCGTCTTTCTAGGCGGTCATTTTTGCTATGATCTCCGAGATAGGAGTCGGGGAAAAGAAAACTTGACGAGGCATTTGCTCACAATCGAGGATTACTTGAACATATGAGGTTCTGAGTAAAGATGAGTCGTGCCGTGTTCGATTAATTATTTTTACTATATACAAGGAACACCGCACCCCCCGCAACTTATTCTTCACAACGCAAAGTACATAACAGCCGCCATCGCAATCATAATCAACCCGTTCACCTCTCGTGGCATGGCGTCGCCTTGCGCAGGCGGGGTCGCAGTGTTTGTCGCACTGGTTGATCCAGAAGTTGTTGTGTTTGGTGGTGGTTGCGCAGGTCCAGGATTGGTAACGTTAAACCAATTACCCGCGACTACTTTCTCGATAAGTCCAGCCTGAGTGAGTGTTGCCTTAACGTCAAAGGCCGTGCGATTCTTTGCCGCCGTCATGAGCGTCGCCAGCTGTGAATCTGTCGCGGCGGACGTATCTACGAGGACTTGCGTGTATTGATGGGACAGCGGTACGTAGGCTGGAGGCGAGGGGCTAAGGTACTCGGCGTAGGCGGCTTCTGACGGCGAAAGTATATAATCGCTCAGCGCGCCGGTTGTGGTATTCTGGGTTGATGGACAGCTTTGTGTAAATCCCGGCTGCATCCAGTGGAGCAACGTGCTGACAACAGGAGGATGGTCGGTCGGGATATCGCGATCAATCATTATCACTAAAAATGACGTCCCGTCCAGTTTGTTCTCTGTTGCCAGCGTTGGAGCTGAGGCCACGGCTAATTCATACGCTCGTCAGAATCGCGCATCCGACCAAGTATCCTCGAAGATTCGAATTGACTCGATATATAGTGTTTCTTACCTGCTTTCGCAACTACCGTTCCGTTCAATGCCGCGACAGAACCATACGTGACGAGAAGATTCGTCTTGCTACTCGGTTCAAAGCCTGGAGGAGTAAACGCCAACACTCCTGACGCGGCGGCAGTCAGTGCCGCGAGAGAGCTTGACCGCATCTTTTCGTGATCAAGATTGTTAACAGATGAGAGAACCCCGTGTGTCAACAGCAGCAATGCACCACAGAAATGGAGAATGAATAGGCAAACGACGAAGGAAAACAATAATCACGTAAAAATATGACAAGCAAAGAGACGGTTCACGACATAAAGTCTGATTTTCACTGGTGAAGGCTATTTGAATATAATCCGCGGGTGACAACCCCGGGACGGCCGGGTCGTCCCCCAGTGCGGATTGACAGCGTCGGCAAATATGTCTCGGCTGAGATTTGGTGATGTAGCTATTCGCGACTATTATGCCAATCGTCAGGTGTAGTAAGCTAACTTCTATTAACCGTCCAGTTATGCGAAAGCGAACTGTTCGTTACCAGTGGTGACTGTTGCATGAAATGTTTCAATCAGGTATAGAATCGTCTTTGAAACTCATGCATATGTCCATTTGATACTTTTGACGACTGATCAGCAGGTTATTAATGTATTCGTTCTGGCGTTGATCTTTTGAAGTTTATTAGCCGGGTTGGCTGCTTCATAGTGATTAGTTTAGTGGGCATAGCTAGGTATCCGCACGGGTTGCAGATAGGCAGAGTAAAGAAAGCATACTATAGCCCTGGTTGAATCACGACTGCCTTACACCATGATTTTGTCTATTCAATCTAGAAAATTCTAGTGAGATTATAGATCTGTGAATGCCTGCATTTCAATTTGACGTGGAGATGGTGGAGGCCATATTGTATTTGGGTTCAAACAGTCAGCACTCAGAGCAGTCATCAACCTGCCCATTTTTTTTACAAGGATTAACACATGTCAATAGCGATGTCACAAACCTGCAAGCTGCGTAGGTAGGAGCAATTACACCCTGCGGCCGCTGGCCTGACCTGAATTGTTGGCGCCAAGAGGTCAAGTAAGCAGACCAGAAATTCATAAAAGTTGCCATGTTGTCGGATTCGCCATCGGAACCAGAGACATTCACAACCTCGGATGATGGGGTTTAAGGTTGTGATGCGTGAAGTGATTCGATCAACGCCTCGTATACTGTCAGATGGCGGCCTATGTGATGAGCCATGGTTTTTGCAATGCTTGTTTGATCACTTCTATTGCCATAAAGTGCACTTCAAACGTCAATTCAAAAACTCTTGGCATATCGAAAATGGATAGTCTCAGCGCCCCCGTGTGTGTGATGTTTCTAGAACTCTTCGAAATTCCTTCTAGATTTGAGGCTGATGCGAGGCAGGTTCTTAGTAGTCTTAGACAACCACAGGGATGACCAGATGTCTCGCTTTCCTTGCATAGCCTCAAAGCGTCGAAGGCAAGACAGGCGTCGGGATTCGTTGTTATTGATCATGTCTTTGTGAGATATCACCGCAGTGGTTGTTGTATTTACAGCTTGAACAAACTGTGAGCAAGAATGACTGGACTTTGGAGCATGCATCGAGGAACCAGCAGCTGGGCTGCAACGCATCAAGGATTAATTACCGACGATGAAGGTTGAGCGAGGATGACAACGCAGTCAACAGGAACCGTCATATGTCAGACATAAATCTAACGTCGTGAGTGGCAATAGTAATGAGGAGAACGTTTACTTGGCTTTTTCAGGTGTCACGGGCCAGAGGATGTCTCGGAGGTTGGATGAAACACGTGAGACGTGTGCGTCAGACGAATCTACATTTGCCAAATTGTCAACTAGAGTTCGTACTCCGCTGTGTACGTGAAAATCGCCAATTGTCTTGAGTCTCGCGAGGGAATCCTAGCATCTATAGACAGAAATGAAGATTCCCTGTTTGCACGCAAAACTCGATGATCAGGTGGCAAGTAAACTATTGGATGTGGATGTTTGCTCACCCGGTGTATGCAATATTATCACTGCCTTGTCCTTGCTGTCTTGGTGATGGAGACAAGAGGCCTTTGGTGTTCATGAAGGTGGTCGTACCATTGAAAGACCTGCTTTTCTACGTCAGATGACTTCTGAAGATCATATGAGGGAAATTATTGACATGCAGGGTAACCAAGAAAGACCGAGATATTGGCCGCAATGGCTGGCCTAACATCTCGCCAGTGCAGACGGAGAACAGAAAATTAAAGATGAGCCAGAGAGACTAGGGTCACCAAGATTTACGGAATCATCAAGCTACGGTGTATGTTGCCAGGCGAGACATAGCTATAGCACTAACTCCTTACAAGCAGGTAAGAAGCCGTTCAGAATGCTCATTCGCCGCGTACCAGCTGATCTTACGCGTTGGTGCGCTCCTGGTCAGGCTTCTCTGTTTCTGAGCTGTTATTGATTTTGGCGGCCTGCGGTTGGTTGAGTCCTTCAAGCACCAACAGCGCCAAAAACAAGCGCCTTGGGAGGGTGCCCGCGCTTATTGGAAGATAACAAACACCCTTGCAGGACCAGCTGGGTTACCTGGCTGGCTGGTATGAGCGCGGTTTGCAATAAGAGCGATAGATCGAAAGTGACAGAAGGCAGTCGCCATGTGTGTTCCAGTTATTAACTAGCTTGCATGAATATGACGAGAGGCGGTAGATGTTAAAAGCTGAAATGTCTGAGACATACATTCTCCCCGCGTCGCGTGGCCAGAACCTGGCTTGTCTGGCTGCTGAGCTCACGTGGCGTCTTTTCGATGACGACTACTTCTGTGATGGCCAAAGTAGCTTGCAACCTAGAAGTACAAAACTTATTCTTCTTCGAGTCGATGGGTGGCTCCCGACTTTCGGCGGTGCTATGTGAAAGACCGAGATGATGGGAAATTCCTCACAAGGGGATCTGGAAGGATTTCGGAGCAAGTAAGTATGCGGAATTTTCAATTTTAGTTCTTATTCGACGAGAATTTCCCTCAAATTAGCCATGAGGCTTTGGACGAGAACATTGAAGATCCTTTCACACCATCTTGTTATCACGTTACTTCGAGGACTCCAGATTCTGGGGGTTCATTCTTCTCTGTGCTGTCCAATGATTTCATCAAGGACCCCTGCCCGCCTGAAGAGACCCCGGTCCATCTTAGCCTGGGCGGCAACGATTGGGAAGTGAGCCCTGCTAACCGTCTGCTAAATAAAAGAGGATCATTCCGAAGCTAGGGTTCACTTCCCTTTTGAGGAAAATGTATTGGGCGAACTGGGTATCACCTTTAGAGATGGGACTAGGCAGATGTAGACACCTTGATACTTCCGTGAAAGTTGACGAGAACAGACATGCGTAATAGTGCCATCGTCTCTAGTTCCAGCCTGCAATCTTGATTTCTGAGGACGAGGATATTGTCTTTCTGGTCGGTGAGAGTGCCACGTCACTAGCCACCACGCCATCGCCACAGCTGACCGTAGGGCTCGCCACGAGGCCGTTGTGAGGTGGATCTCACAAAGTCACAAAGCCGGTCGTGGCGTAGTGCATTCGGTACTGCAGTCGCCACACTCCAGGCCCCAAACCTGCTTGGAGCAAAAGCGAGAAACCCGGATCTTTGGTTTGCATAGATGGATCTAAGACAGACGGACGTAAATCGCGTGTGACTATGCATTAGTGCTGCTCCGGATGATGCAGTGTTCAGCTGTGCTTTTTTTTTTTTTTTTTTTTTTGGTTTTTTTAATGAACATTTGTCCTCTTCTCTCCTTCTGCAGGGGAAAGGAGTGGCTGGGTCATCCTTCGCCGACTCACCGAGCAAAGTTGATTATTCGATGATACCTCCTCTACCCATGTCTCAGGGCTAGTCAAAACCCTCTGTACGGCATTTGTCGGTCCATGTGTTCCGTAAATTAAGAGGATGACCCACTCAGGAATGGTAGTAGTACTTCAGTGGTGTCATGTGAACATTGGAAGTTGGGAATTATATCTTTCTATCCACAGCTACATCAATGAAGGTCAGGTGGCTTTCCGTTGTAGAATCCATTGGTGTTCTCAGCATCTGGTCGGAATCAGTTGACCATTCTGCCCAACAAGAGGCCAATGTCGACAAGGAGAGACATGCAGGAGTGGCCACCATCCCGGAATTTCCATTTTAGCAACAAGGTGAAATAGCCAGCTCTCATTGGGGCAAAATGTAGGAGCGACAACCAATTAAAATTTTCTAAAAATGACTAGTCACATCGTTTTTGATAATTAAGAGTGACCTAAATCTCGTTACCCAGTAATGTCATACTGCATACGGATATAGGGAGCCTACCTACCTAGTTAGCAGGATTGGCAAGCCAAAAACGCCAAAGCCGCCAATTTGCCAAAACAAGCATGAAAGTTTCCAGAAACGAGCAGATCTGGCACCAGATAATAAAAAGACTGCCTGTTTGTTGCAGGATAATAGTTATGCCTCTTGGCGTGTCCGGCGGCATCAGGGCTGCAGGAGAAGGTAGTATTTTGTGATTTGGCCATGAATATCCACTTGACAATGACCCAGGCAATAAGGTTCTCGAGTTGCACGGATGAGTTACTCCAGATGTGCGTCATGTTACTTCGAATAGGTATAGCAACACCCGTTCCGTATTTGGGTGAGTTGTGGGCAATGATTCAAGCCGAGATTTCATACAAATAGACCGAGCCAGACCTAATAAATGTACCCGCAACAGGGCCCAAACCAACAAAACACGCCGGTGCTTAAAATCCCATATCTTCTTTTCACATTTTTGATGGTTGATAATCATAACTTTAAAAAGAAGCATCGAAATCAAGAAGCCTCGTCAGATCATATCAGAAATATCCTATTCAAAAGTCCATAGCCAATACCTCATTAGGCATGGTCGTCACGGACGATGCAGTGTGCCGACTTTAGTGCATTGCGGACGATAAAGTGAGACATGCAGGATGGCATACATGATGGCGGCACAGTGGAGTAGTCGCGTGCGATTAGCCCTTACATCGATCACTAGAATACTTCATATACCGAAGGAGATATATTTATGATTTGAGGATACCAACAGAGATTGGAATGCGCCTCGAAATAATTTAGGACTGTTTGTTTTTCAAAGAGAGATAACTCCTTACCTCGTAACATCGTGCAAAAAGTGGATGTCTCTTGACGCAGGTTTGACCGTATGGAAATAGTAGCCAAGAGTGACTTGCCGAGAAGCACGGATTTGAACCAACAGTCTCCCGTGGAAGTGTCAGGGTACGGTTCGGGCTACCCGCACTGAACCGGACGATCATAGTACCTATGTACTGATGTTGATAAACTGTCAGTTCACTGCCACAATGCGTTGTCTTTTATTACTAGTAGTTTGCATATACAGGAAAAAGACTATCATGGCCTGCTCTTCGTTTTTGGTCCAGTTTTTATACCTAGATGCCAACAAACTGCAATTACTCCGTAGACTAAGTAGTTACAGGCACTTACCTTGTAGTCCTTGCTAACTGAACAAACATCGGCTGCCTCAGCTCCGTAAATAGCCGCGTCCTCCTTGTACCTGCCTACCAACTTGCAATCTGAACAAACAGCGACAGATACAACTCCCAGTCTCTGTTATCTACAATGTGAATTGGTATAGTCGAGGAAAACATGGGATTACTTTGCCGGTTATCGGAGTGCTCGCAAGATATCATCCCCAGTTGGCACAAATTTGCAAGACATGGAGCCCACCAGCATGGAAAGATGCTGTCGTACTCAGTCATATTACTTGCTAAAAGGGACAGGGTAGCCACACATGTGGAAAGTCTGTATGCCCAACCAAATAAAGGGTCCCGGGTTTTGTCTGGGGTTGTCGCTGGCGAATGAGATCGGCCAGCACCCGTTGCGACGATCCTATAGGGCATTGGAATATGCACCGCCCGCATCCACACTTCTTCCTCAGCGCCTGTACGAAACGTTTGCAGTGCTCATTTCTCAGTCCGAGATGATCGATTCTCGATATCCGCACTACATCGAATAGCTCGTTCTAGTCGGAACATATCAACCACTTGAAATCGCCCGCAGTCTGGACGAAGAGCGACGATAATGAAAGTACTTGCAGCCTTGGTTTGACCCTATGTGACTCAGCGCCTCCAATTGGTATGGGCAGTACATGACGAATGCTCGCTGCTGCTGATCCCTCCAAGGCCTGCTCCGCAATCCCGCAGTGGCCGCTGCCAACCAGACCGCATCTCTCGGGGCTCCCTTAGAGAGCGGCGCCTGTCTCGCCCCATCGCCCTGCCAATTCGCTTCCGGCCGCGTTGACAGGGGTCTGACGCCACGGGAGCGAGCAATGTACCATCTTTCTCGTCAGCTCCCTCTCAGGTACATTGATATCAGTGGTCAAGATGCCAGATCGAACGACCAATCCACGTAGCTCCTTCAAGTATCTTTTCTTATATACCTGCACAAGTCTCGCTCTCCTGAATCTTCCGATGTTGTGTCTGATGCTATATCCCTCTTCTTTCTGTATCTTTCTGTATAATCTCGAAAGTGCAGGCCTCTTGCCCTACCGGCCGATTTTGCTCATCTCCTTCCCTTCACGTAACATTTGACGACTACCACCGAGCCGAGATCTATAAGCTGCACATCATTTCTTTATCCTTAACATTTTTGGACGGACAGACAGACATTGGAAAATTTTCTTGTGTGATAGATGCGCAAAGGTCTGCGCCAATGTCGTTAGACGCCCTGGCCCACCCCCACCTCCATCACCATCAGTGCTGACTGACCACCATCAAGACCTCACCCACACCTAGATCTTTGAGTCCGGCACTAGTCGACGCTGCTCCATCCCGAACCGGAGCCGCCCTTTCGATCACCACATAGATCGGCTCGTCGCCATCACATCCAGGACTCCTAACCATCTGCCCTCCTTCTATTTCTCTATCATTCCGCCCTCTACAAGTCTGCATTTTCTCTCTCCATCTTTACTAGCTACTCAATACTATTACACATAATAGCTACCAGCGATGAAAAAAAGCATGCAATGGGAATGAAGTTATCGTGAATGAGAATATGATTGGAAAATTAGAAAGTAGGGCCGTGTTGATTCAGGAAACGGTCCAATGGCTTCTACGATACCAGTACCCAGCTCTCGCTCTGGCGGCAAATCGCGCTCCCGGCGTGTAGGGGCGCTGATGGATTTGTCTCGTGGGGGCATGCCGTTGTCCACTGCCATGAGACCAGTTCCCCAGAAAGAAGGAGAAAAGAAGGCGGCCTCGGCTTCTGTTACCTCCCCAGCCCGTCCTCAAACGAGTAGGATACCTCAAACCCAGCCAACCCGAAAGGCAACTGAGCAGATGGGCACAAAAACTAGCCGTCCACCCTTGACACACGAAACGCAGTCTTGGTCGAGTGGCTCAACCACACGTCCATCCGTTACGACATCAGGGACCACCGATCGGCTGAAGCCAACAAAAAATGTGTTGCGCCGAAAGCAGTCAACCATGTTAAAAGAACCAGTGCACACGCGGGACAAGTCTCGTTCAGATTCTTCTGGGAGGACTGGTTCATCATCCTCCATCCCGAGGTCCCAGACTTCTGTCGATCCAAGCAGTTCATTTTCCGACCGAAGCATAACTGACAGTCCGGTTGAGATACGCATCGCACACAAGGTTGATCCCTACCGGTCTGGAGCTCTGTCCACGAGGATTTACCCCGAACTGGACCGCTATCGAGATATACAGGTGCCTCGATCCAGAGATGAGCTAGGAAGAGATGCCCTTTATCGGCTGGCAACTGAGGATCTGCCGCCACCAACGCCACAGTTCTCTGGAGCAAGTAGCCATAGCCAACTTAGCGTTTTCAGTGCCAGTCCATCGACCCGATTCTCAGAGTCGCCTGGTAACGGGCCTTATAGCCGAGACACAACACCGACGTCCATGTCTTCGCAATCTCCCGGTCTCGTCGCACCGATGCGTTTACCTACTGCCAGGGTAAGACAAGCTAGTCCTGCCGAGACGAGACCGCCCGTTACCCGAAGAAGAGCCGGCAGTACATCGAATGAAGGAGGATCCTTCAGTGCTGACCCTCAAGGTCTCGCTGCAGTAAGAGAGGCGCTGACTTCGTCCTCGTCGAATTCGACCGTGCGAGCAGAGGAAAGAAAGGGCAAAGCAAACCAGATTCCGGCACCAAACCCGCCTCCGAGGAAATCTTCGCAGAAGTTCAAGAAAGCTCAGAGCACAGATGAAGCATCTTCGAGGCTGCCACGATTACCCGCTCCGCCAGCAATGCGATCTCCCTCGCCCCACAAGGTTTCACAGACACTTCATGATAGGACCCCGAGCACTGCACCTTCACCTCAGCTACGACCAGACATACCGTCACGTCCAAGCAGGGACGGTACCCCTGATCTACTTTCTCAATTTGGCGGCCCTGTTCCTATTATCCAAAGCAACCTGTCCTCAACAAGCCTCCCTGATAGACGGTATAGCGGTCAACTCCAACCAAGTTCGCTTCCAAGGTCATCAACACCTTCTACAAGTCGGGAACGCTCCGGCTCAGTTCGGCCCTCTCTTAGCCGAGAGTCTACTCCGGTACCTCGGCCTGGCGTTCCGAGTTCTAGTAGAAATGATACGGGTAGAAATACGAAATCTCCAAGTCCTGTTATCCCTCGTACCAAATCTAAATTCTCTTTGTTTGGTCGGCGAACGAAAGGTTCTGAAGTTTCTGAGCAAGACAAGAAAAAGGAAAAGCCCAGCAGAAAGGGTCCAGCTGCTGGTACCGGCCATGAAGGCTACGGTAGAGTCGGTGCCGTCAAGCGACGAAGTAGTACTGCTTCATCTCTTCAACGCGGTCATCCTGACCCTATCTCATCGTCGGAGAGCCTTCTTAGCACGCTATCAACTGATCCTTTTCTGCTGGAGCGAATGCATCCGGTCATCATTGCTGGTGGCGAGGTGGTCGAGAACCGCAACAATAGTACTGATATGTTTCGAACCGAAAGTAACCAGAGTATGCCTCGGGGTCGACCCAGTCTGGATTCTCGCAACGCTTCCAGCACTTCTCTTGGCCCAAAGAACGAAACTCGTCAAACCCTTTGGCCATCTGCAATCCCTCGAGATCGCTCGCATACCCGTCGTCCTTCCGACAGTAGTGAATCGGAAGCTGTGACTATGAAATCAACATTGGCATATCGCAGATCAGTTCGTGGACTCCAGTCACCAGAAAGTTCTTCTTTCAAGATGCCCCTTCCTATCAACACTCGAGCTCCCTCAGCGGCAAGCATGGCCACGACAATTTATACAGATGACTCGTTCCCGGATCTTCAAGCTGAGCAGAGTCGTGAGGCCGCTCAAGTGACTACGACACCTAAAAAGCTGACCAAGAAGCCCAAATCTCCCCGTAAATGGAATCTCTTTGGTCGAGGTCAAGCGAGCTCGTCTTCCAAGAAAAGCAGTGGAACGAACGTCTCTGTTGCAGTTCAACCATCTCAGGCTAAACCTACGCCTTTCTACGCAATCATGGATTCGCCCGAGCAGGAGGGCCTTGAATCTGGAGACGATATCAACGCGATCCTGCGTGAAGCGGAGGTCCTGCCTGTCAGTATCGAGCCAGACCAAGCTGACAGTCGGGGACCATCGACAAGCAGTCGGAATCAGCAGACTACTGAATCAACTTCTAGCCAGATTCGGCCGAGTGCTCACGGATACAAAAGTGCACCACCCCAACCTTGGCTTCCCAATTCTGCCCAGTTGACATCACAGGGCGATAGAAGACCCTCAGAGCCTCCTGTTGGTCGCCCCAGCAGGCTCCCTCAAGTAGGACGAATCCCTAAAGTTGTTACAACACGTCCTGAACAGACATCACCGAAGAGTTTCTCCCGGCCGTTTAATCGTATCAGTGTTCATCTTCCAGCCAAGGAATCCATCCAGATGGATGCAAGCTCTGTTGCGAAAGGTCCAAGCCCTCCCAAGCCTTCCGCTTTGGATGATACCCGTACAGGTTCACCACAGAAAACAGCAGCCATCAGAAAGCTGGAGCCTTTACAGCACGAGTCCGCAAAGCTTGAGCTGCCCAGCCAAGAATTTCTAACATTTCCGCTACGGAAAAACTCGGAATGCACTACAAGCTCTGATTCAAGCTATTCTGGCGCAGCCAAATATGCTGATCATACCGCCAAAGTTCTAGAACCTACGGCACCTTTACAAGAAGATGAGGTATGGGGAGAGTATGATGACATGCTCGAAGATGCACCGCCTTCTCCAACATCTTCATGTGGCGTGCCATTTCCACTGGAAACATATCATTCCAAGTTGGCGAAGAAGTCGACAAAGCCTCTGGAGTCACCTACCATCAAAACAGACCTTGTACAAGACGTTCGCGACTCTGTTGCCACTGCCAAAACTGCCACTACTTCGAGTCACTATAGTGCGGATATGACTGCTAGGATCAATGCTGCTTTCCGATTTGGCTCGGATCCACCTGCCACACCGTTTTCTGTTTCTGAATTTGTATCGGGATACGGCGACCGTAATAACAGCAAGGCACAACTGGATGTGACACATGAAGTCTCTGCTCGGGATAGTTCGTCCTCACAAAGGAGCAAGAAAGCGAAGGCTCCTAGTAACAGAAGCTCCGAAAGCAGCAGACACAGTGAAGAATCTCCCCTCTCACAGGTCAACCTGAGAGTAGGCTCAATGACAGTCAGCAAATGGCTTACCTTCGGCCATGTTCTGTTCAGCCCCGTTCGCGAGGATCTCATCACCGACGATGGTTCCCTCAAGCGCCAGTCAATACTTGTCGTTGATGGGCTAGGCAATGATGACTGGTCATTCTACGCTGCGGAAACATACCCAATGGCCAACTTTTTCAACCTTTCTCCTCGAGCTCCATTGTCTCAAGAGCATAAAAGTACCTCGTCATTCCCCCTTTCTCCCCCTAATCACCATCAGATTCAATTCACCTCCCAAGCGGACAAATTTCCATTCGGACCGGACAGTTTCACAGCCATGGTTTTCCGTTTTCCATCGGCAGCGCCAGCGAGCCATTATCGCAACATCATCACGGAAGCTCGACGAGTCCTCAAGCCTGGGGGTTTCATTGAATTGTCAATTCTTGATGTCGATTTAAACAACATGGGCAATCGCACTCGGCGGTCTGTACGGCGTCTCAAGGAACGCGTCACTGGTCAGAATCCCGATTTCAATTTGAGCAGCACTGCGGATATCATTTTGCGCTTACTTGGCAAGAAAGGTTTTGTCGACATCAAGACTTGTCGCGTGGGTGTACCAGTCGCTAGTTCTGCTACCGAAACCACGACAAAAGACGGCAAGAAAGATGAGCGTAGTCTTGCGGAGATGATGAACGACGACACCGAAGCTGGCGACGAGAATATTACCAAGATGGTCTCAAAAGTGGGACGTTGGTGGTACAATCGATGCTACGAGATTCCTACCGGCATGAGCAAGAGTGTCTGGAGTGATCGCGCTCTGCTAGCTGAATGTGAGGAATGGGGAACGAGCCTGAAACTGACTGTATGCCATGCGAGGATGCCCGAGGCCAGAGGTAGACTGGCCAGCATCTGATCCACTTCGACAAGCAGGGCATCCTTCGAATTGACCTAATCCACCACCCGCTTCAGATTTTCCTTATTTTCTTAATGCGGTATACAAAAATTGCAGTATAAACAGAAGCTTCGCAAGAATCTTTTTTCTAAAGAATTTCGAGGGCGCGAGCCCGTCTTGTTACTACTATTACCTATAAATCAGTGGCAGGACCCAAAAGACTCAGGTCATTTCAACCATACGATAACCACACTTTTTCTTTGTGTGGTTTTTTTTTCTTCTTCGATCCCGAGGAACTCGGACGACCAAATGTCCAAAGGTCCTCGCTTTCATTCACCAGTACATACATATGGGCATACAATGTGTGTTCTCAACGTTAAATCGCCGCGCGATGGAGCCTCCGAAAGAGCTGGACTTCAAGGGTATGGGACTTCTCGGCGCTCTTGACTTGGAGCTGTTGGGGAGTAGGGAGATAATACACAATGTTGTAATCCGGGATACGGAGGCTCTCGTCATAATTATGCGTTAGGCTTGAGCTGACGCGGCCGGTTGACTGGATATCATCGCGCACGACACAAAAATTTGCTTAGGCTCCCGCACGCCATGGCGGCGGATGGACATGGTTTAGGACGATGAGCGGAGGGCTCTGGCAGCGATCATTCTGGGGTTGGAGAGATTGAGAGAGATTTGGATCACGAAGGCATGACGACACACATTCATTGATTGATGATGATGACGACGCTTGGTATTGTTGAGGGGGAAGAAACTGGAAGCTGCATTTTAGCGAGCGAGCGAGCATTGTTCCTGTCGCGATCACAAATTTGATATGAGCTAAGCTAGATATCTGTAGCTGCCACTTATAAGAGATACCCCATTTGATCATGTTGAATATTTCTTTCATTAGCTCTATTCTGCTCGTGCTGTCTTTTCGTGCCTAGCAAAGTCTGATAAGCTGAAGTACCTATTATCTTTCCTTCCAACCAGTTAATACTTAAGTACCTTCTAAACTTTAGGTACATGTACTATTTTTGTCTATATCTATGGAGTTTTAAGCTCTTATTTCTGCAATACCATTCCGCATCAAGCCAGGTCCCTGTTTGAGTTTCAATGAAACACGCAATATATATACAGATGTTATACCTAATATAAACCTCTTTTCTTTTCTGGAGTAAGGGCAATGTCCCATGTGTACCTGACACGGATCTCAATTGCGTAGGTATTTCAGGAAGGTCAAAGGGGACTTATCAAGTCCCCTTGCGACACCGAAATAGCACCTCAGCAGTCTGGCTTGGCGCCCTCGTCATCATGAAAGACACAGGCTTAGGCCTCTTCGCACCGTCGGGAAGCTTGATCTCGTAGTGCAGCAGCAGATACGCAAGAATCAATTTGATCTCATGCGCGGCAAAGAACCGACCGGGGCAGGCGTGCCGGCCTAGCCCGAAATCCATGTTCGTGTCGCCGATGCTTGTGAAGTGGTATGGAACGTTGCCGTTTGCGTTTGCTTGCTCTTGCTGTTGTCGAGATGGTGAGCTTGATCGCGATGACGGGGGTGAGGCTAGCTGCGGGAGGGACTCGGATGATGCCGCTTCCCGCTGTTGGCATAGTCTCCAGAAGCGTAGGCCGTCGAAGATTTCCGGCTCCGGGAAGTACCGTTCGTCTAGGGCGACGCCGGATAGGGGCGCAAGAATATTGGTTCCGGTGGGGAGGTGCGTGCCGTCTGATAGGTCTATTGATTTCATTACTTTGCGGATGAATGAAGCTAGGTGGGGAATGCTTGTTAGCTTTTTGAGCACCCAATACCCTACCATCTTGTCACAGCTTACTGGTATTCCCTGATAACCGTTGGGATTCCTTAATAAAGCTGTCCATCTTCTTCAGCTTGGGGATACTGTCTTTTTCTTCCCAGCCCGATCCGTCAGTCCCGAATGCCTCGAGTGCCTCTTCGCGTAGGACTTCTTGCATATCTTGGTGTACAGCAAGATCGTATATACAGTCAGTCGTGAGATTGCTCGTTGTGTGTATTGAGGACGCGCTGAGAAGGAGCTGCACCTTCGCTTGTATGTAATAGTTCCGCTTCTCATTGTCCGGCAGGGCATCTGAGAGCCACTGGATGAAGTCATCGGGTTTCTCATAATCCGTGGATTGCTCTGCTTTGGCTAATCTATCTTCGATTGTGGGTTGTAGCATTTTTTGGGCTTTGGCGAGATCTTTCCGTATCGTCCTGAGCTCCCCTACAAGAAATTGTGCCATGGGACGCATCCAAGGCGAAAAGAATTGAAGTTTGACGACGGCGATGAAAGCCGTAATGGCAAAATTAATGCTCACATTCATCCATTCTTCAGAGCGGCACAGCGTAGGGCCCACGAAAGCTCGGCCGCTAAGGCGAGAAACTGTCCGCACCATAAAGGGTTGGAGCTTTATAGGCTTCCAATCTAGAGGGGTTTAGCAGGGAAAGACATGTCATGATATCAGTAGCATAGTTCTACCTTCGCTTGTCGGAAACTCAGATGAGAGCACATATTCCAGCTCATCTTTTAGATCTGGTACCATACGCGCAAGATTTCGAGTCGCCTTCGTCTTTATCAACAGCGTCAATGTATCCGCATGATCATCGGCAGATAAATGGGTGTACTCGCTCAACATAGCCTAGCTCAAACATTAGCCTTAGCGAGTCAGCTCCGCGTGCCGTTGAGTACTCACCTCTTGGACTGCTGTTTTGGCACTTAAAACATCCTCCGGTAGTCCCTTAAGCTGACCTACCAGCGACGGTGGTATTATCACTCGCACTCCTTCTGTGGATTTGATTTGGTATGTGGAATCTCGAAACTTTAGTGTGGCCCATATTAGTGTTAGATTTCTGCTATGATGAAGATATACGAGCCTTAGAGTAGCTGTCTTTGATCAAAGAGTCGGCATTGAACATCCATTTTATCCTGGATGCCTTATAAAACGGGGCTGAGATGCGGGTTCTTTTGGTGTTGGGCTTGAAAAACCAAGCGCAGAATAGTATGGCAATGATTGTAACGTAGTAGCTGGTATGGTGGGGGTTCGAGATTTGATTTGATAAAGCTTGTATCGTAGAAGAGATATTGAAAGCTTCAGGCTGTTGACCTTTCATCGTCCACGGCATGTTGGCATTGAAAGGGGTGGAGAGAGTGTGATTCGAAAATCTAGGGACAGGTAGGGTTCATATATCCAATACAGCGAGCTGGATCATCGCATACAGTCTATCTGATGAAGGTTAAGACTGACTTTTCTGCTTGCTTGGGTCCTGGTGGAAGTTGAGAAAGTCGGTCAAGGTACTCGTTTCCTGAGCGTGTTCTCACTACGAATTCGATGGATCGGGAATCGAGATAGTTTTACTCTTCAAAGAGTGTATGGTAACTGCATACAGACCATAGCATTCAGGGCTAGAATTCAACTTCCCGAGTCTTATCTTGTGTGAATGTAATGCCAAGCTCAAAGTAACGTCCGTCTGGGAGAGAAGTCCAATATCCCTTTTCATTCTCTTGATAGAGAATGAGGTGATGCGAAACGAAGACGAAAAGAAGGTAGAAACGAAAGGCAAAGGAAAGAAATAGAAACAAGAAAGGATCATTCAGCCAAACGAACGGAAACTGGTTTTCAGCTGGGTTTCTATAATATCAAAATATTGGTTTACTCCATTGTTTGTGAAGTCACTCCTTTAGGAAACCGAGGCTCTCCAAACAAGCACCTAGCCAGCCTGGGACCCGACAAGAGGACGGGCCGTGAAAGGGTTTGTTTGACAATCAAGTCCCTGTCCTGTCATGGAATGGCATGTGTGACAGGGGGTTCCCCAGACGAGGCTGGTAATAGTAGAGATCGTCCATTTGGCTTTCCGTTAAGAGTCAAGTCCTTTGAAACAGGGAGAGTGCAAAGAGACCTAACCCAAAGGCTCCGGAAGCTGCCAACGCCGTGGACGTGGCCGGGGGTTTTGAAGCAGAAGGTGTTTCCTCTTGATGTCGCACCGCGCCTATAACGTCAGCTCCCGGCCGGCAACACGCGTCTTAGCGGGTCTCGGCAAATTGAAGACCAAATGTTGATTGAGACTCTTTAAATGATTTTTGGTAATTGATGCTGTCTCTCATCCCAGTCAAAGTATAAACACCTTATGGTTTTTTCATTCTGTATTTTCGACTTGAAATGTATTTTATAAGTATAGATATTTCTGTGGTCACAACATTGCCAGAGGAATTCCGTTACAATAGGGAGTCCCCCCAGCAGCATCGATTGAGTGTCCAGCACCCTTGCAGCTGCATTACGTGACCATGATCGACGAACCCCCTTATTAGTTTTGGGGTTTCCGGGAGCAATAGCGGCTCAAACCGACCGTGACTAGCGCTGAGTATCGAACAAACCATCTCCTATAACTTTTTGGAAGACCCCTGACAAAAATAATCTCTCAGCTTAGTTATTAACAACAGGCTGTTTTGTTCCAAGTTGCCTGGTTGTAAACACTCATGAACGGCAGATGTATTTCAGCCAAAGCACTTCGTTGAACTGATTTATAGGATGCGAACTTGAAGCGGCGCCCAAGTCTATCTCTAAGACTGCCCGGTGGAAATGGGTGTATGACTCTCTGGCCACCGACAGCTGTCAAATGCTGACTGTTGTCTACTATTTATGTAGACATGGCATACGATGTGCGCATATCATTTCGTCAAAACATACCTCCATAGGCAGTCAAAATCTAGTCTCTTCTAGCAAGGCTGCTGAAAGCTTGGATACTGAAGACTTGAGTATAATTCACTCTTATACTATGCAAGTCAAAGTGCCTATCTACTCCGTGGACAAACTGCTTCGTAACTGGTGTGCTTATTCAGCCCCCTTACATTTGTTTTGTCGACTGTCAGTATACCGACGACGTGCATTCTATTCCTTTAAGTGCCGTTTCGGCATCAATCGACTGTGGTCTAAGCTTTGCAAGTACCAGAAAGATCGACAAGTTGCTAAACAAGGGTAATGAACAAATCAAACTAGTCCATATCAAGGTGACGATCTTCTTAATACTTGCAAAGCTTAGACCACAGTCTATTGACGCTGAAACGGCACTTAAAGGAATAGATATTGGCAGGTTCTAAAATTTTAAGAAACATGAAACCATTCTCGGAGATTGGGATCGCTTTGTACGTATGGCACAGAGATAATTGTAATGTAGGCAACAGGTGAATAAGCTCCACCATATGACGGCATGGTCATCATACAATACGCAAGGCGGTAGAAGCTTTAAAAGAAGAGGACAGATCGAATTATTAATACTTGGATGACTACGGTTCCAAATCTGCTACCGACTCACAAGACTACAGGTTCAGGGTAAGCCACTTGGACTATTTGTGGTGTGGCCGACGTCGGAGATTAGATGCGATTGATATGATAAGATTAACAGGTCGACCGGGCACAGAAGTGGATGCGAGTGAGATGGAATGGATGTTGATGCCAGAATCACAGTGATAGTGAACCTTGTCATTATTACTATTGGTGATTTGGTATTGTTCATTAGGTAGTTTGCCAGGTGTTTGGAAAATCTTAGTCTCGCCTTGTTTCTTCGATGGCCTCAGAACTTTCCACCAAACTCCTTGCTTGGGCTCACTAAGTGTACATCACCTAATGATGACGGTATCACAGTGCTTCGGTTTGGTTCGGTAATCGGCAATCCATCATGTTCTGGACCTTTGTGTCAACGCTGATCCTGGATGAGCAAGCAACGACGGCGCATGCAGTTATCAATAATGAAGAATTATGATAGGGAGTGCATAGGGATGGCTGTATTGTCTAGTCTACTCTACTCATTCAATAATTGAGCTCACGCTGGCCGTGCAATGCACCTCGGCTCTTTCTACTTGTGTACATTGACGGGTATAACAAGAGGGAGAGACGGTGTACTCGTAACGGAGTGGAGGAGTGCACTGTGTTAGTAGTCGGCTTGTCGGCGAAGACCGGCGGAATATCCAGCTGTTACGTGGATTTATCAGATCTTTCTTACCCCACATTATCCAATCTGACTGGCCCTTTCGCGTCATAAGTGGGCACCTGCACACGCCACACACTGTATGCCCGGTACGTAAATTGTTGGTCGGCCCTGCCGTTTTCGCATTTCCAACATTTGACAAATCCACCGCCGATTCTTAAGAGACTTACTCGGCTGTCTTTTTTCTCCCTTCTCCTCGCCGCCTCACCCTCAATCATCATCCGACACACCAGCAGCAGCCGTTTTATATATCCCTGGCTGTTCGTTCTCGCCGTTGATTACTAATTTTACACCTGAGAACAATCTCCCCTCCTACATATCCCACAACAGTCCAAGTCGAAGACAGATGAGTCAATAAAGTCACGGGTTGAGTGTTGTTGCTGTTCGGTGGCGAAACCCCTCAACACCCCTCTCTCGATAATACGTCCACACAAAGAACAACTCAGTCGCCATGTCCCCCGATGTTGACCACATGCTTGCCGCCTCCATGGTGGCAAGCTCCATAGAGGAACATAGTGTCCCCTCCATTGCTCCCTCACTCACCTATTCCGACGAATCAGACGACCAAGATGAGCCTCGTCCGATCGAAACCAATCGCAAACGCCGTGCTTCAACACGATTGATAGCGCAAAGCGCCGCTGATATTCAGCGTATCACTGGTGAATCTACACAACAACTTATCAATCGATGCTGTGGTGGCGGCTGCTGCATGAACGTTCAGAAGAAGAAACCAGGTGTCGAATATGAACGTGTTCCTCTTCCAGACAACAATGCCTTCCGGTCGCTCGGGCTCAGGATCGGTGAAATCCCTACCGTCGTGACCAACGTCGTCGATCTCCCGGAGCAATTCACATTTCTAGAAAAGCCAGTTCAGCGTGTCGATCAAAGCTCCTCCCCTACTGATTCAGCCATTTCTTTGGGAAAGGATGCAACCCCCAAAGCCGGTCAACTAGAAGATCTTGATACGACCATTCAGCCACCATCCTTCGTGCAACCGCATCCTCCACATCACGTATATCCTGCTAAAATACACAACACCCGTGAACTGACCAAGCCCGGCGCTGAGAAGAGGACGTTCCACTTCGACCTTGACATCACCGACTACCCCGAGGAAGATGGCCTTGATTTCAAAGTTGGAGGCGCCATTGGTGTATCTGCACCAAACGAGGCTTCCGCTGTAGACGAAATCCTCGACTTGCTCTTGGTCCCACGTTTCCTGCGTGACAAGCCTGTTGTGCTGCGAACAACGAAGGGTAGATGGCCGACCGTCTGGGGAGAGGAGCAAGCACGAGAGCTTGTTACCACTCGACGAGATCTACTTACCTGGTGTTCCGATATCCAGTCTTATCCGCCAACCAAGCCCCTGCTGCGGGTGCTTGCCGAATATGCGTTTGATCCCAATGAGAAGAAGCTCCTTACGTTCTTGTGCTCTGGCGAAGGCCAAGCTGTCTTCTGCGACTTCCGCACTGGACCTCATATCTCCATATCACAGATTCTCAGTGCCTTTCCCTCCTCGAAGCCCCCCATGGACATGCTTTTGTCCGTGCTTCAACCCCTGATGCCAAGATTCTACTCGCTTTCGAACGATCCTCACGAGTCATTCGAAATTCGGGACGGAAAGCAGCACCGTATCATCGAAATTGCCGTTACGGTTCACGAGTCAGCAGATTGGCATGGTGGAAATCGTACTGGCGTTGGCTCCGGCTTCTTCCAGCGCCAATCTCTTGATTTTATGAAATTAAAGAGCGCGGGACAAAAGGCGCCGCAACTCTATATTCCCATGTTCAAGGGTTTAATGGCCAATCCTCTTGCGAAGCAGTTTGTGTCCGATGGACCAATGCTCCTTATTGGGGCTGGCGTTGGTATCGCACCGTTCCGAGGCTTTGTTCAACGACGCCTGAAGAATGCCAACTGTGCCAATAAAGTGTGGGTTCTCCAGGGTATCCGTGACTCGCTCGTAGACGAGCTATACAGCGGCGAATGGGGTGTTCATGAAGACGAGGTCAAGCGTGTTGTTCAGAGCCGCCGTGGAGAAAGCCGCTACGTGCAAGAAGAAGTTGCCAACCAAGCAGATCTGGTTTGGTATATCATCAACTCGGTTGACGGACGAGTCTTTGTCTGTGGAAGCACCAAGGGAATGGGCGAAGGCGTCGAAGAAGCGCTCATTCGAGTTGCCATGGACGAGGGAAATCTTGAGCGCGATGAAGCGAAGAGGTTCTGGGAGCTGAAGAAAGAAGTTGGCCAGTATATTGCCGAGACATGGTAACTGAAGGCAATAGGTTATGTCGCAATGTCGTGGCGTTCTTGCTTAAGATTCGGGTTTCATGGGGCATTTGATTTTTCCATTCGGAAGGCGTTCGGTGCGATTCTCAAAATCGCAACCTAGATCATTGACATAACAGCGCAAGCAAGGTCAGGGAATGTGGCGTCGATTTGCTTGCCACTTTTCTTCATTCAAACCCGCCCCTACATAGCGAGGATGAGACAAGGCTGCAAAACACGGCTGGCTTGAAAAGCAAAAATCATTGCATGGTACAAATATTTTCGGAATGGGAGTGAAAGAGTCAATCGGGTGTCTGTATTTACCACGATGGATGGACTTCGTTGTATTTCAAGACTCCGTCTCTTGCTATCTTAGATCACCTGGCAGTGAGTCAAACATCCTGCCAACTCCTGACGATGCTTTTCTTCATCAGCAAGAAAACGAGTTAGACCCTTCGGTATCACATTAGCCCTGAAGAAAATATGACATGGAAAACGACGTCAAGGAAGCTTTAGATGCATGTAATATCATAGGGCAGGTTGCCCAAGCTTCTCTAGAATCATGATGCCTTTTGCTCTCAGATGTGGTACCTGCATCAGGTAGTTTAGAGAAGCAATTTTCTCTGATAAATCTAACAGGACTTGATTGCCTCTGGTTTTGTTTAACAACTCCAAAGTCGAAAGTCGAGTGCTTTGAAACTTAAAAGTTCCGGAGCCCGCTAGTCGGGAACGAAGTCGCGATCCCGATGGGCACTCAAGATTTGTAAGCCCAATTGCTGACATCTGATTACATGTACGATACTAGACTTCTTCTACTCGACACCAATCCCACTTTTTCGTCCGAACCAGCGGATGTCTTTATAGATGTACTAGCCACTGAGTAATATAGCGCGACCGAACTAAGGTACAGTTGTGATTCATGAAGGAAGGAGTGCGGAGGAGAGAATACCCCTCTCAGAATCGTTATCAAATGGAATTCTAAAGTGACATTGAAAAACCTCTGCATCTGTTGACGTAGGGCTGTCCTTCCAGCGTCATAGTTGCGGGCATCATCCCGTGTATCTATTAACCTAATCTACATATTCCCGGTGGATTGATTCAGTGTTGCGGGCACTCTCTGGGTAAACCCTACAGATCTACCAGGGGTGCATACGGCAGATGCAAGCAAGACATGCGACTCATATCTAAGCAGACAAATGATTTGGAAACTAGTTAAAATTTGAATTGTCCGGACCGTAATGGTGTCCGCAACTAATGCTCTATCCTCATTAATAAGGCTTACCATACCAAAGACTAGGTACTTCACTCACTATCTCGCTAATATACGGCGGCAAATCACGAAATCCCTCAATCTGCTCCATCCCGCCGGCGACAGTGTCTTAGACTACTTTTCCTATTTTGACCTTGCAAATCCAGATTGCCAACAAAAGGGACCAGTATAGCTAGTATTTGCCTTAATTCCCTTCCTTCTGTCAGCCCGTGGTCCCCACCATTAGTTCGCAACTATTCTCGAGGGGCAGTTTAGACATATACTATATAAGTCACCATGAATCCTCGATTCTTGGCCTCGACCCTCCTCTCTCTATCCAGAGTCGTCTCCGCCACATCCTCATCCACCTGCCCAGCAGTAGCTCGCACTACCTTAAGACCCACCGGCAACTTACTCAAGACTTGCTCTGCCATCCATAATCCACAACAGAGCTCCTCTTTCTCGACGAGCTCTCCCTCCTCCTCATCTCAACGAAACACCACCACCACCACTACAACTACCAAAGACATGTCCGCCACTCTCCTCGAGGCCTTCAAGGGCCGCCGGTCCATCTACCAGCTAACCAAGGACCTGCCCATCCCCAAAGAGAAGATCACCTCGATCGTGCAAGAAGCCCTCATCCAAGTCCCCTCATCCTTCAACTCGCAATCCAACCGCCTCGTCGTCCTCTACGGCGCCGAGCACGACAAGCTCTGGGACATCGCAACCTCGACCCTCAAGGCCATCGTGCCCGCGGACCAATGGGAGTCGACCGCGGGCCGGATGGCCGGGTTTAAGGGCGCCGCCGGCACCGTGCTGTGCTACGTCGACCAGCCCACGGTCGCGGGGATGCAGGAGAAATTTACCGCCTACAAGGACCGCTTCCCGACGTGGGGCGAGCACAGCATCGCGATGCTGCAGTTCGCGCTCTGGACGACGCTCGAGGCCGAAGGGTTAGGCGCCAACCTGCAGCATTACAACCCCCTGATCGACGCCCAAGTCGCCAAGGAGTGGGGCATCCCCGAGACATGGACCTTGACTGCGCAGCTTGTATTCGGCGGCAAGGGCGCCGAGGCCGGCAATAAGGAGCACAAGCCTCTGTCTGAGACTTTCAAGGTCTTTGGCGCGTGAAAAAAAACTGCGAGGGCTTTTGAAGGGGTTTGAGGAGGAAAAAAAGGGAGATCAGAGGAGGATAAATAAGGAACATTTTTATAAACAACAGAAGATGGTCAAGTTAACCAAGACTACTAAGCACCAGTTAGGCTTGGGATATAGAAGTGGAAAAGGAGGCATACTCTGGCATGACCTGCAACTTACCCGATAGACATATCTAGGTTACCTGGTATACATACGGAGCTAAACTCAAGACAGAAAAAAAACACTAAATAAAAACAAGAACTTAAAGAATCACAACTTACATACCCACCTTAAAACTCATATTCTCAAAATACAAGTTTTTGAGCTCGATGAATCTCATAAGCATATCAGGTAGTAATCCATACCTACATGTATACTAGCATCCGCAGCTGGGATTAGAAAGCAGAACGTCACTAGTGTTTTTTCAGCCGCAACAACTCATTACAGACCCGAGGTTGAAATAGAGTTTCTAGTTCTAAACAGTTCAAATCCCTACTAACTACCTAACCTATACCTATGTACCCAGTCAGTGTTACGACGCTGGCGTTTTGCTCTATTTTACGTCATGTTCTATTACCACATACATCGTTTTGACCATGTTTCGATTTCCAAGATCAACATACCACTCCTGCACGTCATCCATGAATTTACGCCCGCCGACTGACCGCACCCTGTCTCGATCCTCCTTCGGGTCCGGAGTAAGATTTTAGTTTGTACTTTGCATTCCCACTCTTGTCTCTCGGCATCAAATCCTTCCCTCAAGTACATGTAGGTAGGTAGCTAGCCGTTGGCCTGAGATGTCCAAATCCAATAAGACAACCGCGAAACACCGCCCCCCCTCCCCAAAAGGCATTTGAACGAGACAAAGTTTAGATATAATGAACGCTAAGAGTAAAGAATGAAGCGAGATGTTCGGGGTCATGGAAGCACGCATGGAGAAAACAACTCATTATCAAAAAAAATGCCAGCAATGGTGTTCATGCACAAACAAGAACATAATGCTCTTGACGATATAACAATTCCCAAAGGACACCCTGAATGTGTTCATTTTGATACTCCATTCAATTTTTTTGGACTCTATTGATTGCCTGCTCCCAATGCTGCTACACCTGTTATCCTACAACTAAACAAGCAATTAATTAAAACTCCCGTTTCATTCCGCCCTGATAGTATGGCAAATCCATCCTTTACAACCCAACTAAAGGGCTGCGTGGTGTTATTCGGGAAGCGCTTCTCTGAATTCACATGGTTCGTCTGTCGCTACCTTGAAAATAGGTGTGGTCTCATGCTTTTTTGGCGATTCTGGCTCTCACTGACTTCTTCTCCTTGAAGGTCCCCATGGTGACTGCATCATCTGAGAAGTACTCCACAGTGGTATTTTTTTTTTTTTTAAAAAAAAAACACTGCTTGGTCTAGTGGCAAGCTCTGGACGCATTTATTGTTGGGCATTCAAGGCATGCTCTCTCGTGCGATCTGCGCTTCACTCGAAATCCTAGTTAGAAAATCTCATGTTGAGGCTTCGAGTGAGGCAGAGTTCAATCCTGAGAGAACCTACGCAGAGGGCAAACGTGCACCCTTCTCTTTTCTGCTTGATAAACCAGGTGCCTCATCAACTTGGGGCTGGTGCTCCCTCCTGAGGCTCTTCCGGCGGAGGTGGTGGCGGGATTACAGTGCCACTATCCACGATAATTTGCTGGTCGACGCGTTCATCTGTTTCGCCATATTCGACTCGCTTGTAAGTAGTGATACGTCCAATATTCATATCGATATCGAAGACGCGTGCTCGTCGAATATACCCCCCATATCCTGCATAGCCGCCAAAACCTGTGCCACCCCCGTAGCACATCCAAAGTTGTGGTTTCCCGAGCTCTTCGTCTACAGAGAGCATGCAATACTCGTTGACATGATCACTGTGCAATGTTAGTAGATTGTTATGTAGAAGACTATACGAAGACTCACTGTCCACAGCTGACCATGACTATACCCTGCTCAACCAAGGCGTCGTGGAAACCTGAGTTAAACACAGGGGCGGTGACGCCCTCCAGAACATCGCCAACGATTGGATTGTCCGCTTTCGCATATTCAGGGAGAGGAATATGAATAAACGCGAGGTCCATGTGGATATGCGTGTACTCTGCGTGTTTCTTTTTGAGGCTCGAGGCCGTCTGTTTGAACCAATCAATCTGAGTTTTCTTGAGCCAGTCGTAGCCGGGCCATTTTCGTTCGTCTGGAGAATAAGAGTGCGTATCAAGCAAGTAGATGGTTAGAGCCGAGTGCTTAGAGCCGCCTTGGCCGAGAACTTCGATGTAATAATTTCCAACGCCATCAATATCTTCGGGCCCAGCTTCCGAAAGTGAGTATGGTAATTCTTGGACGATAGACATCTGTCCGGCTCGACTTAGAGAGCCTTCATCGTCATGATTTCCAAAGATGGTTACGTATGGAAGTTTATGTTTGATAAGGAGCTGAGCATATTTGAATATGGCCTGTTGAAACGAGAGTCAGCAGCTATTCAGATGGGGATATAGCAGGTAGTCAAGGCTCTTACCGTCTGTACGTCAGGAGCAGTATCGCCATTAACTTGATCACCACTCAAGACAACCAGATCTGGCTTCTCTTCTTCAATGAGCTTAGCGGCAAAATCCAAGGTTCGCGGGTCTGCCTCGCAAGGGCCGCCTTCGTATTCATCGGGGACTGGGTCGCGACACTCGCCAACACCGGTGCTCAGATGTAGGTCAGCGAGCTGTAAGATTTTAAATTTGCCGTTGTCTCTGATACGCGGCTGGGGTTTGGAGGGTTCAGCAGGAGTGCCGCGTCGGATGGTGATGTGCACCGAGGGCATGCCACGGCGCGTTTCGAGTAACAGCGGTGTCCCTTGAATATGCCAGCCCATGCGAACTTCGGCCGCATCATCACCAAAGAGAACATCAACGGCGGTCACAGCATAGGCGGAATCACTAGCATGGGGCTTCGAGGACCGTAGAATCCACAGGCCGTCCGATCGGTGCTCCCATTTTGCGTCAGGCTGCTCTTTGCCTTTGGCGGTAGTGGCAGGGTTAATGGAACCGACTTTGACGTCAACAATGACCTTGTCGTCAGCAGTGAGGTCCTGCTCCTTCTTTCGCTGGATGTGGACGTAGGCATTGGCGAACCAGGTATTGTCGAGATAAAGGTTCTTGTCGATGCGATGCCAGACGGCGGGATCGAGATTGCAAGATGAAAAGGGATTCACTTTGGAGCACTTCGTTATGGTGATATCGGTGACGACAAGCCCGTGGTGATGCTGGGGCATGTATTCGTGGACGGCATTGGGGAGGAGTTTGAAATTGCGATCGAGGAGGAAGATGACGATGAAGGCGAAGAAGGCTGCGGCGGCGAGCTGGGTGATGGTGCGCACCTATTCACACAAGAAAGAAGAGGTTAGAATAGATAAGCGATTCGGACAGGGAGAGGGTAGATTCACAATGCGTCGCGTCATGATGGTCGGCCAACTGCTTCACGTGAAAATACTTGGAATGAGCAAAAAGGGGTGCTGCAGGTTATGGCGCATTTTTAGTAATTGGAAGCATGGCTCGTGTAGCGACAGGGACGGCGATACGATGGCGCTCTCTCTCGACACGGTGGTAGTGATTAAGAAGTTTATTATGTAGAGATCCCTGGGTGAAGAGTTGTTGGTTGGTGAATGTATGAATGGTATTGTAGTTAGACAGGCATCAAGAAATGGCAGAGAGAGAGACGAGAGTACCTTAAACTAAGGTACTGACTGTATTTACTTGGCAATAGAAAGCGTTGATCTACGCCTCTGTCCTACCGCTGGAGATTAAAAATCCGGGGTAACAGGCCCCCTATAATAAGTGAAAGAAGTCATGGGGTTTTATATTGTTGTTCCTTATTCGAAGAGAACGAGTTTTCGACCCACCCCTCGCAAGCATGATAATATTCGTTTTCAGTTCACGCAGTAAATGCAGGTGGTTTATAGTTAATTGTTTTCAATTGTACGAGGGGCGATGCAAAAGTCAGTAAATCCAGCGTTGAGAAGTACCTCGGGTATTGCGGCAGGATCGTGAAAGGGATGGCAGAATGACAATGATGGTCATTGCATGTGTAAGATGGCTTTGAAGATCCGTATTTTGTATAGTAGGTATGATGGATCGATTTGAACAATCTCTTCTCATTCTATTGTCTATAGATTGAAGAACGATGTGAGCACAGACAGGACTGCGAACTTGTCCGTGGCTTATACTACGTGCAGGCAGCGAGCGCCCTTTCCTAACCGCTCTCGAACCACAAAGCTACAGGACAGCAACCAACCAACTATCGATAAATCGTATACCGGGCTTATGGAAGTACTGCGCCTTGGTATTATACATCCAGTTGTCTCTCAATACTAGGGCTGACCCCAGAATAGGAGACAGATGACGACAGAGGAGGCTTCAGTATGTGCTACGCAGCTAGCCGGTATGTGCCGGGAGATGCAAAATTTTTTTCACTCGCCTCCTGCCTTCTCTGTTGCAACCCCCAAACGGTCTATCAATCCTACAGTACTACCTACCTCTCTTCTAGAAGTACCGCGATCCATGCCCGAACCAGCAGCACCGAAGTCGGGCAAGAAAGAGTGCGACAGAACAACCCTTGACGGCAGCTCGGTTGTGTGTAAGTATGTTGGTCCCAGGCCGAGGATAGGAATAGACTATAATATTCGGTCTACAAAGTGCCAATCCCACCACCAAGGCACCATGATTTCCCATGACAGGTCTGGGCTGTTCTGGTTCTAGCATACTAATAAGCCCATTAATCACCCCTGGCGGCGGGCTTTGAAACGTGCAGATTACAGTACAGGGATGCAACACCAGCAATGGTGTCGAGTGTATGGTGACAGCGAATAGCAGCAGCGATCAGCGACAGCCCTTGCTCCGCCACTCCTACTAGCCAGATTGGTCATTGTTGCAACCCAAGGCTTGCCAAGGCCACTGGTATGTCTCCCCCACCCTCCCTACCAGCTCAGGACATGCTTCAAACATGGCGCATCATATCTGTACATGTATGTAATAGGGTCAATCTATATTTGAATATGTGGAGGATTCACAAAGTCTGATAGGTGCTCTATCTTGCTTATTTAATGTCCAGCTCCAAATCAATCCAACCGTTTCCCTCTTCTTGCGCGACAACAGTCGAACCTTGCTCAGAACCATGCCATCAAAAACCAGGATGCGGGCCACGAGCCGGAATGACCATGAGAGCGGCAAACTTCGCTTTTGCGACATGTGCAAGAAGCCCATCGCCAGTGGTGAGTCTCATTCCAGCCTGATGCCATTTAGCACCAAATATTGACCACTTTATCCGTAGAAACCGCCTATAAGCGACATGTAGCATACTGCCGACGGACTCTGGGTAAGCCAAAGAAAAGAAAGCGCTCATGCAAGCATTGTCATGTCGCCAAGTCAAAGTGCACCTTTGAAACTCCCTGTGCGAGATGCGCTGCAAAAGGTCTCGACTGTGAATATGAGAGACCCATCAATGAAATACAAATCGCCACGTCGCCGTCGAGTCATACGTCTGCGTCAACTGAACAACAGGATACCTCCATGTCTGAGGCTTCTGAACCGAGCCCAGCCAGCACTGCCGATACAGCCCCAACGCCCTCATCTATCAACGCTGAGCTCATGGCGAACAGACAGCCTCATTTCGCCAAACTGCCCGAGGCCGTATTGAAGCAGCTACCACCACCCGCGCGATTGCCCATGCCTCTACCACTTCTGAAGCCGGCGCGGAAGGCCACGGAAATCCACGCAGATTCTACCCAAAAAGTAAGCGCTGCGATACTGCTTGACTTATTTCGCGCATTGCCTCAGATGATGTCGAAGAGAGACACGCTTCCTCTTTATATTCACGGCCAGTGGAACCGGCCCGAGCTGCCCTCCCCCGTCGTTCAATGCGTGCAATTATGCCAGTTGTTTTTACAGAGAGATTCCATACCAGATGGGCGAGCCGTATTCCTCTCAAAATTAAGCGAAGAGAGAATACGGTTGGTCAGCCAGCAAGCCACCATGGGTGTCTATGATCTTTTCGCATGTCTTCAGGTGTACTTAATCTATAATATCATATTCGCACTCGATAGCCATCCAGACTGCGAGGGGACCTTTGAGATGAACGGCTCTATGTATGACGAGTTGCAGGTAAGCATTCCATTCAGCCGCCTTGTCCAAAGCGCCTAGACTCAATTGATGTCCAGATCTTTGCTCGCCGGACTTTCCAACAAGACAAATACCTACCTTTTGATATAGATGCAATTGGGAGCCCATCAGAGACATGGGATCAATTTATATATGCAGAATCAAGACGGAGGTGAGCCGTTGAGAGGGATCTTGGGCAAAGCAGGCTGCTAACTTGAAGAATTAGATGCGCTCTGTTTTGGTTCATGGCAAGTCGAGTCATAAATGTGCACGACAGTATCATATGCCCTCCTATCGTGGGATTTCGCGGCCTTTCATTACCCGCACCGGATAGTCTCTGGCAGGCAACGACAGAGGAAGAATGGGAAGCAGCGCGCGCCAAGATACAAATGCAGGGGAAACCACCGCCTTACGGAACGCTAATGCGAACATTTGGGGAACTGGTCGAAGCTCGTTCAGACCCAAATAATCCAACTTATGCAAAACAGATCAGCGAGTGGCTTGCGACCTCGCACAAGATGGGAATGACTGTCTTGGTGGCATCGAGTATGACATAGCAAGATGCAAAGACAACAACAAGACAAGACACCTTATCTTGTCCTCGCATTGAGCGCGATCGGCAGTAGCAAAAGCCTATGAGGAGGAAATTACAACCCTGGAAACGGAGAAAAGGAAACAAGGGACCTTAACTTATAATCTGTAATCCGCACACGCCATACACGACCTCTACTACCTGACCGAGGAAACGACGACGTCGCGACGATAACCATTTGGCTATTCCAGGCATATACCTCCGTAGCAACATCCAGAAGGAAAGCTCGACGACCAGTGATCCAGCGGTCCCATCATCACCAGCTCCTAAGGTTCATTGTGTTGTAGAAATCCGGAACATCTAGACGCTTCCAAAATATTTCGAAACATACATTGGGTGAATTCTGAAACTCGAAAGACGCCGTTTCTAGCCTGTCTATCAGAAGAGAAGACATATACGACCTTTGGTACAAGACTCCACGACGATCACGAAGGGATGCATCGCCACCACAGGACAGGTGTAGTAGGGTTCCGAGTTCATCTTTTGACTAGCTCTGCTTTCGCTTGGACGATATAATCTTCAGAGGAATGATTCAAAGAGGCCGGGCTTTGACGAGCTGGGACCTTTTTTCACAGAAAGGCATGCTAAGTCATAATCATGGCAATCCACACGTCACTTTGCATGTATGCTAACACACTGAATACAGGCTTCTCCAGAAAAGGAAAATAAGAAGACACTGAGACTCCAAATCGTATGTTTTATACTTCAAACTACCTAAGGGTTCTGTTTCTTGCCGAGAACCCGAGGCAGACCCTAGAAAATCGAGCTCAGATAATAATAGCTATCTCAAATTGTGACATGCAAATACTTCTATGCTTATCAGTTGCGGGCTATTTGTCAAGGTGCATCCGTGCAATGTTACCATTGTCAAGGTTCATCTGCGTAATATCACCAAAAGTCATGATGAAGTTTCAGAACAACATTACATGTTTGTTGTTTCAGCGCAAAGTAGGCAGGCAATTTCAACGCCCCAGAAAATAATGTTCATTTTGCATTATACTCCACTTCGTAGTTTGAAACTTGATGGTGTGAACTGCCGGGATCATGGCATGTAAGTCCCACATTATACTCGTAATACTGCAAGGGCAGGGAGAGTAAGACTACTAGTGTGGGATTGCGCACTCCCGTAGATAACAGTAGATTAGGAGATCCTTCGAAGCCCCTGTCCCATGTGGCAGGCCGGGGCATCCCTAACCTTGCCTCCATGAAGATTGCGGCAGCGTGCCCACGATAGGTCCTTACGACGATCTTGAAACTTCCCTTTCGTACTCCTGTATAACATGTTTATGTTCGGTAGAACACTTCGGAGGCGGCATGTTTCTCTAAAGAGTACACTGCATATTCCTTAAGTCCCATTTGTGTCTATACGGTCAACAACAAGGACCCTAGAGGCACCAATAAAGCCTTTCCCAATGCCGAGGTTCTTCACGCCTCACCGCCCGTACTAGTGGCAGTATCAACCTGCAAGTCCAGCTCCCGGGCCTCAGCATCATCCGTCTTTTGAATTCGCTCATGAGCATCGATACCCAGAATCAACTTCTGGATCTTCTTCTCAAAGACCCGGCTCCGGGCACACCCCGTCCAGTAATAGCACCGAAGATGACACCAACTGCCTTATCAAGATCACACCAGGCTGCTTCCCATCATAGAAAGTAAACTCCGCAGTGCATTCCCCCACCGGATTCTCGTAATACGGAGAAACGATACTCGGATCAGGACTGTCGCTGAAGATCTTTGTCCAGAAGGCACCTAGCTTAACGGTTAAAACTCGAATGTTGTGCAGTGCGACCTCAGTTGCTAGGGACTTAAAGGCGGCTTCCAGCGCTGCATTTGGAGGCGCTGTAGGGCGAACATGCTACCTGAAAGTCTTGCGCTGTGATGCTGAGGATACCAACTATCGTACCGGACTCTTCAACCCTCACGACCTGCAAAACGGCTCGCACGCATCGTGTGCAGCGCACCGAAAAAAGATTGGTATTGCATTCGCAAGAGGGCTTCAAGCACCATCTACATCCGTTAACCAAAGAAGAAACAGATGGCCGGACTTAACCAGGTTTAAAAACCTTATGTGCCCTTGACGTATTTCGTAAGCGCAACCGACATAATATACTCTCTGGCCCGGGACAGACCTCCGCATCTATGAATTTGGGACCGGACCCGGCTTCTATAGATCCGGAGATCGTTATATCTCCGGGGGAAAGATAGGGGGCACAAGTGATCGTCCCAAACGCCGAACGCCTAAATAAGCTCCTGACAACGCCGAAGCAGGGTATCTTTCACATGCATGAAGGTCCTACCTCTGACTCATCATGAGTTGTTGTTCAACTATCTGTGAAAAGTAAACAAGTGTATCATAAGCGAGTTTATGCAATATCCTACGTTCCCAAGATTCGATCGAGCCACGGAACTGTCCGGAACCTATAACATGTCATGACCTTTTCTTACTTAGCATTTTGTATCCGTAAGCAAACACTTCTGGTCGTCTGTACCTCTAATCTAACCTTCCTATATCTACTTATAATAAGCACAGAAGCCTGCTTCCCTATCATGCATTTAGACATGAACAATCAGTAACTAACAAACACTACTCTCAAAGCGTTCATGGGCACGTAAGCAACTTCTATCCTCCCCCTCCAATCAATACCCATCCTAACGATTCCGAAATAGTATCAAGCAACAAGGACCCCTCTTGCCCACCGCACCCACGAGAACAAATACAATTCAACTCTCCCAAATCTCCTCTCATCCTAACTCATATTCTCATCTCCATAACCTCCACCTTCATCCCCTAACTCTAAAAGCTCCTGGGCAGCATTCCAAAGGGCCATCGTTCGCTGTGACTTTCGTCTCCGGACAGTCCCCCCCCCTCTCTTTTTCTCCTCTCGACACCTATCAGTCAACATCACTCCATCCCGAGCTGGCGTCACTGTAACAGTGCTCGTCGACTTCCCCGGGGTCAAATTCTGCCAAATGCGATTCAAAAGCGTGTCCTGGCTCCCGTTGCCGTTGCTCTTGCCCTCAGGTGCGGCAGTTGTGGCTGCATTGGAAGTACCAGTATCAGCACCACCAGTCTGCTTATCCTTCCCAGTCTTTTCCTTCTCCTTGTCTTGCTTTATCTCTCCCCTTATCACCTTGATGATATCCTCCCCTTGCAGATCGATGTCTCCTCCATCCTCATCTTTCAAAGCCTGGAACCTAGAGGTAAACCGCCGAAAGACAGCCAGTCTCTTCTCCGCAGCCTCTGCTCTCTTGCGCCATATCAAGCTCTCCCGTTTCGCCTGGCGTAACTGCTCGCTCAGAGTACCGATGTCCATGTTCCGTAGCGTCTCGCACTGTCGACGCAGCTGCGAGATCTCTTCCTTTCGTGATTCAAGGTGACGCTGGAGATGACGGATTTGCGCGTGCAAGGAGGAATTTCCCCCGCTTTGGTTTGCTTTAGTGTCCAGTTGACAAGATGAAGACTGCTGTGGCGAATCGAGGTGATGACGATGATTATGGTGCAAGTTCATCGTGTTAGATCTAACGAAATGAGGGACCGGGGGCTCTTCTTCCTGGGGAATCATGGTTCCCAGTCTGGGCGGTCCTTCGACTTCGTCTTTGAGGATCGTTTTCGGAGAGAGCTCGGACATCTTTCCTTTGGAATGGGTATGTGTCTGGTTTGGGCGCAGGGTGTCACGGAAAGATTGCGAAGATACGCGGTGCACGTGCTGCTGCGAAGATTGGGCATGAGCATGTACAGGCCGACGACTATGCACAGTTGGCGTTCTGCTGAGGTGATTTGCGTCCGCCGGGCCGTTATTGCCTTGGACATCACGTACTGCCTGCGACTTATCCTGGACTGGCAGACAATTTGCGTGGGATCGCCTCGTCACAAAAGAGTGCATGCTTTGATAAGATTTCGATGGCGACCTTGACAGCGATTTTGGAGGTGTCTTCTCATGAATACGAGGAGTACGGTAAACCTTGGCCTCCCTGTGATGGCTTCTTCTAGTCAGCACAGCTCCATCGTCGGGAGATTGCTTCACAGCCCTGTCGAATATTGCAGTCATTGTTTTGACCACGCCTGGGAGAGGCTTGCTTGATCGCCGTGAGTCTGATCTGGCCGAGCGGCTTACTGTGGTCTTTTCCGGAGAGGTTACTACCGGAAAAGTTGAACTCTTGCCAACCTTGAGCCCAGGCGATTTATCGGACGGTTTCTCATCCATGCTTCTCTCCCGAGTGGCCACACTCTGGGGAGTCTTGGGCTTGATCTCATTCTTGACGGAAGTCGACCCTTTGTTCCACTCAGGCGTCAACGGCTTCTGTGTCCCCTCAAGCAAAGCTGAAGTCTCATGAATCGGGCTAGAGGCCACTGCAATGTTCCCACGTGCCATTTGCTTACTCCTAATCACTCTGGCGAGACGATCAGTGCTGGCTCTTGCAGACTCCACTAGTCTTTTCCAAGAAGTATCCGGACTCGTCGTATGTACATGGGCGTGAACTGGCGTATATGGTAAGGTGCCGATACCATTGTGGCTTCTATCTACTGTGGATTTGAGAAGAACAGAGCGAGAGTGCCGTAGTGGACTGATCTGCTGAGGCGACCATTCGAAGTCCGGCGATTTCCCTACCATGGATATTCGATTCACATCTGTAGGTCTCTTTGGAATAGGACATTCGATTTCGCCGCACGAGTATCGCCTGGTGGCGACTTTGGGAGACCACCCGCACCAATCAAATTGAGGAGTATCTTGTACAACTAAAGCGGGTGTGAGTTCAAGGTGATGATGATGATAGTCTTGGGGCGTCGCTGAGTCTCCCTTTTCATTTTGAGGCACTTCCTCTGCGTTTGAATGCGGTGTCCATTCATATGTTGGCAATTGAGGAGGAGGGTCAGCTAGTTGGATGCTACCTCCCGGTGTATGTAGGCTGGTAAGATCATGCAGACTTCCTCCTACACCAGGACAATGAGAGCCCATTCCTCTAGCTAGCAGATGATCATCCGGGAGCTCATCTATGAGTGCTGTATTAGACGGAATAGTCTGGCACTCATGCGATGGAGTTCTCCGGTTATCGAAGACCGCGCCTGCAGGGGGATTCTCCTCCTGCATTACAAGGTGTTCATACGAAGGAGATGGGGTAACTCGTCCTAAGGATCGGTTACGTGGCGAAGACGCTCTATGATGGGTTTTCACAGCAGAGCCAGGAGTCTTCTGGTGTATCTCAGGGAATCTTGGATTATCCGAGTGAGCCACACTGGAAGGAGTTGATGGAACCGATCCGTGCTCATGTGTGGCCATCGGCTCTTCAGCAATGATTGCTGTGTGTGAAAGTCGATGCTCAGGCACAAAGCAACCCCCTTCTCGAACCGATGAGACCTCAACATCACAGGCAGTGTTTCGATGAACATGGCCAATCCCTTCCTCATAACCATTATTGTGATGATGCATTATGACTGACTCTGGGGAGCTTTCTTCAGCTGTAGGTGACAAAGTTCGTGGAGCGGCTCTTGACATCATCGGGTTGGATTTTGAGGATGGAAACCGTCCGACTCGTGCATTCCCATGCTCAGGAAAGTCAGTAATCTCATTCTCTGATCTTAGTGATTGGATGACTGATGATACAATTAGCTGCTCTGTTATACGCATCGGGGACAGCAACTTGGGAAAGACTGACTTATGGTAGGCGTGGTGCTATTACCGGAGGGCGAAGCCCTCCGATGATGTGCCACTCCGTGCTTCAGCGGCATACGCTCGGGCTCAACGTCCCAAGGATCTGATCCAAATGGCTGGAAATGGAGGCTTGTGCATCCATCACTTGTAGCCATCACAGAATCTAAACTCTTCATCTGGCGGACGATCTCTCTCCAGTGAACAATGAGCATCTCAGTGATCGCATTGGCAATATGGAGCCTGTCTACTGTGAAAGCAGGTGCCGGGTTTTGGACTCTGTGTCGTTTGTGAGCGTGTTTATGGCTATGCCTATGCTTGTGGTGCACATATCTCTCCTTTCTCGATTTTGGAGCCGAGATAGGCAAGAGAACCAATCCGGCGGAAGGGTCTGCTACTTTCATGCTGTAGTTGTCAATCAGCTCTCCTAAAAGCAGTGGTCCGAAAACGATGCCCAAGGCATTATAGCCCATCAAGTCATGCGTCGGGAGGGGGAGACCGTTCGCGTCCTCTCGGGCGGCAGTTTCAGCGGCTCGGCCGATCAGACACAATAAGCCGAAGACTGCACAGATGAGCGACCTCTGGTAACGGGACTTAACTGAACCGACTGCCAGTGCGATGAGTCGGGCCCGAAGCTTTGTCTCTTTCGTTCGGTGCAGTTCTGGGCCTGGATGAAGTTGACTGTGGATTGCAACGAGGGCATCGAATAATGACAACGAGCCCAAAATGCCACCAGGGATTCCGGCAAGGAACCGTTTGAAGGTGCATGCTACATCGTGAGTGCTGTACTCGAGGTGCGCCGGGAGAGTAGGACAGCGCGTGGTGCTCGATATCCCACTTGCCTTGCAGTCAGTGCTGTAATAATCGTATAGAGCATTTATCATTCGTGTTGATCCTGACACTCGAAAAATGCCCTTCGTGTCAGCTGGCCACAACTCGTTAGTATAACTGGAGAAATCATCAATTGTTTAGGGATGCAATATACAGTATTGAACGAGATATTGGGCAAGAGCCCGAAGACAAGTTGGCAGAACAAGTGAGCATGGAGCGTAACCTGCAGGCAGATATAGAGAGCTTTTGCCGCACAGCCGAACAAGTTCTCTCAGATCTTGGCCTTTTAAGCCATCTTTGTTACCGTGTTTCGGTAAAATATTCAGACTTGAGCCACTGGAGTCCCGATCGTGTTTCGAACAGTGATGGGAATGCTTGGCCTTTTTGTTTGACTGAGCCGACTCCTTCGAGGATTGTCGTAACATCTGAGAAAACCAACTCCCTCGGCGTTCCTTCTGTGTCTCATCTGGGTTTTCCTAGTTCAAATCTTGGTATAAGTTGAAACATCTGAATCTTTGATAGTACTTACACTTGTTCCCGGAAAATCCCCTGGAATAAGACAACGGACTCGATACTAGACGGAGCATTAGCGACCCCATCTGTCAACAAGTTATAATTTCCCCGAAAACTGTACCTTTTTAGCCACACGGTTATACTCCTCAACAAAGGGTGTTTTGTTGTCTATGACATTATCATCAGAGGGAGAATCTGGATGAGCGGTCGACGATGTCCAGGTATTGCTGCTGTGATGTTCGTGGCCATGATTGGCTTCCATCAGCGACAGATTTTCTAATGCCTGAGGGCGACATATCGTCGTGTGCGGATGCACATGAGTGGATGGCAGGAGATGTGGCCTGCAGCTAGGACCCTGGGATGGTATGCTGACTGGTGATGGTGTACGTGAATATGTTAATGTCGGCACTACCTCCTTTCCTTTGGAGGATAATGGGGGATGATGTCGAAGGTGATGCTGGTTCTGTTCATGGCCCTTGAGTTGTTTCACAGTAAGGGGTGGTGATGGTGATCGCTCCACCTCCTTTGCTTTCGACGGTAACTGGCCATTATGGTGGCGTAGGTGATGCTGGTGTTGTTCATGACCTTTATGTGGCTTCGGAGAAAGAGATGGTGACGGTGGCCGCTCTGTCTCTTGGCTTCCCGAGGGCAATGGGGGATGGTGGCGTAAGTGATGTTGATGTTGTTCATGAAACTTATGTGGTTTCGGAGAAGGTGATGGTGATGGTGACCGCGAGGTGTGTCTTTGATCCTCATGTTGTTCGTAGTCCTTGGACTTAGGCGGCATTGGAGTTTACGTATCGAATTATTTATCAACTGAGGGTGTCTCTCGTAAAGGGTCGACGATGCCAATGATGCTAGCAATTCTTGATATATGCGAGTGAAGTAAGCTAATGATTTTCTCTACAGCGTGGATGTGTCGAGGTTGAGAATTTACATCTGAGTCGGAGGTCATCATACTTCCAAGTTCAGAGATCGTCAACTGCTTTCCAAAAAAGATCCTCGACCCAGGTTAGCAACTTCTTTATGTGTTTTCATTGCCCCAATATGATGCCACTTTGGTCGCGATTCCCGCTATCTCCCTCGAGCTTTCCTAAACAGAGATTTATGCGGGAAGGAACGAGTGTTGACTCAAAGGACGTAAGAGGTGTCTGCCTAAGTAGGTAGGTACTTGAGTGATAAAGTCGAAAATTCGCAGTCACAAAGCCCAAGCGGTGTAGGAGTAAGTTCTGAGAATCTGACTCTTTATGTTGAAGCGGCTCAAATCTAATGAGACAGTTTTAATCATTGCTGACCATTGCTGGATAGAAGGAGAGACGTTAATATACGATTTCTCCAACCTGAACTTCTGTTATGTCTCCCATTCCACATTAGGGGTTAAAAAGTCTATAGAAAAATCCACAGTCTGTACCGTAAGCCAAACCGTACCGAGTCTTCATAAAACGCCTTTACACCTTTGCAATGCCCCTTTCGAAAGACTCCTTTGAGAACTTGCCCCAAATTCCAGAGTACCTCGCCGTCAACTTGTCATTATGCATGGTCATTCGTCAATTAAACCCTTCATATCATCTTTATGTGCGTGGGAAGTATTCCCCCCCTGCATCGCCGTGGAACAGGACATACTTCAGGATATCTGACAGAGAGATCAAACCCTTCAAGTGCCAGTGACTGTCGATAACTATAAGCCTGTGTACTCTAGATTGCCGTAGCGTTGTGAATATCGAGTCCAGTTGGTCGTCTTCTTGGCAAGTATAGATCCCTCCAAACTCTTCTGGTCTTTTGGAGAGCGCCTCGCCGACTGTCGTTTCCAGTTCTTCTACCACGCCGTTCTTTAAGAGCGGTATGACATCGACGGCCTCGAAGACGTTGAGAACGACGTTGTTCTTATCGACGATGGGAACGGCGGAGATATTGTTTACAGCCATCAGGTTGATAATTCCAAGTACAGACTGTGACATGTGACCTGTCTTGAGGTTTTTGTACGTTCCCAATCCGATCTCGCGAACGGTTTTCTTCAGCAGAGCCGTATGGGGTTCGGTATTGACGGCGATGAACTTGAGGATACGGTACTGCGTGATGACACTAACAACAGTTTCCCTCCCTGTCTCTTCGTCGATGTCGACCAGAGGAATACGGCGCGCTCGACTCTTAAGCATCCGACTTAAAGCTTCGAACAGCGGCTTGGAGGGGTGGACGGAGACGGTTTCAATCGGGAGCACGCCTATTGCCTTTTCGATGTCTGTCAAAGCCACGCAGTCAGCGAATGTATATCTCAGCTTTAAAGTTGGGTGCGCATTACCTCGCAGACTACTCAATCGAAACTTATCGACATCATCGATGTGTTCGGGGAATTGGCAGTAGTATTGAATGAGGTTGATGTAGTCTGTAGCAGTCAAGAGGCCGGCAAATCTCGAGTGTTGCGAATCCCAGAGGGGTGCGGAAACAATTCCTGTCATAAGGCGCATGGGTTAGAGAGGAGAAAATGAAGGGAATTGGATCGGCGCTGTACCGTTCTGACTGAGGATGTTCAAGCTCTTCTTGATGAGCAAGTCATTGTCGAGTATGACCAAGCGGAATGAGAGAGGCAGAACATCGTAACTTGTTCTAAGGCGGAGAAAGTCGCGGACACCTCTCTAGACAGACAGCGATAGAGACGGTCAGCTTGGCGATGCTCTACTCATTAAATGTGTCGCAACCCCGAAATACACCTCACACCATGACTCTGTCCCTCTCTTCCCCCGCACGGGTGAGTAAAAGCATGACACATGGTTTGCCAAAGTGTAGCTATACGAAAAAGAAACCCCCGCAACTTGGGCGGAAATATAGAGGAAATGGGAGAGAGACTCACCAGTCCTTGCATCTGCTCCTCGTCGATGGGACTCATTGGGGTTTGTATGGGGGGTTGGGTGCGAGTATTGGGGCCGGGTCGCAGGTAGGAAGAGGGCTTGACAAAGGGGAGCTGATCGAGTATTCCTCCTCCTCCTCCTAATACTCCTACTACTGGTGCTGGTGGTGGTCTGCTGGTGAAGGATGACATGGCTGGGCCAACGGGGGGCGCAAGCGCATCGTGTGGCTCATTATTAGTGTTCGTGGACTGGTTCGAGTCGTCCATGGTGAATGGCCTCCCTCCCCAGTCGGGGACTGCAGCAGCTGTTGGGATAGGTATGGTGGGACAGGTAGACGGGAGGGAACCCCCCTCTGTGCGGTGGCTAGCTTGCTCTCTCTCTCTCTCTCTCTCTCTCACTCTCTCACTCGCTCGCTCCCTCGCTGGTTCTGTCACCGAGGCGTATGAATTGGGTAGTGGCGTGTGTTGGGTGTGTGACAGGTAAAATAAAAGATGGGAGCACGAGGGCACGAGGGCACGGCTCGTCTCGGGGGCCAGGTCAAAGGTGATGGCGGATTGGCAGGAAGGAGGGGGGAATCGTGGTGCTTTCTGCGGGGATGGTGCTGCTGGGTGTGGGGTTTTTTGAGGTACCTGGTGCTGTACTGTAGGCGCATACCCGAGGGTCCCAGTTCTCGCAAGACTCGGCAACCCCCTGTACCTAGGTAGGTGGCTATAGATTTCTTGGCGCCTACCTACCTATTATTACGTGCTACTATACGGATTACCAAGAAGCTGCCAAATATCATCTAAGAGGTATGGATTACACGAAATAGAAGAGATTTTGAGCATTGGCGAAAAGAGACAGGTGAGCAATCATTTTCTCATCTATTTCAGCCCAAAGACATAAGAACAATGCAGAGGGCCATTTTCAGCAGCATCTACATGTATGGATCTGACTATTCCCTTTTAATCACATGCTGCATCTATTGGGTTGCAGTACTTATCCTGTTCCCAAAATACTTCAATCAAGGAAAATGATGGATCAGAGACATCATATCACATAGAGGTGGTATTTTGTCATTATGATGTTTGAGAGATGTCAATGGAAATTGAAACCGAAACAAGTTATCTGGGCTATGAAAACAATGTATGTTGTTGATATTGAACTCGCTAGCCACCCGCAATGCACCATGTCCACTGATACCTGGTAATCGAAACACTACCGAACACGGCATAGAATCTCACCATTGGGAATGATAATGAAAGCCCCCTCACTCTCACCAAACACCTTCCACGCCGCCGAAATGCGCTGCAACTCCTCCTGCGTCGCCACCCCTCCCTCCAGCGACGTCGTGGCAAAAGCCGAATGCAGCGTGCGCTCCGTCCAGGTCTGTCCCCAAATAGCCGCCTCCTCATCCTGGTAATTCCAGTAATCCCACGAGAATGTGACATCCTCCTTCTTAAACCCGGCCTCCCGTGCCCAAGCAAGGACATACCGTCCAGCATTGGGCTCAGCCCCGTTTGCCTTCGCCGTGTCCTGGTATACACGCATCCAGGTATCGAGATCCGGGTGCTCAGGATACCACGCAAACGCTTTATAATCCGCCTCTCTCGCAGCGACGATCCCGCCGTCTTTCCGCGCCACGCGCGCCATCTCCTTGAGGATCGCGACGGGCTGGTTCACGTGCTGCAGAACCTGATGACAGAAGACGATGTCGAACTCGCCGTCTTTGAACGGCAGTTGGTTGGCGTCGTGTTTCTCGAATGTGACATTAGTTATGCCGCGCTCCTTGGCTAGGTTTCGGGCTCCCTCAAGCACGTCCCCGACGGCGTCAATCGCTGTCACTGAGCCCTGCGGGACGAGCTGCGCTAGGTCGAGCGTGATGGAGCCCGGCCCGCATCCGACGTCGAGGATCCGATGGTGAGGCTGGATGTGTGGCAGGAGAAACGCCGCTGAGTTTGCTGCGGTGCGGCGGGCGTGGGATTTCACCACCGAGGAGTGGTGCCCGTGGGTATAGACGGCTTGCTCCGGCATATTGGTTTGTATAAACAGAGGGTGTCCTGAACTCCGGCCGATTGAAATATTCTTGACTCGCAACGAAACTGAAGTAGGTAAGGATGGTAATCAAAGTGGAGGGTGAACTGAATTATCCAGTAGATAGATGTTCAAGATATTTCCATCTAGAAGGTACTGCACATGCCAAAAAGGCAGGTTTCATATTCGGCAACACTTCAGATGCGCGTCGTGATACTTCGGATCGGACGGAGCCGATGTCGGAGGATACACCTATTGGGTCGTCGATGATCAAGACAACTTTATTGAACAATAGTACTGTTATGTTGGAAGCTTTACTCCTTTCGTAAAACAGTCCGGACGCCTGTTTCTTTCTCGACAAGGTTACAAGAAGGAAGCATGGCTGTTCGGAAAAGCCTTGTCTAAGAAAAAGTCAAGCCTCATGTTAGTCAGTCTTAACTATCTGCAGACATTCGTATTCAAAAAAAGAGATCTATGGCAGTATAAGCAGTGAATAGCGCATTCCGAAATCCATCATATGCTCATCCAGGGTTCAGGGAGGGAAAGAGGGAAAGTCAAAAACCACCTCATATTACATCACAGCGCCGTCAGCACAATGTTCCCAATCATGATCAAACTTAGCCCAACCACCATCCGGTAGCTCACTCATCTGCATGCCATGAATAACCATATCATAAGATCCATCCCGGGGCTGCTTCCCCTGGCAGACATTACCTCCCATGGCCACGTTAAACAAAACAACCCAGTCCTCAATAAGCCTCGTGCCCGGCGGCATGACATTCCTCATGACGGGTCGCCCATCGATATACCACACCAACCGGCCCCCACCCTCTGACTTCCCATCGTGCCGGACGCCCGTGGTACTGCATTGCCAGACAAAGTCGAACCGGACGGGTCGCTGCGGCATATCAGGGATATGCGTCGTGCGCACGAGGTGCTTCTGCGCGTCCTCGCCGTTATAGAAACCCCAGTGCAAACAACTATGGTTCTCGCGGTCGCCGTTCCAGCTCTCGGCAATATCGATCTCGCCCTCGTGCGGCCAGACGAAGGGCTCGCGCGGCAGCAGCCAGAAGGCGGGCCAGATCCCCTCGGCGCAGGGGAGCGTCATCCACGCCGTCAGACACCCGTCGCGCCGGCCGAGCGTGGCTTTGCTCACGAGCCGGGCGGACGTGAATCGGGCGTCCGGGTCCGGGTGGATGGGCAACGAGATGGCGCGCACGACGAGCTTCCCGTCTGCTGTGTGGAAGCTGTTGGTCTTCTCGGCTGTGTAGTTCTGCAGCTCGTTGTTGCCCCAGCCCCAGGGCTCGCCGTGGCCGAGCCTATGGTCAAATTCTTTGTCTACGGGAACTTCGGGCTTGAAGATCGGACGCCAGTAGATGGGGGACCTGGCGGCGCTGGGGTTGTTGGGGTTGTTGATGTCACTGGGTAGACTAGCAATAGGGCCGCCTGGCCGGGAGTGTGAAGGCACTGGGGGTGCACCACTGCCGCCGGGACGGGTATCATAATTTACTGGAGGAGTCTGCTGGGTAGGAGGCCATGGTTGTTGCTGCTGCTGTTGCAGTCCTGGGTGGGCTGGCGATGGCGAACCCCAGTTACCTGGGGCAGGACCCGGATGAGCCTGATGCCAACTGGCTGAATGTTGAAGGGGCGCTGGGGACCAGTGGACCTCATGCGGCGCTGGCGGCACCTGCTGCGGCGGCGGAGGGGATTGCCAATGTCCCTGAGGCTGGTAGGGATAGGGTTGTGGTTGCTGCCCAGGATAATACTGCTGAGGCAGGGGGTGACCATAATAACCCTCTGCCGGTGGTTGCGGCGGTCTACCCTGACCGAAAGGTAGGAGCTGGTGCTTCCTGTTCAATTGCTTGACATCATCCACCAACTGGTTGAGAAACGACATGGCTCTCCGTCCGTCGGTAATAAGTGGACAGACAGCGGCAGGGTGTCATAGGTATTGCTGCAGGTATTCGTTTACCGCTAAAGGCCCGAAATTACGGCACGGAACGGCGCGGTATTGGTCCTCGTGGTTCGCGCCAAGTATTGCGATCGCTGGAGGAGTGTATACTCAGAAGTCGACCTCGCTGGATATACCCCCTTTAGGCTTTCAGCATACCCGTCGGTAGTCTTTGTGTAGAAGAATCCTTGTGAGGGTCAAGGGAGATCCAAACTTCCAGCTTGTTCTGTCATCATGCAGAGTCATGGATGGCGGCCGCCAACGCGACAGTATGTTACAGTGCCAAGAGCACTAGTAATACTATGCTGCTGTTGTGTTCAACCCTTGACGTGATGACGGTGCTGTGCTGCAGGGAACATGAAGGCGAATCAATCTCAAGGCATTCTATTTACTAAGCTCCTAATACTCGTATAATGTGGCTTGAGCCGCTCTATTTTCTAATATTATCCAGCGTTTTCCAATTTCAGAGATCTATTCAATGATCATTTCATTTATGCGGGCGAATCTAGTTCTCACCTTGGTTATGTTTTCTTGGTACTAGTGCTGCCCGATGCGATTATTATCCTAATTCACGTCCTAAACGAGAAGGGAGGTAATTCCCGTGAATGCGCCATCTCCATCATACACTTTCGTCCTGTTCGTGCCATCCATATTGAACCGATAGACCGAGCCGCCAAGATCGGTCGCATAGATATGCCTATTCTTGCTGTCGAGCTTGATGCCAATGGCTTCGTGCAGATTGCGACTCAGAATCTCGTAATCCTTGCCTGGAAAGCTTACTGTTGTTGCGTTCTCGATCTTATGAGCTTTGTCGAGAGAGGCACGGAAGCTCACCGCGATCAGTCCAGTAGAGATAGTTGCTCTCGTCGTCTACCTCAAGATCGACAGGCTCTGGTAGGTGTTGGAATAGGCACTCGATATCTGTCCGATTCGAGGCGTCCTCGCCCGGCTGAAAGTTGATGTTTGCGCGGAAAATCCGACCTTGACTTCCTTTTGAGGCTCCTTTCTGCGTCCAGTAGAATTTACCTGTACGCGGGGATACGCCGACACCGACGCACCACCGCATTTGATCTGCTTGGTGCTCAGGGGTCTTCCAATCGCCACTCTGCACCAAAGTCTCAAGACCTGAGCCATCGAAGTTGCAGCGCATGACGCGCAGGCCCTCTCGGTCCGCAAAGTAGATCTTGGAGTTCTTAGGGTCGATATGCAGTTGCTTCGGGGTATGAACTAAGCCGGCTGGGACGATATCTCTCACGTCGCTTCCATCGAGATTGCAACTGCGGATGGTGCCATCATTCTCCGAAGGGACGCCCATGCAGGTCCAGAAGAGCTGCGATGGATGTCCAGCCTTAGTCGTGACGTCGAGGCCATCTGGAAGATGCTCCCCTGAGACAATGGTCTTCAGTGGGCGGCCATCGGAAGAGCCCATCAAGACGCGACCCTTGTTGTATACCTCCTGTGGTTCATTTGACAATCCGATATCCAGAAAGTACAACGTCGGGGCGTGGAGGTTATCATGGTGGCCTTTCTCTTCCTTGGCTGTCTTAGTAGTGTAGCCCGCTGGGTACAGACCACCTTTGCTCGATTTGGCACCTAATTTGCCCTCGTCCAGATATGTCTTCAGGTAGTCGACTGTATTCTCTCCAGACAGATGTCGCTCTTTCATATAATGCTGCTCGATATACGAGACCGTGTCCAAGCCAACCGCATCCATCATCATACATGGCCCTGCCGGATTCTTGCCAAACATTTCAATCCATACAGAATCAAGCTCTTCAGGCACTGAAACACCTTCCGATAGAATGGTGAGAGTTTCACGTTTGATGGCGGCCCACATTCGGTTGATAACAAATCCAGTTGACTCTTTGCGAGCAACTATAGGTTTCATGCCGACTTGTTGGAGTTTCTGGACCAAGAACGGGAAGATGATCGCATCTGTCTCGCCACATGTCATAAGCTCGACGATGCGGTTCATTGGTGGCATCATATAATGCATATTGAGAACTCGGAGCTTCGTTGACGACTGCAAGTTCTCGACAAACTCGCGAGACTTATACGAGGATGAATTCGAGCACAGTATCGCTGATGAATCAGCGATCTGTTCCAATTCTATGAATGTGTCGATCTTAATTTTAAGGTGTTCCGGAACACACTCGATGATTAGCCAGGCGTTTTCGACGGCTGTATTGAGATCCTCGAATGCTTTCACGGTGCCCAGCTTGGCGTGCTCTGAAGAAATGAATTGGGATGCATTTGTTTCCCAGTAGGTGACAGAGTCGGTCCTCTGTTGAGGACTCGGGTCCCGGATTCGGACGTTGTAGCCTCCGGCTGCCCAGACGGCGGCGATGCGGCGACCGAGCACACCACCTCCGAGGACCGTCACAGGACGGCTCTCGGTATCAGATGGAAGGGCATAATTTCCTATGCCCATGTTGAATTTCTATTTGGAGTCAGAATGTTGTAGTTTAAGGCTGAGGGTGGAGAGTGGCGATAAAGTGTATTGCACGTGTTGATTTTGTGAGTGGGTGTTGAGGTATGTAGCAAAAGTTCGAACTGAGATGCATAAATGTACTATATATATATCAAGGCTCCGAGTCAATGTCAGTCACGATATCGTAGATCAGATACCTCGGATGGGATGACGGTTGGCCTCCTTTCAGTGGGTACTCGGGGGCCCACTAAGCACCGAGACGCGAGCGGCTTTCCCGGGTCTGTCTACATCGGTAACAAGTACCTAGATATCGGACGTCATCTCTCGAAATACTTCTTTCGTACATAGGACATTCAATCTGAAGAATTCTATGTTTAGTGGAGGAAAGTATTCATTGAAATTTAGGATGGTACTAGGTAATATCACTAATCAGTACGTTGGGGCGCCATCTCGCCCATTCTTTGAGAGATTGATCCCTATGGCAGTTCATGGCTAATCTATCTCAGACAAGCTCACTCAGCAACCTACTTCCAATTTGTTATCTCGATTATTGATATCTTGATCCATTTTAAGGAGTAAAAAGAGCTTGACTTATCGATCATACGAGAAGGCAAGAATTGCGCTGGCTCAATCACGCGCGGCTCTTGCTTATGGATGACCTATCTAAGTAAACCAGAGCCAGCAGGGTGCCTAGCACACCGGCATTCAATGCGAGATGCTTAGTTGATCTCATCCGGTCGGATCATCCCGTGTGTGTATCGCTACAGGTTACTGGTTAACGCAATGAACGTTTGAATTTTTCTATTTTCTGGAAGCCGAGGTCGAGAAGAATTTTAGTAGGGAGATGTGGGTCGAAAATGCCGTCCTCGGCGCGGAGTGGATCTTGGCGGCATTCCTTCTCCCATCGGCGCCTCATCTAAGCTCGTCTTGACGTGCTCGCGGGCAAAGCTGCAACCTGTAGCCGATAATAAGGTTTATGAAGTTCCGATGAAAGTCGTATTATCAACCGTAGAGCTATAATCGTTAGCATAGCCTGCAGTGGACTGTATAACCCCAAAGCCAGGGCATAGTTATTACAAGTCCAATTAGTCCCGGAATCAAGACTAATAAACAACCAGTTGTTTACTACCTAGTTGGATGTTAATAAGATAATGTAGACTGATATTTGTGATGGGATCAACTATCTCAGACAGTCTTGAGATCGGCCGCATTGTATTATCACGGTACAATTCTAAGTTACAACGCCGTTCCATCCCACAGTTTACCAAGATAAGAAGGCGGTTGATGCTGCCTAAGTCAAGTTCTTCTTTTCCTTCATATCACTGCCGTAATCCAAGGCTTGCAGTGACAAGAAGGCTTGAGGATACTTAAGAAGCCTTCTTCAAAGGGTATTATCCATGCATAGACCGTTGTGGCTGGCTGTATGTCATGTGGGAGTACTGCGTAATTGTTAGTACACTTTAAATCTGAATATGCTACAGAATAAGGCAATAGCATAGTGCGATGATTAGATCTCCTCTAAATAAAGAGTTACAGCAAAGATAAAGAAGCAGCATGGTAATATATGAGTCTACAATTTAAGAACTTTGTTGTGAGGCAGAGTCTCTTCTTCTGAGTTCCTTTATTGTGAGATGTTGACAACTTATGGACGTTTCAGTCGTCGCCCACACAGTGAATGTGGCTTGCCTATAAATACGGCACCTGATGTAGATTCGGAGCAGGTGCAAGGGATGAATCTTCTGGCTCGTAACTGGATGGGATGGTGTAGTGGGGCGAACCTGCTGCGCCTATCATGTGTCTAGATTACATGACATCCCGTGGTAGGGTGAGCGTACCTGCTCGTCACCTGTTGAGCTTTCTGTTCACCTCAAAATCGACCTAGAACATATGTCGGCGTGTGTGCGAGAGCAGGGAAAAGCTTAGAAAGCTAAGAAATCTACACTGAGTCATACACGGTTGATGACTGAGACTGAGAGAAAGCAGTGTTGTTGTCTTATCAGCAGGCTTTTCCGGTACCTGACTTGTCGTGGATAAGGTATTAGTTAGAGGTACCGCACTGGGATTGGTGCGGGATCTAACGCATAATTACGACCTTGGGCAGATATTGGCGCCCACCACCCGGCAACAGGGCCTGCAACAATCTACCTACCTAGATCCAAAAGCGTTCTACAGGCTCCAACCCGCCGCCACGGTCAATCTGTCAGTCACCCAGTCAATCGTTGACGAGCTCTTTCGCAGCCCGCTCTTTCGCTTGTCCGTCAACACCATCCAACACCATCGTCGCTGCACTCCAGCAGCTCGTAAAACCTTCTGCAAGAGCTGTAGAACCCACCACCGTCGCTCTTTCTCTCACCTTGAAACCGACCCCCCTTATCGCCTCATATCTCACAACGCAACAACCCACATCAATAGGTCCATCCATACCTAGGTACCCGAGACTGCTCATCCAACGCTTTCTCTTCTCTACTCTACGTCAGACATCTTATTGTTCGACTATCACACGCCGTCGATCCCACCGATTTTCATTTTTCCGGAACACTGTGAATAACTTAAACAAGAGACTTACAGTTTCTTCTCTTCATTCAATACCAACTTTACTCCATACCGACACACTCTAATCCTGAGATTTTCATCCCGCCATTTGAGCCTTTTCCATTGACTGCGGCGCCGACTCCCACCCACAGCGATGGGTGTCTGCCAGTCAGCATGCTGCGGAGGTAATAGCTTTCCCTGATGATGTGGGAACACTTGGTTTGCTAAGACGCATTTTCCAGGCAAGTCCCGCGATGGACTATATGAACCTGTCCTCGCCGATAGTGAGCGAGAGGCAGTCGCCGACCTCCTTCAGTATCTCGAGAACGTAAGCTACGCATCAGTTCCCGCAGCACTGATCACGAGTTGACCACGACACAGCGCGGCGAGACCGATTTCTTCTCCGGCGAACCCCTTCGAGCTCTGAGCACTCTCGTCTTTTCCGACAATATCGATCTACAACGGAGTGCCAGTCTGACGTTTGCTGAAATCACAGAGAGGGGTAAGTGACTCTTCCGAGCCTCATCCCCGAATATATCAAAGCGTTGGTGCATCGTTGCGCCAACCTCCTTTTGTTACAAGCCTAGACTACGGCGTGGATATAGAAACTAACATCATTCCTGAAGATGTTCGCCGAGTAGATCGAGACACACTAGAGCCCATCCTATTTCTCCTCCAGAGCCCCGACATAGAAGTGCAGCGAGCTGCCAGCGCCGCCTTGGGAAACCTGGCCGTCAACAGTATGTAGTGGGCACCCGTGGATTCATCGCAATAGCTCTAATAACCTTGAAAACAGCTGAGAACAAGGTCCTGATTGTTCAGCTCGGCGGATTAACTCCTCTCATTCGCCAAATGCTCTCCCCGAACGTTGAGGTTCAGTGCAATGCTGTGGGATGCATAACTAACCTAGCTACACACGAGGATAACAAGGCAAAGATTGCAAGATCGGGAGCACTGGGTCCTCTCACGAGGCTGGCAAAATCGCGAGATATGAGAGTTCAGCGCAATGCAACCGGCGCCTTGCTCAACATGACCCATTCAGGTGAGATTTGCTTTCCCTCCATCAGAATATTCGATTTTTGACGTATGACAAAAGATGAAAACCGTGTACAACTCGTGAATGCCGGAGCCATTCCCGTTCTAGTACAACTTCTCTCATCTCCTGATGTCGATGTTCAATACTATTGTACAACTGCTCTCAGCAACATTGCCGTCGATGCTAACAACCGCCGGAAACTGGCTGCATCCGAGTCCAAGCTCGTTCAGTCTCTCGTCAACTTGATGGGTTCTTCATCCCCCAAGGTGCAATGCCAAGCCGCTCTGGCTCTTCGAAATCTGGCGTCGGATGAGAAATACCAGCTTGACATCGTCCGCGCCCAGGGTCTCAACCCTCTTCTACGCCTTCTTCAATCATCCTACCTTCCCTTGATTCTATCGGCTGTTGCTTGCATCCGCAATATCTCCATCCATCCATTGAATGAATCTCCCATAATCGAGGCCGGCTTCTTGAAGCCGTTGGTGGATCTACTAGGCTCCACAGAACACGAAGAAATCCAATGCCACGCTATATCGACACTTCGAAACTTGGCAGCCAGCTCTGACCGAAACAAGGCATTGGTATTGGAAGCTGGTGCTGTACAGAAATGTAAACAGCTTGTTTTGGATGTTCCGGTAACGGTGCAATCCGAAATGACAGCCGCCATTGCGGTATTAGCCTTGTCTGATGACCTCAAGACCCATCTACTGAACCTGGGGGTGTTCGATGTCTTGATCCCCTTGACGCACTCTCCTAGTATTGAAGTACAGGGCAACAGCGCTGCAGCCCTCGGAAACTTGTCGTCGAAAGGTGAGTAATTGTCCATACAATGCTGAACGATCTGGGACTAGTATTAATCAGACATTAATTACAGTGGGCGATTATTCCATCTTCATTCAGTGCTGGTTCGAGCCCAATGGGGGTATTCATGGTTACCTTAGCAGATTTTTAGCAAGTGGGGATCCCACCTTCCAACACATTGCTATCTGGACATTGCTTCAACTATTGGAATCAGAGGACAAGACCCTGATTGGACACATTGGCAAGTCGGAAGAAGTCGTTGATATGATCAAGCAAATCTCCAACCGACCGGTCGAGTCAGATAACGAGTTTGAAGAGGATGACGAGGGCGAGGTTATTAACCTTGCTCAACGATGTCTTGAACTTTTAGGTCAGAGCACGTCTAAAGCACACATCGAGGGATGATGAGTGATCAGCTTGTCCTTTGCTGATAGCTCTTTGCGTTTGATCTTGTTGCTTCTGCATCTTTAGAGTACCCGTGTCATCCCAAATGAACTTGGGCGAGGCTGGGACGGAGTTGTTGGCGTACTTTATATACAGCCAATGTCTGAGTGTTTTCAGATGACTGTCACATGATGGTGTGGCGGTCGAGTGTTTGATATCTTTTAACAGGGCTGCATAAGTGCATAGGTGGTTCTGGACTCTGCCTTGGCGTTTCGTTTATAATTCCCAAGACGTTTACAGGTGGTGGTAGTTGTAATATCAGAATGGCATCCTACTTACCAAGGATGCATGGTCACCCTTTCAACCGACATAAAGCGTGGTGAGCGTGTTAATGCGCAAGAGAGGCCCATCTGAGTCTCAGCTGTCAAGTCTGAACATGTACTTATTTGAGCGTGATTGGAATTCTGTTTCTCGAGGGGGTGGACAAGCAGTAGTAATTTATGGCTTTATACCAATTGATGTTGAGTACCAGTCATTTCTCATTACATCTTTTAATACAGCCTCTACTGTACAACATCTCTACACAATTAGTATCATGATGCCACCCTCGAAATACATCACCAGATGATGATGACGACCCTGCCCTATGCTGTCAAGTTTTCCGGGGCGGTCTCGGACGAAGAGTATTATCCGGGTTGAGTAACTTTTCAGATGATTGAACTTCGAAAATCAAAGATTTCCAAGACGTACAGAGACGTAGAGGGTAAAGGATGTCGCAAAACACACCTAACCTGTGCATCCGTCGTCCTGACCAGAATCAATTGCGTTTGTCCTGTCTGAATAACTTGCGATCTCGCACACGGTCATGTCCTTGTCAAGATTAGTGGAAGCTGTCCTAGATAGAATGAAACATACCATGAAAGCCGACCGTTTCAAGATGTAAACGAAGGTTCCTGAGCCGTCAGCCCAACGGACCATCAACCTGTTGAGCTAGGTTGAACATTTCCTCCTATATATGCAAAATTACGCTTGTTTTATCAATGCAACACGTATCTACCCAAGAGGACGTCAAGCCATCGCGGAGAGATTGCTGGATACAGGACTGTATCTTGCGAAACCCCGGTCTGCTGTTCATGCTTGCGCGGAGTCTGAAATCGTGTTGACTTTCCTGAACGTAATGTTGAAGATGTTGGAACGTGATTTCACCTTCACCCCACGTGTGAGAGAGGATGGCGTAGGGAGGGGCTGTCGCTGGCTCGACAAACTCTTCCAGCTTCAGGGTTCCGTTGTTCAAGAGACGCATGGTAACAATATTGGTTGCTCAATCATAGGAGTATTCATATAATAGCTTGTCGTACTAGGCATACGCCTAACTTGATCGAGGGAATGCTGGAACAAGGAAAGCTGAAGATGAACTACCTATTAAAGCGGGGTAGACAATCTGAATATGCACATTGTATAAGACTGCAAAAACGCCACTTGCTCTTTGCGATGCAGGCTCTGATAACTTCATACGCGTTTATTATCGACAGGTTATCGTATGATATTTGCTCGATATACGGACATCGCCATCCTTTCAATCGGCAAGACTGATCGAGGATTACTTCGTCATTGCTAAAAGCATTTACGAAAATTACCGCTCAGCCGACCTCGCGGGTATAGGTTTCTGCACGCCGTTCTCGACCTTTGTGAACCAGTTGATGGGATTCCAACTATCTACAGAGACCGTGGCGATGATTTTGCCTTTTATCAGAGCGAGAGGGATGGGACCGTAGTCGCGGCTGTCTCGTGACCAGGGCAGGTTGTCGCCTACTACATAGCAATGACCTTGTGGGACCTGTTTTGAAGTTTCAGTCCTTTGAAATACGCAAGATGTACTGAACTGTTCGGTAGAGCCGGAATGGGAGGAAAGGAGCAAAAAGGGCAAGTGAGCTAACCTGTAACATATCCTCCGTGCCAAGTCCCCTCCCAGCACGATCCAGCGTGCCAGAGCCCTTCCCCTCAACCTCGTCACCAGCCGCAGTAACCATGCCACCACCACGGCCGCCTCTCGCAAGCGAAGGCGGCGAGTTTAAGAGGACATAATCTCCCGGCATGCCGATAATGCGCTTGAGGGCCTCCTCGCCGGGGTCGACTGGGATGGAGTAAGCTACACAGTCGCCGACTCGCACACCCCTTCCCCGACGGAACCGCTTGTCGGTTACGAACCACTCGTTGGTCGCCATGAAGGTCGGCAGCATTGAGGGACCGGACCCGGGAGTTATTGAGAAGCCAAAGGCCCAGGTCACGTGGCACAGAGCGATAGTTTGCGTTGCCGCAAGGGCTAGGCGGAAGGGGTGGCCTAGTAGGGGCATTTTCTTTTTGTTTTATATTTTCCCTGTTATGACAATGGTGGTGATGATGATGGTAATTTTTCACCTTTGACCTTGCCTCGGGGGATAAATTAGGATGAGAATTGTGAGCATCGGATTGGGATGGGATGAGTTGAAGGAGGATGGGAAGAACTGGTGGTGACGGCCTGTTTGTCCCGAAAATAAGATAAGGTTCGAATCTGATAGTGACTCGATTATAATGAATTTGAGATCACATCATTTATTTATTCAGAGATCTTTGTCGAAGTGCCGGGTCCAATATGTATCGCTTGGTTGATATTTTTCAAGTGACAAGCTCCAAGAACTATTAGTAGGTACTTTCAGAAGTTGATCTCACGCCGCAATTGTCTTGGCGTAAGGTACCCGCTTCGATCTAATTGGTCCCCGTCATCAGCTACTCCAAAAGTTCATACCTCTTTATTACAGCTGCAGCTCCAACAATTGATTCTCTTTTTTACCAGCAAACAGATGAGAAAGCATTGAAAAGAGCTTGACAAGATGCGACATACAACCACTCTCTTAACGCCATCAAAGGCTCTCCACCGCATGCTCACACTCGAGCTCGCGAGCCGCAGCATCGCCAGCTCCTCCTCTCCCAACATCTTCAGAATTCCCAGCACGAGCACATCACCAATATTAAAGCGACGAGCAGTGGTCCAACAATGTCCAATCCTCTCCAGCCCTAGCCCCTGCACCCGCACCTTCTCAACAACAGCACCTCAGCGCAGGATATTCAAGCGAAAGCGACCCGGCGACGAAGCGCTCTCCCCCGCCGACCTGCAAAAGAGCAAGAAGAACGCCGCCCGCCCGCGCGACCGCGCCATCCCTTTCACCTGGGTCCGCATCGTCGACGCCGACACGGGCGACCTCGGCCCCGCGAAGCGGAAGAACGACGTCCTGCGAAACATGCGCGAGGGCTACAGCCTCGTCATGGTCGCCGCGCCGCCGCCCCCCCAAGATCCCTCCGCGGCGTCCCCCGAAACCTTCGGCTCGACGGCAGCGGCAGCAGTCTCACAAACGACGCAGGGCAGATCAGAGTACGCGATGAGATACAGCAAATTCGATGCCCCCGCGGCCATCTGCAAGATCGTCAACGCGTATGCCGAGCGCATGGAGCAGGCGCGCCTGCTTAAAGAAGCGAAGAAACTCGCGTCCAAGTCTAAGATCATCGGGCTGGGGTGGGCCATTGCGGGGGGTGACTTATCGCACAAGATGAAGCGGATGACGCAGTTTCTCGAGAAGGGCATGACGGTCGAGGTCGAGCTGCTCCGGAAGAAGGATGCGAAGACCACGAGCCGCGCTGAGCAGGATGAGCTGGTGAGGAAGGTTCGGGAGGTCGCTACGGCCGGTGGCAGACGCCCCGATGCGGAGTATAAGAGGGCGGATGGTAAGCTTGGATACAGCTTTAGGATGTTCTTTGATGGGAAGGCCAAGATGATTGCGTTGCCTACTGATAAGGTGCCCGAGAGCGATCCTGCGGCTTCGGTCGTGACAGAAGAACAGGGGGAGCCGATAAAAGAGGCTCAGTGAGGGACTGAATGTCCCGGGTTTCGGGTATCCCCGATGTTTTGAGAGTCGTCCCTTGGCCCCATAGTCCCAAGGAGGAGGAAGTATGGGCAAAAAGCGCGATCAAAATGAGTTGGAACGCATTGGATATGATCGATACTCTCAAAATTCAAGGGTCAAGTGTATAGAGACTATAGAGACGCCGTGGGAGATTTAAAGGTCGTCTGCCGCGTGTACCAACATGTACCAACACGGCATGTTCATACTTGCCGCAACTGTACAATATACAGGACAACATACCTGATCGAGAGATGGGATCTATAGGTCCTAGCCCGGAGTTCGAAAAAATGTGTATCAATATGTAGTGGCCGAAGCAAAAGGCTTCTCATACATCAAGTTGTTGGGGTCCAATATCATAATCTAACAGCCGCTTGCGGCTTCTCATTGAAACTCATTACGTATATGCTATGCAGAGAAACCCAAACAAGACATCAGCCCAAGCATAAGGTATCCTCACGTCTAAACAGACATGGCATCACACCCCAGTCTATCAGTATTCATCCCCTCTAAGAATAATCCGAGATGATCTACGACTTCATCACAAAAACGCTTCCACCAATCACACTCAACACAATAGCACTCGTAGCAAAGCCCGCCGCGACACGCTCGCCCAGCGTTACAGGCGGTAACTCGAATGCGTCCGTGGCATTGTTTATACCGGCGTTGGGATTCCCCTTAGACGTACCGCCAGTGGTGGACGTGACAGGGGCCTTGGTCTCGGCGAAAGTTTGCTCCTGCACAAGCGAGTACTGCGTAGCCGACAACGCGCTCATCTGCTCACCGACACCAACCACGCCGTCAAACCCGGTGTTGTTAGCCCACTTAAACCCGCACGCCGTGCCAGCCGGACCATTAAACTCGCCCGCGGGAGGCGAGCCAGTACATGATGCCACGGCGGCTGCAGCGCTGGACCTGACCAGCGGCATCAGCGTGTTAAACGTGAAAGGCGCAAGCGTCGCCGTACCCGTGAACCACCGCAAGAGATACCCCTTGAAGCTCTGCTGGTCATTATCGCAGTTACTGAACGGCTCGCAAGCCTGCTCGACTACGACGCCGTCCTCGAAGAAGTGGTCCACGGCACGCTGCATGAGCCCTTGCGTCCGGGTCTGCCAGACCGAGCTGCCGTTCGTGAAGTTATACATGACGGCGGCGCCATGCAAATAGATCCCCGCGTTGTACGTCCACTGTGCGGGGCTGATGATGGAGCAATTCTGGTCAGTCCCCGCCCCGTCGAAGATATTGTATTGTTCGTCCATAAACTTAATTTCTTGCATCCAGTCGAAGACCTTCTCAGCCCAGTCCGCGTACGTCTGATTGCCTGTGAACCGCGCGAGGCGCGAGGCGATGTTGAAGAAACACCCGTTCGCAATCGAGTTCTTGTAGTTGAAGCCATTGTTGAACGTGAAGATCTGCCATCTGAGTCCGCCGCCGCAGTTGGCTGGGTCCCAGCGGGTTACGTACTCATTGAAGACGGCTTGTGCGAGGGCTAGCCATTGCGGTTGGTCGGATGGCGGGTTCGGGAAGTCGTTCTCTGCCGCGGACATAGCCGCCATGCCCCAGAATCCTTGATCGTCGTTTCCTTCTGTTCTTGTTTGGTTTATAGGCATGAAATCCTGGTCGTCACCGGCTTGATGGACCATTCCTTGTAATGTTAAGTCGTTGTATGTATCGTCACCCGTGTAAAACCAGTAGTCGATCAACGTCCCGAACATGGCACCAGCTTCCCACCCTGCAAGTGATGTGTGTAAGTCTCGAGTTCTTTCGAAGATGGGATGGAGTTAAGACGGACAGAAATACGGAGCTGGTAAGTTTCCCGGTACATCACCAGTATTATTTCCCGTATAATATTTCAACAATCCAAAGGCAATAGTGCTGGCGGCCTCTTTTATTGAAGCTGTTTCAAATTAGCAAATCAGTTGCAAGAGTGTATTCGGGCGAGTCGTACAGTCAGCTGTGAAGTCGACTTGCAATCCATTTACAGCACCGGTCAGCAGGCTCAAGGCCCCTGCAAGATGTAATATATTTCGCATCGTCTAAAACTTGTGGTAGAAGACTCCAAAAGGTTGAACCAGTCAAATAAATGAAAAGTCGTCGAACACGTAAAATGGATGGCTATCAAATAAGCCAAAGCGAAAATCAGGTCGTCGATCTCGGCAACATAATCGTCAAGATGTGTCGTTGGACGGCCAGCTCTTGTCTCCGATCAGACGGGCTTCGATTGTTGGTAGTTGCTATAAAGATGCGTGAATGGCTCGGCCGTACAAGAGTGTCGATAGATCGGAGAAGACGAGAAATAGAACAAAGAACAACTCGGCCGGGAGTGATAGAAGAGGATGATCCAAAGAATGTGATAAAAATGGTAGCCTGTACCCTACCAACGAGAAGGAAAAGAAAAGACAGTAGGCAAACAAATTAGTTGAAGAATGAAGCTTCAATCGAGAAGCGATGGTAAGTGAAAGAGAAGGGGAGAAAACAAAGAATCCAGAAAATACGAAACATCTTGCTACATCACATACAGCCGAGAGAGAGGCACCGTAGCGTGGGAGGAATAAGGCCATCCGTCACATTCTGCAACAGCACGTCACAGCTGGCCATCGCCTGTTCGTCCCCTCTTCCCTACGACGGCCGCTTCGACTAGCCAGTGTCACCATATACTCGCGCGCGCATAGTCAAAGTCAGGTACCGCGAAGTTCGTGGCTGTGTTGTTTCTGGGCCGAGATGAAACTTGTCGAGTTCCAGTCAGGGACGGGAACTGTCTCGGGATGCACCAAGGGGTAGGGGGTTAGGGAAAACAATCCACAACTAAGCTGAAAATAGGGCGCATCATGAGATCAGATCAGATGATGTATTTCAGACTATATCAATCATCAGAGCCCTACAATATCAATTCGATTCCCATGTTGTGTGTTGAATTAGTTAAACTTGGACAGATCAGTTGTAGTTTTGTCAGGCAGTTATAATAGGTAAGCTTGGTGGGGTTTACTACCTATGTACCTAGTCTGGGTCCGGTCGGCAGCAGGGAACCAGGGGCTAAATTAGAGGGGTCCCGGCTCCGGTGTTATAGCAAAATTCAATGCCGGTCACGCCTATCTATGTACGTATCTGAAGCATTGGACTATAGGCGAAGCAATGAGAGATGCAAAGCCAAGGTCTTGTGCCTCTTTGAGCTAAACCTTCACCAGTGGCGCCATATTTGTAGGTATAAATTTAGGAAATGCGTTGCAGATCACCACATGGACAGACGTGTAAGGAGTCTAAGTGTGAATTTTGGTATGTCGTCGTGTCACAGTCCTACTAAACACAATCCAGCTTTTCGTATCATAGGAAGTCGTTCATAGCCAGAGTACATGCGTCAAAGAATTATGGGCAGTATGCAGTAAACAGAAACGAGTCTAGGCCTTGACCTTCTTCAAAGGAGGTGCCTCATCGTCATCCTCATCATCTTCACCCATCTCCTCATCCTCCATATCCTCGAAGTCGATGTCGCTCATGGCATCAGCCTCTTGTGCTTGTGCTTTGTAATATGTTAGCTAACTGTCTATACACGGTAGTAGAAAAAGTGTGGGAGAAACTTACTAAAATACTTGATAGCACTAGGCCAGACGTCCTCGCTGATAGCAACAGCCAAGTCGTCGCCATCCGGGAAGATCTCGAGGGCGTATGGGTCCTCTTCCTCATCCTCATCTTCGTCGTCCTCATCTTTAGCTTCCTTCAGCTCAGGAGCCTTACCGGCAGCCTTATCAGCCCGGAGCTTCTTTTGCTTCTCCACCGCAATACGGCTCTCCTCCGCAGTGACGTTCTCGCCACGGAAGCCAAACCAGCAGAAGAATGAGACGCCACCAATGCCGAAAGCGTCGATCTTCTCTCGGAGCGCCTTCTGCTCAGAAGTCCAGTTCTCTGGGTTCGTCTTCTTCTTGTCTTTGCTAGCTCCGTTGGCCTTGGCCTGCTCTTGATCTTGTTTCCAGACTTTGACGGCCAAATCAAGCAAGCCATCCGTGAGATCTTTGTCGGCCTTCCACTTGATGGGTACGGGATCACTGACCAAACCGGCAGAGCCATCCTTAGAGTGTCGGAACCAGAACTTCTTCTCTAGGACCTTGTCCTCGAACCACTCATTCTCAGAGAACTCCATCTTGATGGAGATACTGCGGGGCTCGCCCTTAGGATCACTGTCGAGCTCGAAGTTGGAGACTGAGATGGATTGCAGAGATGAAAGAAGGACAGCTGAGTCACTAGGCTGGATGTACTGGTCAACATCTGGCGGCGCTTGCTCCATCACGAGCGGCCAGAAGTTGGGGATCTTGGCAACCAGCTTTTGTCTCTTTTCATAGAGTGGCTTGGAAAGCGCATGTTGTTGGCGTACTGAGAAAACCTTAGCGTCCAATCTTGCCCTTGAGGTCTAAACATCCGCTCTGAGCGTTAATGAGGGGGAAGTGCGGTATTGACCGTCACCAACTTGGATTTCCTAAGAAAAAGAAACAAGTGAGCTTACCTATTTCCGTCTCGACATCGTCGAATTCCCTCTCGAGGTCAACTAGGTCCTCATAAGTGGCGGCGATATGATCAAGATTTTCGTCCGACATGTTTGCGGTATGATGTCTGGTGGTCACTGGGTCTAGAGTGAATATGATGAAGATTGTAGTGGGATAATTCTGGATTGAAAATCCGTCGACCACAAGGATTTATAGTGAGTCGCAAGTCATGCCTACCAAGGGCAGATTGAGCTTTGGTGGAGCTGGTTGATAGATAGGCGGGAAAAATAAAAAATTTCCTACAGTCAATTGGCTGATGCTATTGGTCAGAGGAGCTTATGCTCTCACAATATTTACCACCCAAGGTCGTCACCGCCCCAGTGACGTTGAATTGTTCTTGGCGCAGACCCTTGAAAAAGCGAAGATACTATCGGAGGCTATGATTCAACACTAATGCGGGAAACCTCCAAGTATGGACTTCCTACTGCCAGGAAATCTGAAGGTACAGCTTGTTGTGCGATTTAGCCCCTTCAGAGCAAGGACGAGAGTAAAACACATTGGCGGTTCTCAGAGCAATCATTCATTGGCTTATCTACTTCCTACTTCTGCCATTAAAATTCATATTCAAGTATTAAAGGCACATTTGGGATATCTTAAAATATACACATAAGTACATGTACCTAATCATTTCAAAAACTAATGCATCCTGTTTTGAGACATGAAGTTTCTGTAAGTGGTTTCCCAGTTTATTTTTTAGAGTTTGTCCTATTCCCAGATTGGATAAAGGCGGGATGCAGGCTAAGGGCTCAACCCCACAAGGCTCCACTGAGGGTGGGCAAATTTCTAGCCGGCGAGGGCGGTGTGATTATCAGCGGCAGAAAATGTTGGAATTTCAAGTCTTATCGCGTCTCAGCTGATAGCATCACTTCCTCCTTGCGATAATACAGCCTTCAATCGTCTATCATTCACTAGACAATCACCGCCCAAGATGAACGGTTTGCCAGGCATAGGCGCCATCTCTGGTCGACAATACGATCAAAATGACCCTAACATTAAAGCTGTCCGTATCCTCAACCCAAAGTTTGTCCCTGCAAATTGCTGACTGAACCCGACATAGGTCAACGCGATGATGGAGTCATGCTTTGGCAAGTCCGCTCTATCTGGTGTCATGGGTTTTGGTATGGGCGGTTTATTCGGCATGTTCATGGCCTCGGTATGCGCTCTTCTTTCCTCTCCCTCTGAATTCCGCTCTCCGCTGCAATATTGTTTGTCTCCGATCCTCTCCAGGCTTGTTAGGAGAGCCGGCCAAATGAATTCCCCCGCCTCGATATAACATTTAGTTTTCTAACTCAATTATTCCAGATGGCCTACGATACACCATTCCACACCCCCGGCGGACCTGGCACACCAGTCAAACCGATCGCCGAACTCCCCATGCGGGAGCAATTAAGAGTAGGCTTCAAAGACATGGGCGCACGATCATACAGCACAGCAAAGAATTTTGGCAAAGTCGGCTTGATGTTCAGCGGTATCGAATGTGGTATCGAGGGGTTCCGCGCGAAGAACGACATTGCCAATGGTATCGCGGCGGGGTGTCTCACCGGCGGCATCCTAGCACGGAGTGGTGGTCCGATGGGTGTTGCCGGAGGATGCGCTGCGTTCGCCGCCTTTAGCGGTGCCATTGATCTCTGGATGCGACAACCGAAGGAAGAATAAGACTTGAACTAGACGAAGAGAAGGATGTCTGTAATTAACCTGTACCATTATGGGCTCGTGTCGGCTGGCGTACCGGATCTTTGCATAGCATTACGGCGTTGTGTGGACTGGCAATATAGAGAGAGAAGACATCTCCACTACGATTTTTGGAAGTTGTCGAAAGGCCGTCCACTGGAATAAGGCTATAGAAACTAGATAATAATCTCGAAAGGCAAGGCTCTTCATTCCGAAAGCCCATCATGAATTCTAGAGTGCATATACTTAAAACACTATCGAGTGGGTCCAAAGTGCGCTTCGGGCTCCAGTACCGGGAGTTGAAGTTAGATCCATGGTAGGTTGTGGGAGCGCAATATCAATCAAAAGGAAGGAATTGGTTGGCAAACAAACAACTAATGAAGGCTTGGAATATGATTCAAGAGATCCCGGAAAGAGCGATAGACGAGGAGTTAAACACAGTCTTGACTTATGGTTGGGTAATTCCAGGTAGAGCTGTATTGACGGTGTCTCTAGTCGGTCCGGCTGCACCCGTTCACGACCCTACTGTTGATAAATTTTACTTGGTCAAGGAGCCGACACAGGGTTTTGTATATACACTCAATGCCATTTGCAGAGTCTCACGATATTAATGGCAATGGTTTCCAGCCATAGTGTACGAAAACCAAATTGCAGCAACAGACCTCATATCATTACACTAATAAGACTTCCATGGCGAGAACTACGGTGCACTCCTTCGTATTAATTTAGACTTAGATAGTGGTCTAATCACAGAGCGAGGTCAAGTCCTGTGGTCAGCGTTGACCGTGAAACGGGGAGCTGAATAAACTAAGACTATTACCCAGAGGAAATATCTTACCATTGCTCACCTCTGTACCAACAGGATGGACGAGATTCCAGGGTCAGTCGTTGTCATTGGTGTATAATCTTCCAAAAGATGGCTTCGGTAAGCCCTGCTGTCCTAGATGTCTCAATGACGGCTGCCAGGCCTCAAGGTTCATCTGACTGCTCAGCAGGGGGGTTAGCAGAGTAACACCTTATAGATACCGTAGTCGTCAAGGTTGGAGGATAGGCGGCGAAACGCAGTCTCCGGAACCCTAAGATCAGAATGGTCCTGATGTTAAACAGAGAGGATTACTAATAACTGACAGCACAAAGCAGATTCTGAACAGGATCTGCTAGAATCTGCCTGCCTAGGCCCATGCACATGAGGGAATGTTTTGCGTGTGCTGTCACCTGTGACTGTCCAGATGCCATGGATGCGGACACTCCCGGTAATAACTTCAATATGAACGCTGCGACCCAGGAATCCTACCCTACTTATGGTGATCTCAAAGTGGAGAAGCTTGTTGCAAGCCACATACCTGATAACTTCACCCACCTGGGTTACGTACAAGTACCTTAGGCATAACATGGTGGTAATTGGCTTGAATAGGGGAAAGCCGCCATGCGAGCATGTTGACTTGACGTTTGTAGATACTATATGTACGACGCAGGCAGATACTGCACTTACAGACATGGGTGGGCCAGCATCCGCTACATGGACATAGTTCTTGTCCGTGCACGAGTCTCAAAGATGATCAGTCGCGTAGCAACTCGAAGCTAAAGGTAAACATTTCTATATCGTGACCTGTGTTTAAGAGGGCGTATGGAAAATCGCGACTATGTATTGAGGTCGCCTGATCCAAATGGCAGGGAATTGATCGTTCTATTTAGAGATTTTCGTTGATTGATAACTAACTAGCAGGTATATTTGGATATCTACCTTTATTAAGTAGTCTCGCCAATGACGGGATATCCCTTGCCTGCCACTTGTCGGCCTTTCCCGTGCTAAAATCGGCACTGATGTGGAAGCAATGGAATCTGCCTTAAGGGTCAGACGGTGGCCAGTGTATCTGAGCTAATGAGAGGATACACATATATACTTTTTATGTCTACGCAATACGTGCCTTGTGTGCATGCTCTTCAACATATTTATTTCATGGCTGTTGTTAGGCGGGGATGTATGATCGATTATGGGGTTCTTGGAAACCATGCTTATAGTGTGAAAAAATTACCAAGGAATAGGCTGGACCTCTGTTGGCAAACTTATCCCTGGAATCGAGACTTAAGTGAATGAGAAATCCTTTCAAACAAGGAACCCGGCCAGGGGGGGTAGGTACAGCAACAGCAACCAGGTGGGCCAAGCAGACATCTACATGTACTACAGGTTCCCCCCTGTAATAATGTCACATTCCCCACAGCAGTTCTACCTCCGACAGCCCTAAATTATTATTTTCTACGATTGCCATAATAACGATAGAACATTAGAAATCGACGATAGTTCTATATTATTTTTGAGAAAATTGATATCTCGAGTTCAATCTAATTGGTAGACCACACTTTCTACAGGTTCCCCCCTGTAATAATGTCACTTTCCGCAGCGGGGAATTACAACGGATTTGTTCCGCCTGGCTAGAATTAAAATCTATTTTGTAAGGACCTGCAATACGAAAAAGATCTGCTTTTTTTTTAGAGAGATTCGTTGATGCGCTAATAATATTCAACAGCCGCATGTACTTTGCACGCTTGAGCTCTGCGTGTATGCCATGCGTACGAAGTAAGACAGACTGTCTTATGTATTACAAAGGTAGGAAAAGAAGGATGACCCCATCTCTTTCTTGGCCCTCGACCACATTTCTTCATGGCTGTGGCTGATGCTTATTTTGAGCTTGCAGATACCTCTCTACTTTCTTTCCATTGTCATTGAACAACAAGATGAAGCCAATGGATAAAATCTGGAATGCACGCATGCGATGCGCTCAAACATCTGAAAGGTGTCTCCTGAGCGTGCATGGGAAGATGAATGACGAAAAACCCTATCCTTACGAAAATGGAGGTGATCTTCATCTCATTGGACTAGTGGGCCCGGTTCTTCAAGCCTTATCAGGTAATGAAACATAGGTCCGGCGGAAAGATCACATCTACCCGCAAATCCACTTGGTCCCTATTCCGCGCTTACCCGTGGTCCTGGTATTTTCAAAGCAACATACCCAGGCCCACCACCACTGGTTGAAATACATGAGGGCAAGGCTCAAATTAGCAAGCATGGTTCACACAGCGGGCAACTCGGACTGTTATAAGTGTCATTGGCCGCGCCCTGTACAGGATGATTCTCTTCTTGTTTTACCTCAAGCTACTACCTCTCCAGGCGCCCCTATATGTCTTCGTATAAGTCCGTCCTTACAGGAACAACAGTTCACCCATCCTACTGACAACCCAAGCGTTGCATAGATTCTATTTTCTAATAAGGAGAGTAACCACGGCCTCTAGTACAGGTACGACGTCGTCCAAAGCTCTTCATGTATGTATGCTGTGTAGTATAACTCCGAGCCATGTTGACTTTTCCGACATAAGTAGCAGCCATCCGGGATCGAGAAGAAACCAAGGAAAGACCGCTCCATACCCTGATACAGACATCCTCTTTCCACTATACCTTCATTCCATACAGTTCGGGGACCAGTATCCCCGAGAAGTTATGGAATATACTTCGCCGACCATGACCACAAGCCCCTCATACCATCAAGCCAACAACACCGGTGCCACTACCACTAGTCCGGGGTCCTGGCACAATCCGCCAAACCCAAACCCCAACAAACAGCCCGGGCCTGTGGCCGTCAGGGCTCCGCGTTGCCAGCGTTGTCAAGCGACCCTTGCCGTCCTCCATACCCGTTCTTGTGGCATGCAGGTCTACTGCAATAACACTCCATGTCTGTGTGCCATTCCATCCACGACATCAGGTTCGACCTGTTCGTGCTCCATCGAGTACCAGGGCTCCATCGATACCCTTCCATCTGGTTCCTATAACCCCATCTCCCCCTGCCTTGGCCTTGATGCCGGACATCCCTATCTCTTCACCACCAGGGCTCCATACGGGCGTCCGATGATCACTCCCGAGCATCTCTCTGCCATGCAGTCCTTGTTCGCTCGACCTCTGACCCATAGTGGGATGCGTACTCAAGCTGAGATAGGCCGGGACACACAGTATGCTGGAGCCCAGTTCGATGGTGTAATGCCGCCCAGCACCCCGTCGCCAGACATCTTGAGCGAAGACCTGCAAGTGATCCAGCATCCGGCACACTACCAGTCCCAGTCGTCTCATCAATTCCGTCGTCGTGAGGACGGCCATGGTCGTTCGGGACATCGCCGATCGTCTCGGCGTTAGTGACCGTGGTGTGCCTTGCCCTCACCACGATAGGATCTATGAAAGTGAATGACGTTACGACGTATGGGTTCGATGGGTACGAAAAGCCATGAGTGATAGGAGTTCGGATTGATTGCAAGAAAAAGCGAGGCGTGAAAGAGGGAAACATGAAAAGGATAGTGGTTCTGGTTTACAGCCATCATCCACATCTGTGGCGCTGCTTACCCGGAAAATTCACATCTGGATGGCATACACGGTACCACGTTATGAGTGGATCAGCCATTTTGGAGGTCTTTCCATCGATGCGGATGCTGCACCGCGCCTTTTGCTTGCGGTCGTTGTGGATCGTGTCTTCGTGGTGTGCGAGGTCGTAGGGGCACCGCGGCTAAGTCTATAAACCGGGTAAGTTAAGGGTTCCATATTTTGATTTCTCTCCTGACTTGTCTTCCTTTTTTCGTCTTTGATTTATCATCCTGTAAGTCACGGTCAACGTATGAACGAGGCAGGCTCGCATGTCTGAAAATCTGAAAATGTGAGATGATCACCAAGGCAGGGTTGGCACACCCAAGGGCAATATGAGTAACGATGATTTCTTTGTATAGAATCCGATAGGGTATCTCTTGTATAGCCGAAATGAATTGCTCGATGTTGTTTCTTTCCCACCAAAAATCTCTCCCTGGCGGCAACATAGCTATATCTCAGCCTTCCCCGATAGAGCCTACCTGTGATAACCGCCTTACTTGCCAATATCCCTTTCGTTCCAAATGTTAAGACCCGGTCATATTGACTCTAATCTCTTTATTTCGTGTCAAAATTCATGACAGTAGTGCGTGATGATGGTAGTTGCTCAGTTGTTATGGTTGGGAAATGGTAACGCAACCTCGGAAGAAAGCAGAGAACCAAAAGTGCAACTTTTCACGTGATCAAATTAGTTCCCGGAGTGGGGTTCTACTAGCCCCCACCCAGCCCGCCGAGTCAAAACTCTCCACACTCTAGCTCGCCTTGTAGATCTCGAAGGAGCCAAACTCCCAGTAGGCATCGGTAAAAGCGCTAGGATAGTTTGCAACATAATCAGAGCAATTGCTAGGGCCTAAACGAACATTTGATTAGCGGATAATCTCAATCACGAGACTTCAGAGGTAAACTTACAACCATCCTGAGAGTATACACTTCCCGCCCACTGCCCACAAAGGTCGATGTCGACAATGATGCTCTGATTGCGGAAGTGTGACGAGATATCGCAGTCTGTGTCCGGGAAGTCGGCTGCAGCCTCACCCCAAGTTGTCGGATCCGGGGTCTTGTCAGTGATGTCCGAAGGAATAGCATCCCGGGCAAACTGCCACATCCGGATACCTTGATCTCTCCACTCCATGGCCATAATACCTCCATTGGCGCTATTGAATCCAGTGCCGTACGAGCTGCTTGACGAAGTGACGCCGCAACCCGCGTTGTCGTCAGTTGCATTGTAGCAGTTGCCCGACACTGACTTGCCGCTCATCTTTCTCTTCACGCCGCCCATGGAGCAATCATTAGTCGTATGCAGCGTCATCTGGTTGCCGGTCGTCGCTTGGTTCACGGCTTCCATGACATCGATCTCGCCATTGTTCGGCCAGTTTGCCTGGTCGCTAAGCCATAAAGCAGGCCATGTGCCGCAGCCGTAAGGAGTGTGCATGACGTCGAAGATGAAGAGGCCGTCGTCGTATTGGACTTTGGAGGTGACGCGTACGGAGAATCGACCCGTTGAAGCATCGGGGGTCGATGTGTTACCCACGCTTGTGTCTACTCGCAAGACTGCTGAGCTGTCGGATGCGTACGTGAGGTTCTGTAATGAAGGCGCATCGGTCAGCGCATGCGACAACAACATAGGGCGCATTGGTAGAGACATACCAGTTGGGAAGCTTGCACCTCAGGCACATAGTGTACGAAACCCTGCGCGGGATCATAGCCAGTGAAATAGTCGAAATTGTCAAAAAAGCTAGTGCCGGAGTCTACAAGAATACTGTTGTCAGCGAACAGCTCGTGTGTACAATGGGCGTAACAGGTTCCTAGGTTATAAGTGGCAGAACCTACAAGTATCTTTTAACGAGTAAGTGAGCCTCGAGTAGTCCGGATATCGATTGGCTTTCTCGACCTCGACGGGCACGACAATGATGATGATAAGAACGATCACGATGACGCTCACTACTATTGCCCACACTTTCTTACTCCACGTTCTCGGTCTCGACAACTGCGACTTCTGTTCGTATCCGTATCCCATTCTGGTCAATTATAATTATGATCTGTATGGGGTATAGTCTTGCGGGCTGATAGCTGCCTCAAGCAGTTGATGGAAGAAAGTGAGACCAGCTAAGTGGCGGCAAACGAAAGTCCTAGCTGACAGGTTTTTATACCTTCGCGGTGGGCGGCAAGTCAAGGGGGTGTTGGCTTTAAGTGAGTCGACCAACTCAGCCGAAGTTCCGTCTGCAGACGTGAGGCAAAAGATGGCGCAAATTATATCTTATTACCAATAGAGGGGTACACCCGAGGCGCCAAGGTGAAGACTGAGACCGTTTAGTAATGGGTAGGTGATAAGCGGATAGCCGTTTTGTGACTGCCAGGGCTTCCAACAGCGATAGCGAGATGCAGGAGAGAAGCAGCTGTTGAAATCTAAAGTGAGTTTCTGCCCGCAGTTTAGTCGTGGTATGGAATGTGCGTTTACTCAGACACTGTTGAGAAAATTAAGCACGGGTTGTTGGAAATCAGTAGAGGAAAACACGAGGTTCGATCAAAGTGGCTCTGGATTGTACAAAGACCTTTTAAAAAGGTCCCTGTACCTTGGAACAATATAGTTAGGTAAAGCTAATGGCATTAGTCTTTCTTATCCAGGTGGCTGTGAGTGGGAAAGACTGGAACCGCTGACGTGGTAGACGTTTCACGTATTGGCCACATCGGGGCCCTTTCTAGACTCTATTTGTGATGTTCAGGGGACATTCCACATGTTTGGTATATCAGGCGAGCCGGGTCCCAGTGTTTACCCAGAATAAATTCTTTGGTTCCCCTCTCTTTATAGTGGTTCTCAGCAAATTGTTGTTTTTCCAAGTGATCAATTCGACAGTATTTCACCACGTTACGAGAGAAACCTTTGCTCATAGTCAGTACGCACAGAGGAGACAAAACTCAAATACAGGCGGCCGCAGCCCCGCAACTACCACACAGCATTGACTGCTCTGGAGAAATTTATTGTTGGTTGTCTAGCAGCTGCGATAACTGCACTTACGTTTACGGAGTACTGGGATTCAGTGACACAATACGAACAGAACTAGGCAACCACTTCGGGGGTTAATCCTAAAACGGCAATTCAACAGTTACTTTATCTCGAGATCTGGATCTTAAAAGGTGGGTATTCCCAGAAACTTGGGCATAAAGAACACCAATTGGCCATAGAGACAGAATGACGCTATCGGCTCAGCCATAATCTCATATGTACTTCCCCTGCCCTCCCACATGACTGCATACGTACACTTGACGTCCTCATAATAACTGATCCAGGAAAATACATTTCTACCCAGATACAATGATTGCTCAAGTCTACATGTACGTTTCTTTTTCACTTAATCACATCTGGAACTCGTCCTGTCAAGATACAAACATGTGACACATCAGGGGGTGGGGAGTGCTTGAAACAAGGGTCAAAGTGACACTACCCACGTCGCGCAATCTAGGATCCGGATCTCGGCAGCATCACCTACATATCGATATCAGCGACCAATCGGTCCAATTTCTTCAGTGTAGCTTTGAAATGACAGCAATCCACCAAAAACTTTAAATGCAATTGTCGTGTCGATCCAACCACAATCCCAGTGTCGCAAGTCCAGATGCATCATGCATTCTGCCTTCTCAGCCTTATGAGCTGACAGCAACCTTTAAGTATATTGAGTCAGAATTCGAATGGAAGCGCCATCATATTCAATTCATGTAATCAGACGATAGGATAAGTCTATGAGTAGCACGTAGCACGCCTCCTATAGAAACGAAGCCAAGCAAAGTGCGGTCCATAAGAGGGTTTGCCCAGTGTTTATGTATTCAGGTTGAGCTATCTCACAATTCGAGCTGAATAATACAAGACTGGAGACCCGATGTCTCAAGTTCCTAATCATCATCCTCTTCCATTCTGGCGCGCTTCGGCTCTCTTGAGTCACCATCCTGCAAGCCATAACCCCTCTTTGATGACGAACTCTGATCGACTTCAGCCATGAACTTGTCCATCTGAAAAGGGTCAATCCCAGCATTGTCTTTTTCAAACTGGACCGGGCCTTCCCGTGCCTCTGCATCGGCCGTTCCCTTAAAAGTACCCCGACCCAATGCTTCACCGAAACGACTGGTCTTCTGGATTTTGGCCATCTCGCGGTCACCGGCAGCTTCATCATCTAAATCTTCCATATTCGCGCTTGGTCGATAGATGCTATTGATCGCGTCTTGGGCCGCGAACAAAGGTTTATCGTAGGGGTTGTCCTCATTGATGCCGCTGTCAAAGCCGCTTGTCTGATTAAACAGCCTTGAATCATACATTGACTCTGCTTGGGCTGTAGGTTTTGCCAGTCCTAGAGCGATCTTCTCCGAGATATCGCGGTTTTGCTCCCGCGCCATTACTTGTATGCGTCTCTCAGCGCCCATCCGAGATTGTCGTAGTTTCTTCTCCTCTTCTCGACGTTTTTCTGCACGGGCCTTCTCCCTTTCTCGTATGTCAGAAGCCTCGCTGTCAGATCCGGAATCAGAGTAGCTATAGCTTCGTGAGAGGGACCTTGAATCGCGGGAATCGCGTCGTTTCGAAGCGCCAGCCCTTTCTTCCCTTGCTTTCTGTGCCAGCATGCGCAAATTGTCTTCCTTTTGCGCCTTTTCCTTCTCAGCCAGACGCTGCTGCATAACGGCACGCTGCCTGACTTCTTCACGGGCATGTCGGTCTGCCATGAAGAGTGCCTCAGAAAACTGAGCAAATTTGTCGTTTATGGTGACATCTTGTAGGCCCCTTCCATCTGCGGCAAGGCGCTTGTCGAGTGGTACGGTGTAACCTTTAGGATTCTTCCAATTTGAGACGGGCGGCGGGATGCGCCATGCCTCCTGGTCTTCAGCCGTCAACTTCCGAGGCGGCGATCGCAAGATAGGTGGTGGAGGGCTCGGAGGACCTCTGGGTATTTTCTTGTGTTTGAACTTTGGTGGTTCCATTGGATCTTTTTGGCGCTCAACAATCTTCATAATACGCTCTTGCTTCTTTGAATTATCGCCCATTTGATTCGCCGGTGTATATCGCACGAAGGTGGCATCTCTCTTGTTGTTGATGTTTAGAGCTTTTGGTTTCTGAGCCGTGACCGCAGAGCCGACGAGCGCAGCCAAGGCGTTCCGGGTCTTCTCTGTCGTCTCAGCTACTTGCTCTTGACTTGGTCGTTCAAGGCTAATTTCCCCCGCATCGGCTCGTTGTCGTAATGGAATCAAATCCTTGAAGGACGCGTGGACGATTCTCCCATCGGCGTGCCCCTGAGTTCTGTTAGTATCCACTCGAAGCGTTCTCACAAAGAAGTATAGAGTAGAAAGATGCGGCAGTAAGCAGCGTACCTGCTTTGCGATGGCATCGTATTTGACCTTTCCCTCAGCATCGACTTGTAGTGCGAGGGCATTGCTGGTTTCGGAGCCCTTGCGGCCCATCTGTAAGGGGTATTGGGCAACTGGGATTTCGGGGAAAGCGCCTCCATCTCCAAAATCTTCTTCAGCTCTGGGCCTCCAGCCAGCGCGCTGTCCGTATGGGGGTGGACCAGTCCGTCGAAGAACGATCTGCGATTCATCTAGCTGTCCGGGCCCGAGGATACGAGGCCCACGGGGTTGGGCGTAAGAGGGTATTTCTTCATCTTCGCCGGTATATCGTGGTTTGGGCAAGGCTGCCGCAAGCGACGCTGCCATCGCAAGCTATGGTGTTTGAATAGACGGATGGATACGGAAAGGAATCGCGTCGTCAAAGCCTGGTTTGGGGGCTTTTCCAGATCGTCGTAGCTGTATTCTGAACCATAAATACAGACACACACCCAGACTCAGCAAGAATTTGATGTAAATGAGAGATGATAATGGCACGTCACGTTTTCGCGGTTGGCTGCTTGCGAGAAGAATTTCTATTCAGACCGGAACAGCTCCCAGTCTGAAGGCAGTCAGAGTGGGTCTAATGAATAAAACTGTGGCTGGAACAGGAGCCCCGCCACATGCCCCTAAGCCGTCGGGTCATGGATACCTGTGCCTACACATGCAGAAGTTATTAGCGGCCACTTCCACATTGCTCGAGCGCATCATTGTAGGCTATCTGAGAAGTAGTAGTGGAGTGGCTAATTGTTAGATTCTGTCACAGCCGATGAGGACCGTACCTCCAGATAGAATTTTGTGTAGATTTGATGCATGAAGAGGCACCTGATTTTGATTATTCTGTAGAAACCCCTTCAGGGAATCTGGCCCATCTCTATCATACCATCTGCTGACCACGTGCAAGCTAATTCGCATAGTTCGAGGCCAGCGTAACGATGAGCTGCCGAGCATTCTCTAGTCCTTGGTCTCATCTGCAACCTGTGCTCCGACTCCAGTCCTTTTTTACGCCTATGATACATACAACGTGTCGAACATGGGCCCAAGTGATACTTGAGCGTCCCCAGATATAATTCGCTGTCTCTTCAGACGTATCCTTTCCGAGCTCCCTGCAAGCAATCGTAAGTTAATGTGCAAAGTGCAAACCGGGAGGATAATAAAACATACCTGGAAGAAAAATCTAACAATGAATACCTGAAGTCCACCCATGGCAATCACCATGACGATCTGGACCAAGCTAAAATTGACAATTCTCGACTCTGTGCTTCGGACGGTGCTGAAGTTTCGATTCTCGCGCGTTCGGAAATATTTCTGGTTTCGGACAATAGTAGAAAGCTGTCCGGAAATTTTGTATATAGACTCTTCAAGCGCTGAGTGTTGTTCGGGGGAGGAGCCCTGTTTGGCGGGAATCTGCGCGCGTACTTCGTCTTCCACCTGTCCAATCCTCCTAAGTCAGTATCGTCTGATTGGCATATTGTCGGGGGCGACGAACCGCAATCTCGAAATCGACAAATTTCTCTGAGTATGTGCTCATGTCGTTGTCAAAGCAGAACTTGTATTCGCCAACCTCTTGAGCCGTGAATACGAAGTCGCCCTGACGCTCCTTTTCACCCTCCAGGACTATCTTGTTGGACGGGCCGGTAACTTGGTAGTTGACATCGAACGAACCTCCCGATTGAACCTGGACATGAGTCTGTCAGTTGAATTTCGGCAATGCAGGGACAATTGATCGTAGACGTACAGCGAAGTAAAAGGCCATCTTTTGGCCGGCTTTTTGAGGAGCGGCATAGAAGCAGGCCTTTTCGTTAGCCTGGATCTTATATGTTAAAGCGGTCGCAGAAGCAAGCGAAATGAGCCAGGCAAGGAGCCCGACTGAGAGCAGCGTTGTCCTCATGGTGTGTGTTGTGTTCTTTGTGGTGGATTGCAAGATCAACGTCCACAAGTCTTCTCTTGCTTCATGTGGACAGCTGTCGCTGTAGGGTAGGAGGTATGTATTGTGTTTGGCGTATTGGCGGGACCCGGCTGGCAGTTGATGCCGGAAAATTACGGGGCCGATTGTTAGATGGTACCTGCCAGTGATCAAGGAAATTTTAATCGATAACGAAGCGCCTAATGAGAAGCACCCATGCACCCCCTGAAGGCGCCCAGAGATAGTGGCTTGTCAGGGTTCCCTTGCCAACTCCATGGGGCACCAGCGTCATCCCAATAGAGTCGGCTTATTCAATCCCCGTCATCGAGTCTCAAGAGCTTCATTTCCAAGTTTATCAGTACGTCGCGGCTCACAACCCAGAAAACATAACCCTTTTGACACACACATAAGGTTTATGTTACCGTACCAATGTGATTCTAGACTTGCGACCGTGTCACATATATCAAACCTTCTCCTTGCCTCTCATTTATCCTACCTCTCATCCACTTACTCACCGAACACACTCATCAGAAGTAGTTGAGACTTGAAGACTCGAACTGCCTAATTCTAAACCCTGTCTCACTTGCCATCCCACCAAAATGGCAGGCCGAAGCAAGGCGGTTGCCGCTCTCTCGTCTTGTGGTCTCCGTGCGGGTTCTTTCATCTTTCTCAGATTAGTATGATAGTTCGCATCCTTCAATTCGCTTCGTGGGAGGCCCATGCTAACCAATTATATTAGGCCGCTGTACCTGTGCGTCCTCAAATGTGATAGTGGCTGTAAGGCAAGTGCTAACACCGATGAAACAGTTTCTTCAGGCGGCCCTTTACACCACCTTTGCAATTTACGCGACCTCTTTCATATCCGACTACCTCACTGAGCCTAAATATGAGCTCGTTGATGAAGTCGACGTCGTAATCAAGGATGATGTTCTCAACAAAGACGCTCCGGCCGATGGCGAAACGGACGAGGCCGATATTGCTGAAGAAGTCCAAGTTACAGAGACTATTACCATGGGGAAGAGACCCGTAGATGCTTTCGACACTCTTGTCTACGGGGTTCCCAGCCCTAGCAGCTTGTTACTGACTCTCCTCACGTTTCTTGCCAACGTCGCATGCGTCGTTATGGTGACCGACTTTGTCTATTCTCCGAGGTGGTTCCACCCAAATCACAATCTTTCTTTCGCTCGAGTTGGATACGTTTCGGACACAGAAGCAAAGCTCCTGGTCAGAGAACCTGATCAGTCGAACTTGCCTGTCGTCGTCAATGTTCGCCTCAAGGACGCGCAGCCACCTTATGACAACCCGCGATGGCAAATCGTTGGCAACATTCTCCAGACAGCTGAAGATACGGATTTCACAAGTGTCGTAACGATTCCTCTTCATAACTCCAAACAGCGAGTGTACGAGTGGACTACTTCGAACAACCATTCAGGCGAATTCACCTCTGCGCCCAAACCGGGAGCCACACCAGACCTTTTCGATGGCAAGTTCACCTTTTTGTCAACATCTTGCATCGTTCCGCGACTGCCATATACGCCGACGGCTCACCCCTTAGCTTTTCCCGGTATGAAATACTTAGCGAAGCTGCTGCCTAGCCTCGGAGCCCAGTTTATGTTGTTTCTCGGAGATTTCATCTACATTGAGGTTCCGCGACAGTTTGGCTCTTCTATCGAAGATTATCGGCAAAAGTATCGGCAAGTCTACGCTTCTCCTGACTGGCCAGCCATCGGCCAAAATCTCAGTTGGATTCATGTCCTTGATGATCACGAAATCCAAAACGATTGGGACAAGAGATCGACTGGGGTATACCACAACGCCGTTGATCCATGGCATAATTACCAAACTAGCGTCAACCCCCCTGTAGCTAAGAAAGCCGGAGGAGCTGGTCTCCTCTCTCGAACTGGTGCTACGTACTTCTCATTTGCCCAAGGCCCTGCCAGCTTCTTTATGCTAGATACTCGTTCATACCGTTCCAAGAACTCGGAACCATACGAGAGCCCTAATAAGACAATGCTCGGCGAGGCTCAACTTGAAGACTTTACTGCCTGGCTACGCAAATCCGAGCCTAAGGGAATAAAGTGGAAGATCGTTGCCAGCTCCGTACCCTTTACCAAGAACTGGAGAGTCAATAGAAAAGACACCTGGGGTGGCTTTCTCGCAGAACGTCGTAAGGTACTCGAGGCTATGTGGGATGCCGGCAACCTTGGCTATGGTGTTGTCATTCTATCTGGCGATCGTCATGAATTTGGTGCCACAGCATTCCCTCCACCAAAGGACGGCAAGTGGTCCGAGAGTGTAACGGTCCATGAGTTTTCGGCAAGCCCTCTCAACCAGTTCTTCTCTCCGATCCCCACATACTTCCAGACTGATGATGAGGATGTGAAACTTGAGTAAGTCTCCACTTACACTATTCAATATTGTTCTATGAGACTACTCGTACTGACCTATCCAGGTATATCAACTTCGGACGTTCCAAGTTTGGCGCTATCACAATCGAGAAGCTCCCCGATGACCAGAGCAGCCTCCAGTACATTGCGTATATCAACGGACAGAATGCATGGAACACAACTCTCATGTCTCCGCCGGTTGTCGAGTCGTCTAAGCATGCCGGCTCTGTGTGGGACATGCTCAAAGGGCGCTGATAGTTGTGCTAGAATGTTGGAGATTTGCAGGCTTTGAGTGCATGGGGATGAGAAATACTTTTCAGTGTATCGATGAATATTGATGAGTGGAAGCGGTAAATGGATAGATCCTGCAAAGGATGAGGTCACTACTACTGGTATAAGTTTCTAAATAACGGGCGACTTGCATTCAATAGTGGATAGGTCCGATTGAGCCTTCGGCTTGTTATAACTCGTAAACAAGAATAACTGACAATATCATGCTGTTGGTTTCAACTAATGGAAACTCGCTCTGGCCTATTCCTCGTCCTTCCCCTCGTTGGCGTCTCTAAGGGTGGTATTGCACTCGAACTAGCTGGGGCGAAGGTCCAACTACTCTCCCGGCGAGGGATCACAGGTCCTCCTTGTCTCTGTCCCTGTGCACTCGCTAGAGCTTTCCCCTTCCCCTTGTCCTGATTCTCTTCATGCTGCATAGACATTTCACCTAGATCTTCTGTCGTCCTTTTTGCTTGGTGAATCACTTGCTTCGCGTTTAACCCTGCCTTTTTCTCCGAGTCAGTGTACAATCCCATCTTCATTTCCCACATTCGCTTCAACTCGAGCTCCTCGTTAGAAAGGAGGTCGTCAGGTAATGCAAGAAGGTCAAAAGGATCACGTCGATCATCTGGGAGGTCGGGGATAATCTGCTGAGGCTTGGTTTTGCTGGGCTGCAGTGGTTTCGGGATTGCGCTTTCGTTCTCGAAGATTAGGGATTGGTTATCCGATTGTGGGAATTGTGGGATTTCTGGACATGGTTGAGTCAGAATGGCGTTTTCTTGGGGATTGTGGGTTGGGTCTTGGGCCTGTGGTTGAGATGATGGGCCAGGTTCGGGACTAAAGCCCGAAGGTAACTGCGAGGTTGGCTGCCAGTCTGGGATTCCGTTCAGATCCGGTCTGGTTTGATAAAATGGTGTCTGCGGGTTTGATTGTGAGTATTGGTCGGTGAGGCTTCTACCCATTGCTTTCTGTGTTTGCGATGCAAATTTCGCTCTGGTTGGAATGTCGCCTTCGAACTCCTCAGGTGTGTCGAAGAAGTGGACGCTCCGGTTGCGATCGATAGAATCTTTAGCACTTGATGAAGTATTTTGACTATTTTTCGGCCTCTTGAGGACACCTTTTGTGCCATGATCCGGTGTCTGGAACGGGACATATCCATGTTCGTACTCCTGGTTTGCATAAGGGCCATTTGAAGACATTTTACCATTGGAGTTCGTTTCATCTCCGTCAGCAGGCCTCGTCTGCCTTGTCCCCTCTTCCAGCTGAGAGCTCTGTGCTGAAAGACCGAAGACTCGATATGTGTCAATTTGGTTGCTGGGATCGATTGTAGTAGAGTTATTTCCCGTAGGTGTTATTGGTGATGGCTGTCCGACGGAATTTCTTTCGTGGCTAGCTCGGGTCGGTGTTTGAACTAGCTGAGGACTACGCTGTGAGCTTGGAGGTTGTTGATAGACAGACTGGCTGGGCAGCCTGGACCGATCATCCGTATTTAATCTGGGAAGCGGTTTACTGCTTGCCTATGAATATCAGTATCATTGGAATTGAAATATACCATACACGATGGGCAGGACTTTTCTGCTTACTCGGATAAGTGGTGCTCCTCTCGGTATTGTCCTCGATTTTCTGGCTGCATTCTTGAAGCTGTGCATATCTTCCACAGATCTCCTAGGGGCATTTTGGGTCGGAGAATCAGGAATATGAGAGGGAGCTTGGGCCGGATCAGGGGGAGTGATCGAGGCTACGTCCAAACGCCTTGTATTCGTCGATCTAGGGTGCTGAGGAGAACGTCTCTCTCCCGGAGTTTGCGGCAGCCTTTGGGAAGGATGGCTAATCCTATTTAAACTTTCATTTTGATTTCCATAGCGCTCTGGGGTTTCTAGCTCGGAGATCGGCTCTCTCACTTCTCGAGGTCGGCTTGGTCCTCTGTCTTCTGCCCGAGCGTTGAGTACTCGGAATGAGTGTGGGCTCGGAGCCTGTCCTTCAAGGCGATCGTTTTCGTTTGGTTGAGCGCGAGAAGGGCTAGCGCCTTGTATGCCGTATCGTGTAAAGGGCCGAGCTATCGTGCCTGCGAGACGTTTCAATCCGCTCTTGCCATCACAGCTCAACCGTCGTGTTCGTCCTGAGAAATCGGGATGTTCAAAGTCGTGAACGTCGTACTTCTTAGAGTAGAGGTAAAAGGCACTCATGCAAAATAGCGAGAAGAAGGCTAGGAGAAGACTAGAGATCACGATCGTCGCGACATGTGGTATAGGCTTGTTATAAGCAAGTGTAGCGACGAGGATGGCACCAATTGAGAAGACGATGATGATCACGCAGCAGCCGGGAATAATCTTGTATGTTATGTCTCGTAGCCGCTTTCTCCGTCGGACATCGGTGATGTGTCTTGCCTCTGCTCTATCTGCGTCGTTCCCCCGAGCTCTGTTGGGTTGAGATCTTGGTGCCATGTTTTGAAGAAGGGTAGTTTCGAAGTGATAGACATGGCTCTTACGAACAGACTATGTTGATGCGAGACGACTTTGTGTTGCTTGTATACTACGTGCCTGATACAATGGAAGCTCAACAAAGATCTGCTGGTCTTGCCTTGAAGCTCTCTGTGCTTTCTACAACCATCTCAAGTCAACTCTTATCTTGCTTTCTAGGTGAAACACGGCAGAACTCGGCCCTCTAGAAGTAATAAACCATGATGCCTTGAGTATCTTTTTTTAGATCATATTTACCGATATCCTTTGTCATGAGGGTTTGGTGGGTGAATCATCCAGTTGATAGAGATTTCCCAGCATTCGAGTTGGCAAAGTGCGAGGAGTCAATAAAGGCTATAAGTCAGTAGAGAAAGTTCAAACTTCTAAAGGTCAAGGCACTTCCAGTCCTGTCCAGTCATTGGGACACATTGAGAACGACGGAATATCCCTAGGCTGATAGAGGGTTGTAGCCATTCATACTTCTCTTTTCTGAGAGCTGGCTTAGTAAGAGATATATCCAAGTTTCGATACTGGAGATGGAGACTTGGTTCGATTAATCGGTTCATAGGATGGAGCATGTATGTTAGTTATCAATGAGTTCCGGGAAGCCAGAGGGTCTATCCCACATCCGATCTCCGCTTACGGTCTCGGATAGCGGGGTCTCATTCCTGTGTCACTCAGTCAGGTAACCTTCTACTCCTTTCTTAAAGCGACACGGAATTTCCTTCTTTCTGATGACTTTTATCACAAGAGTTATCTGTGTTTGGAGATACAAGAGAATTCAAGAATAATTTCTAATAAGAACGACCAATGCTTCTGACGTCAGTTAAGTGGCGAGGTTGTGTCACAAAAGTCAAGATGCATATGTTGGGATCGAGATCAATGAAGTTTGCTGCTCCGGCACTTAGGTATGTTGTAATTGCTGAACCACCCCAGCGGAATAAACTGGCTGAAATCGTCTAATAGGAGCCGGAGGGTTAGCCTGCCATCCAGGCTGCAGAAGCCAAATGCAGCAACCATGAGGGGCAAATCAACAGCAATGCCACGAGACCAAGGTGATGGATACCTAGTATTTTCTCCAAAAGATACATACACGCCCCTTAGAAATAGCCAAATGTAAGTAGCATCTCAAGACTCTCTCCCATACCCACATCCCATTACCATTTTCGGGATCTATAAAACTGACATTCTATCAAGCTCTTATACATGGTTAAGGTCAGTGATTCGAAGGGCTACACAGAGCATATCGACGTATTTCTTTGCATAATACTAAACTCCTGAAGGGACAATTGCCGCTGCAGTGCATGCATCAACCAGCAGACAAGGCAACGGAATTTCAATACGTTCGAGGTAGACTGAAATCTTTTTCTTCGTTGAGTCTAACCCAATCTTAACATAACTCTAGTTATCACAAGACATTCACCCATCTAAGATCCACTCAACGGAAGATGGTATCAAAATTCTGTGTATGTTGGTTAATCAGTCTCATCGGTTTTATTTTGCCTTACCAACTGACATCTCTAGGGTCACACGACTCACATGAAAGCTCATATACTTGGGACTTTTTAGATTCCTACTTATACCGTGACAGACCAGAGTCCGAGTTGCTCGAGTAAGATTGACCACTAAAATAGATTTTTCCTGGCCCATGACTCATATATCAATTGTGCTCTAGTATTGAATACTTTGGGGCGGATGGAGGGCAGAACAATGACATTGCATACCACGACTTTGAGGCTAACGAAACGAAAGCCGTGGGTCGTCTAACTGACATGATCGTATGCATTTCACCTCAGAACATATCGAATGATGGCTGATTAACTGAGATGTAGAAAAGGAAAGGACTCGCCTTCGTAACTGGAGTCCCAACAGAGTCGGCCGAACCGACGAAGAAGTTACTGGAGAGGATCGCATTCATCCGAGAGACTCATTATGGAGGCTTTTATGACTTCATTCCGGACCTGGCTCTTGCAGATACAGCATATACGAACCTGGCTCTATCTGCTCATACAGACACAACCTACTTCAGTGATCCGGCCGGACTCCAGTCATTCCATTTGCTTTCGCACGTAGACCCAAGCTCGCAAGAGGGATCTGGGACAAGTCTCGGGGGAAAATCCTTACTTGTCGATGGCTTCCACGCCGCCGAGATCTTGAAAAAGGAGGACCCAAAGTCGTTCGATGTCCTTGCGGCTGTTAACCTCCCATGGCACGCGAGCGGTAACGAGGGTATAACGATCTCCCCGCATAAGTTGTACCCTGTGCTTGAGTATGATAATGCTAAGAAGACGATGCATCGAGTGCGATGGAACAATGACGACCGCGGCGTAGTTCCGTTTGGCAGCAAGTACACACCGGAGGAGTGGTATGGAGCTGCGCGAAAGTGGTACTCAATCCTGAGGCGGAAAGATATTGAATATTGGTTCCAGCTGAAACCTGGGAATGTTGTTAGTAAGTTGTTCTTACACCCCTTTCAAAGATGTTAAGTTAGTAATCTCGATTTGTTTGAATAGTCTTTGATAACTGGCGAGTGTTGCATGGCCGGAGCGCGTTCACCGGGGTGAGACGAATGTGTGGTGCTTATAGTGAGTCTTCCTATCCATGATCAAAAAGCAAGACTTGGCTAACGTCTAATCCTAAGTAAACCGCGATGACTTTATTTCTCGATGGAGAAACACAAATTTCCCTAGACAGGAGATCTTGAAACAAGTTGTGGGTTAGCATTGCTTATCGATGAAGTTGTTCACAAGAGAACAGGGACTTTTGATGTGGCGATCTATTTTCTGGGTGACGAAATATGGAGAAGCTAAGCTGTTTATGGTGAGGTCATCGCCTAGACCTCGAAGGCCCTGGTATCAAACCCCAACGTCCGGACCAGGGATGAGAGCCGTTTGGTATAGACTGATGAAAGTAGGGTAATATTCGGTATACGCTTTGCTTCCAGGTGGGTGAAGCAGGTAGGCAGCAACGGCTTAATTGAAGTTGAAAAGCGCCACAGCGAGTAGTGGCGACAGCCTTATTGAGAGTCACGGGCGGCCTCCTTGTTCGAAGTATGATGTAATACCTTGTGACATGTGCCCTAACAGACAAACCATGGCCCGTTGCAAATTAGAGTAACTCGAGGCTATCGTGATGTTGGGCTCGGTGCGTGTTTGACTTGCGCCCCGAAGAACTGCACAGATAGATCAAGTTGTTTTCACATACATAGGACAAACTTATTACAGGTATCCCCCCTGTCCTTCAGAAAAGAAGTGACCAGGGGAAGCAGAGGAAGCTGAGACCCGCTGCAGTAGATTGAATTGAACCCCCACTTCCTACCTGGGCAAGAAAAAGGAGGGGAGAAGAGGGGATTGACAGTGTGATTGATGGATGTATCTTTACCGGCCAGGCTCTCTATCAGGCGTTTTTTGCATTGCTGCTTCTCCTGGCTGCTGCTGCTGCTGCTGCTGCTGCTGCTTCTGCTGCTGTGCTGTTGTTCACGCCCAATTCTTCTGGCCCATTGAAAACCAGCCAACCAACGCCTAACCTCATCTAGTAGCCGTCACCACCGATTTCGAGTCGAGTTGCTTTGCTACCTGTACCTCTTACTCCTTGTTCAGCTCTCGTGCCACTCGCCGCATTCCCTTTACTCCCTACACCTCCCCACGATCACCGCGACTTCTTGCGACAACAATCCTTCCTCCTTGCTTTATTTGTCTATCATAATCCTTTCTTAATTGCTTCGATTGAGCGCCGCCCAACGACCACTCCCTACCGCCCAGGCGTCTCCCACTGCCACTATGGACTCTGAAGCCGCCGAGCAGACATCCACGTCTGCGCCGGACGACCAGCACCACAATAGCAATACCCAGCTGGATAATGCCCTTCGCGCTATCCGCGAGAAGAAGCCTCTTCCCGAGATTGATTTCACCATTCATACTATGGAAGATGGCACCCAGGTCAACACCACCGAGCGAGTCTGCAAAGGTATGCATCATGCAGTCTACCCCGCCACCGCTATGATTTTGAAACAAACAACCATATGCTAACGAATGAATAGATGTTCAGGCTCCTGCTATGTTCAAGCCCACCGACGACCAGTTCTTCGAGAACGAGACCCACACCAGACCAAATATTACCTTCCTCAAACAACATTTCTATCGCGAGGGCCGATTGACTGAGGACCAGGCTATGTGGATTATCAAGACCGGTACCGAGCTTTTACGCAAAGAACCCAATCTTCTCGAGATGGATGCCCCCATTACAGTGTGCGGCGACGTACATGGCCAGTACTATGACCTCATGAAGCTCTTCGAAGTCGGTGGCGACCCTGCTGAGACCAGGTATCTGTTCTTGGGCGACTATGTTGATCGAGGCTACTTCAGTATCGAATGCGTTCTCTACCTGTGGTCTCTGAAGATACATTACCCAAACACTCTTTGGCTGCTCCGTGGCAACCACGAATGCCGACATTTGACCGACTATTTCACCTTCAAGTTGGAGTGTAAGCACAAATACTCCGAAGCTATATACGATGCTTGCATGGAGTCTTTCTGCAGTCTGCCGCTAGCTGCTGTTATGAATAAGCAGTTCCTGTGCATCCACGGAGGTCTCAGCCCCGAATTGCACACCCTCGACGATTTGCGCAATGTCAGTTTTTACGCACAAACTCAAATAGTACCTCTTTAATCACTAACACGACATAGATCGATCGCTTCCGAGAGCCACCTACGCAAGGCTTGATGTGCGATATCCTATGGGCGGATCCCCTCGAAGACTTTGGTCAGGAGAAGAGCAATGAGTATTTCATGCATAACCACGTGCGAGGCTGCTCCTTTTTCTTCTCCTACCATGCCGCTTGCAACTTTTTAGAGAAAAACAACCTTCTCTCCATTATCAGAGCCCACGAGGCCCAAGATGCCGGCTATCGCATGTATCGCAAGACGAGGACGACCGGTTTCCCCAGCGTGATGACCATTTTCTCCGCTCCCAACTATCTCGACGTCTATAACAATAAGGCGGCAGTGTTGAAGTACGAGAACAACGTTATGAACATTCGTCAGTTCAACTGCACACCGCACCCGTACTGGCTCCCCAACTTTATGGATGTCTTTACGTGGTCTCTCCCTTTCGTTGGAGAGAAGATTACCGATATGCTCATTGCTATACTTAGCACCTGCTCCGAGGAGGAATTGGCCGCAGACACTCCTTCATCGACAGCAGGGCCGTCATCCCCTCCTCTCCAAAATGCGACAGATGCATCATTGGAGGCCCGGAAGCGTGCCGTCAAGAACAAAATTTTAGCCATTGGACGAATGTCACGAGTGTTCAATGTTCTCCGCGAGGAGTCGGAACGTGTAACTGAGTTGAAGACGGTGGCCGGTGGCCGATTGCCTGCAGGTACGTTGATGTTGGGAGCTGAAGGTATCAAAAACGCAATTACTAGTTTCGAAGATGCCCGAAAAGTCGACATTCAAAATGAAAGACTGCCACCTAGCCACGAGGAAGTCGTTAAGACTCAGGGCGAAGAACGTCAGCAAGCCCTTGAGCGGGCTTCTCGGGAAGCTGAAAATGACACCAAGTTGCAATCGCTTTCTCGGAGACTTAGCATGTGAGTACACGGAAGTTTGCAATTCTCTTCTCATGAAGTCTAACAAATCTATAGGGATCGGAAGCGCACATGAGCGGGTATAATTGTATACTAGCTGGAGCGTCTAGGCGATGAAGGATTATGAATTAGACGTTTAGTTTATACCACCCATACTGGTTGTGCTTTTGGAGGACAACTTCCTACCTCTGCAATGCCAGTCAGGAGACGAGACGCACTCTCGGGCTAGGCTTGCCCTTTCCAGTTTCGATACAGCAAAGACCAACACGGCTTTTTCTAATACACGGGCATGGAAGAGTTAACGGGGTCCAATAAAATGATGACTTTCATCGCGGATCCGTAAGGGTTTTATGACAGAAGTGAAGGCATAGGGCGATGGTTGATTGAAGTTGTGCACTCTTTAAGAGGAAAACATGACAGAATAATGAGACAAACATTCTTGAAATCGAGATTGAGGATCCAAAACTGAGTCATTTGTTACTTTTACATCTCGCGACCTGTCACAGAATGCGAAAATGGGTTCCGACATTAGATTCAGAGAACAGGAAACCAAATCAGGTTCTCTAGAGCGTGGATACTCTTTCATCTAGCGCCAACTCCTCCCCACGGTTTAAAAGCCCGTCCGGCGAGATGCCCGATGGAAGTGGATTTCCAAGAACGAAGAGTAGCGCAGATCCGTAATCTCTATTGGTCTATGTGAACAAGCTCTCATCGCTTCAAAGGGCAGAAGCTTGTGGTCATCCACACCAGGAATGCGGGGATCCCAGACCGCACCTTTCTGGGTTGCTTCAGTGAATAGCGGGCGGTTCGTTGCATCGTCTGCTTGTCACAGTCATATCGATACCGAACAGAAGATAATAAGGAGGGAACAATTTCAACTAACAAGACAGAAGACTTATACCAACTGATTCATCGTCAATAAGAAAGAGGAAGAGGAGCACCGAAAGCCCCAAAGGACTGGAAACAAAGTGAAAAAAAGAAAAACGAAAGAGGCAACACAGAACATTGAGAGGAGAAAGGAAAATATGGCGCCTCCTGTCTCTGGATTCAAACTCAACGCCAACGGCGTCCCAGACTTCGATGACCTCCCGCTCCGCAAATCGGACCCGCGCCTCGCCGCTTGGGGTCTCTACGGCGACAAGGACGAGCTTGGGACCTTGAATCGGCTTACGGATAAACGGGTTGCTGCCGCTGCAGCGGGGGAGATCAAGTCGGGGAAGCGGTAAGCTAACGACTGAGAGCGGTTTGCTCCTTTCCCTCTCATATACACATGACTTAGACAATACACATGAACAATAAGAGCGAGGGGAAAAAGAGAAAAGCTGACTGAACCGTCTTTGAAACAATAGAATCTCAATGAACTGGCCCCTTGATGCGCAGCCATCGCGAGCATTCTTTGGCCGCCAGGTGTTCCACCAAGAGATCCTGAACAAGGCGCCGGCGTGCGTCAACGACGACACGTGGAGCTTCAACTCGCAAGTCACGAGCCAGTGGGATGGGTTGCGGCATTATGGGTATCAGAACGAGAAATTGTTCTATAATGGGGTTTCGCAGAAGGATATCCACGCCGTCGATGAGAAAGGGTGTAAGGCTAGCGTAAACGGGATTCAGGGTGAGTTTGGGCTTTTCAATTTTCTTTTTGAAAGCAGAACAGAAGCTATGATACAACATCAAGTCGATTGAGAGATAAAAAAAAAAAAAGGGCTGACCACGAAAATGACAATAGCATGGGCCGAGCAAGGCATTGTCGGTCGTGGCGTCCTAATTGATTGGGAAGGCTGGCGGCAATCTCCCGAGGGCCAAGCCCAGTCTAAAGTCAAGAACTACGACTCCTTTGAGACGACGGTAATCCCGCTTGAGGATCTACAGGCTTGTCTTAAGGCTCAGGGAACGGAACTCAAGTTTGGCGATATCATGATCGTCCGCTCAGGTATGTCCCCTTCGATCCTACTTTCCGCCAGTTTCATAATTACACTGTCTGTAACTTGGACAAACCACCAATGGCTAATAACTCAATTACCCCCTAAAGGCTTCATGGCAAATCTCTCAAAGAAAACTAGTGACGAGATCTGGGCGTGCAAGGACGTCGTCCCGCACCACTTCGGCGGCATCGAGCAGTCGACAGAAATGCTGCGCTGGATCTGGGACCACTTCTCCGCCGTCGCCGGGGACCAGCCGTCGTTCGAGGCTTGGCCTACTCGTGCTGATTACGCTCTCCACGAGGTCCTGTTGTCAGGCTGGGGATGCCCGATCGGCGAGTTATTTGACTTGGAGAAACTTGCTGAGCACTGCCGCTCTGTCGGGAGATGGTCGTTCTTCGTTAGTAGTGAGCCTTGTAATGTTACAGGTGGTGTGGCTAGTCCGCCGAATATCCTGGCCATCTTCTAGGCGCGGGAGTAGGATGGAAAGGGAGAGAATAGGATGCGGGGGCCGGCGTCTATGTTACTGAAGATGTGGTTGATCTATGAATAGGCATTTAAGATTGATACCATACTTAATATATGGATGAGAGCCGCCTGAAGTCACCTTTGACGTAAATCTTAAAACCTCCTTTGCTGAAGCTGAGGTGTGAAATGTCGAGCAAAGACTAGGCAATGAGCTTATGTTCTTCTCGATATCAATGAGGTTGAGGACAAATCGGCATGTACAGATCTAGTCTGGATCAACTCTACTCTTGACTTGTTTCCTTTATTTTTTCCTCTGACGCAACCGCACCGTGGTTTTCTAAAGTTGTTGTAAGAGATAATATGCCCATGTACACACTACTTACTCTAATATGGAGTGATCACTTCGATTTGGCGTCCTGATTACTATTATCGAGTTAATGCTTTGTCCCGTCTGCTGGGTAACCAGGACAGCCGTAAGGTTCAGGAGGTTAGTATGCCGTACTTCTCGCATTGGAAATCCTCCAGAGAATCGATTCGCTCCGCCCATCCATCACCGATCTCTCCCAATTGCTCATCGTTACCAATGGGGTACAAACCAGTCCTCCCTGCAAGGACCCCCGGCTCTTTATCCTTCCAATCTGCAAGAACGCCCTCATGAGGAACCCAAACAACTCTCATACCAGCTCGACGACCGGCTTCGACGCCGAGCACACTATCTTCGAAAACTAAGCACTCATTGGGAGCGATCTTGGGGCAACCTTCTAGTAGCCTGTCATTGATTAAGCTCAAGGCAAGCAGGTAGATATCAGGAGCAGGCTTCCCCCGGCTCTTTTTCCATCGTGCGTCGTCGCCGAGTACCCGGTGTTCTAATGGGATGGCATCTATCACTGCGCTCACTGAGGGATCCACAGTCTTGAGCTTAAAGTTCTCTTCGATGCTGCTAGTGGCAAGGCCGATTTGAAGAGGGTACTGCTCCTTCTTGAAAATGGTCTGCGTCCGTGCCTCTTTAAGATTGATGAGCAGCTGCTTGACTCCGGGAAGAGGCCGGCAAGCTGGGAACAATTCTCGCTGTTGTGCTGCCTGCTCCTCTTTGTACTAAGCACGCGAGATGGGTAGTTGCGCCCACTCATGGAAGACGTCTCCGTTCGACGATCCGGGAATGCCCATCAACTTTGCTTTTATAGACCAGGGGGGCGGCGGACGGCCGTGTTTTTCTAGGACGATGTCTGCACATTTGGTATAGATGTCCTCGGTGTTGAGCAGGAGACCGTCCATGTCAAAGAGACAAGCCCTAATTGGTGGGAACTCGGCCATCTTTTCTTGAGAGATATCGGTTGATGGACTCTCTACTTATTGCTGAATGTAATGGAACTAGAAAGACTAATGGAAAGTCTGTTCCGTGTCTACGACGCTCTTCTCCTTGCCCCTATTTTGCCGAACCTACCAGGTCAGGGAGTGTTAGTATCATGTTAACGAGCTAGGGATATCCTAGCAACCGGTCACCGCCGGGACAATCAAATCATCACGTACGTCGAGCTTACTTACACAGTCAGATTTGCGACCAGAAAGCCTTGACTTTCAAGAAGGTAGTGCTGTGGCTACTTCCTCCAAATCCTTGAGGGGTTGAAAGCCGCCGGACACCGTAGGAGATCGGTGATAGTGATTGTAGGTCGAGGCGTTCATGTGATACCTATTTCAGTACAATGGGACATGAATGATTACTGAGCTCAGGTAGCAACCCTTTTGCAAGCTTTCAAACCAAAAAAGCAGTACTGGTCTGTGTTATGCAAGAGCTACGGGTAAGTAGCCTCTACAGTGGCACTCACAACCCGAGCTTACGTCTACCCCCCCACTTCTTATTAGTGCTAAATCCGGCGGAAATCCATGGAGTCAGTTTTCATACTTGATAGTCCTTATACTCTATTCGAGAATAGTCATTTATATAGACGCAGGAGTCGCTGTTCTCATGTCTAGACAAAACAAACCTTCAAATTTCTGATCATTGAGTCGCAAAGTGGTTGCAGAGTATCCAACGATGTCAACGACCAAAATCGAGCTTCGCACCGCACTCGGCCCCGTATATCGGGATGTCCTCCCCAACCCACCCCGAAACTGCACGGCAGAGGAGATACCAGTGATCGACCTAGCGCCTATGTTCTCCGACGAGCTATCAGAGCGCAAGAAAGTGAGCTCTGCCATCAGGACAGCCGCTGTCAACAACGGCTTTTTCTACATTAAGAACCACGGCATAGCGTCTGAGACGATCTCGCGGTGCAAGCAACAAGTGATCAACTTCATGAAGCAACCGCAAGAAAAGAAAGAATTGGTCGATTCACACAAGTACAGCAAGTACTACAACGGCTACCTCGGCTCTCAGAAATCTCAAATCTCGCCCTCTGAGTCCCTCGATGTGCGAGAGTCTTTTTCATTTCGCTACGCCTCTGAACTTGATCCCGATGACCCGAAAGACATGTCTGAGCTACCCGAAGAAGTACGACAGTGGATCCGGGCCGAAGACTTTGTCTGGGAGGGCACAAAACACCTACCTGGATTCAAAGATGACATACTGGCATACTGGGGTGATTGCCTTAGGCTGTCACGAAGACTTGTTCGCATGTTTGCACTTTCATTGGACCTGGATGAAGACTATTGGGATGATAAAGTAACCCATCCTGGAGCTGAGTATGTGTCAACCCCCTTTCAAACCCCGCCCTTTATTTTGAGAAGCTCGCTGATTAGAGAGCGGGTGTAGCGGTGTTTTCAACTATTATCCAACAAGGACCAAGAGAGAAGTGGAAGAGAAGTTTGTCGGCCTAGGGAGCCACACAGACTTGCAACTCTTCACTCTTCTTTGGCAAGACCAGGTCGGAGGACTGCAAATACTGACTAAAGAAGGCCAGTGGATAAAAGAAAGTAAGCCTTGATCCTTTGGGCAGAAATTGTAGACTAACAGCATTCAAAGGCCACTCCCATTCCAGATACTATTGTTGTCAACATCGGAGACTATATGATGCGTCTCTGCAATGACATCTACAAGTCGACAGTTCATCGTGTGACGAACGAGTCATCTCAGGAACGCGTCTCGATGCCTTTTTTCTTTGGTCCGCACTTGCTTCTTTCCTCCCCAAATTAATCTTGAGCTCATGAATTCCCAGGCCTCAACTTCAATTGCGTTGAAGGCGTTGTGCCTTCGTGCACTTCAGAGACGAACCCAGCAAAATACACCCCCATTTCTTGTGGCGACTGTAAGTCACAGCTCCAAATCCTCATAATTGGATGACTGGCTAATATTCTCAAAGGGTGTTTGATGAGATTCAAGCAGCAGAGGGATGACTTCCTGGCGCAAGAGACGAAAAAGAGGTTGGCCCCCAGCGCAGTAGTGGTAGCAATGTAATGTCGAGAGTCCCAGGAGTTCATCATTAGGTAACCGCATTTACTAGCTCGTTCCCATCGTGTGTTTTTCACAAGACCTTCTGTATAAGCTCGAGCACGTCGAAGAAAGCCTCGCGCTCAGGACGAAGCTTCTTGAGGCCAAGACCAACCACCAGAGTGCCACGCTCTTCAGAATCACGTCTTGCAATGTGGCTGGCAATCTGAACGGCGTACAATTGAGCCAAAGATTCTCGGGCCTCACCTCCACCGCCTAGTAGTGTCTTTGGAGTGAGATGTGACATGGGCAGCAGACTTGGGTTCGCTAGTGCCATGTCGACGGCAGCTGGCGATGGCGCTGACAAAGGCACTTGGATCTTGGAAGGACTGATCAGCAAAATGATTTTGATGATTGAATTTCTAAGCAGCTTACCCATTGTGAAAGCCTGCCTTCCTGGCACAGAGTGAGAAGGATCTTATCGGAGAAGAACAGAGCTGTGGCTTCCGTAGATACTCCATCAATCGTACCTGTGGCTTTGTTTGAAGTGGCGGGGAAAGGCTCATCGATCACGTTGACAGCTTCCATTTTCTCATATCTCAAATACAGGATCTGTGAGACGTCACTGGTTTTACTGGCTGGACGGTTGATGGTGAAGTTGGAAGGGTGAATCATGCAAAGCATCCGTGAGTCTTAGCACACTGTAGTGGTGGCCATGGTGCTGGGCTTGCTGTGAGCTCAGCGGAGAAGGAGGGGCTTGGAGGGGCTACACAATATATGCACCCCTAGAAAAGACCAGGCAGTTGTCCATCTCGAAAAACCTTGACAGTGCCAGCGCTTTGCACTATATTTATATTCTGTATGTGGTAATCTCTATAACTTATCTTCTCACCACTACCAGGTATTTATCCAATAAGAAGCGTGTAACCTTCTGCAATTTCTTTAACATTTCTGTACTATTCAATTCCTCATGGAGCTTTGAAGCAGCAGATATCCACGGTGGATTTGGTAGGTTATTTCCAGGGTAAGTATGTGCTATTGCCACAATTATGACAACCTGGACGACCAAATAAGGAAGAGCCCACCTAAGGCTAGCGCCCACTTTACTTTTCACTCCGATGCACTGTTCGGAGATAGCTTGCTTCATCTTCAATCATTCTGCCGGCTGGTCAAATTTCGAAGAGCTTCTTGGATCATACTGATAGACCTCACATCAATCAGCTGCTCGTCATGGCAAAGAAATTTGTTCCTCGTCAGAGGAAACACAAGGTTCTCGCGCGAGAAGCGCGAGCCCTTGAGAACCCTGTCGTAACACAAAATGATAGTAACGCGCTGGAAATACTGCCCGACGACAAGAAAGCAGCTTACGAGGCTAAGAAGGCCCAATTAAAGGCAGACCTCAAGGGGGATGATCAGATGAATCCCAAGAAAAGAAAGCGCTTCGATAAGTACATCGAGAAGAAGCTCCAGGGTGATGAGAACCGAGAGCTTCTGAAAAAACTAGCTGCCAACAAGATTGATACAAGCCTGTTCGCTAGTAGTCGAAACCTAGGTCAAGCTAAGGAAACAAAACGCGAGAAGATGAGCAGGGCCTTGAGGGAACGGCAAGCCGGTATTTCTCAGCATGACGACGACTTGTTATTTGAGGCTAGGACCGTGCCGGAGAGTGACAGCGACGACGATGAAGATCCCCAAGAAAACCCACGACCCGTTGGAACTGCATCATCCCAACAGAACGAGGGAGCGGACCAGGACAACAGAGCAGAATCAGTTGGGCGTTCTGAATCAACAGTTGCTCTAGGTTCTGGTCTAAAGCGGCCTTTAGAGACGGGCGACGATGGGAGACCCATCTTGCGCAAAAGGCAGAAGCGAGGTGGTATTAAACCCAAGAGTTCGGCCAGATCTCGTCTTAATCCAGAGACTGCCATAGACAGCGACGATGTCCCCTCCGAGCTTGAAGACAGTGAAGAGGAAGAATGGAATGGCTTCAGCACCGATGAAGAGGCAAGTGCTGCACAACAATCTTCGAGTGACGACACAAGCGAAGAGGAGTCATCATCCGAACAATATGAAAGTGAAGACTCAGACTCGGCATCAGAACCGAGAATTTCAAATTTCAAGGCATGGGCTCACCAGCAACGAAACGAAGCTCTTGGCTACAAACCTGTCGCTAACAACAACAATGCCCTGGCTAACATCCCGATTCCTAAAGATTTCAAGCCACGGCCAATAGAGCAAGACCCATTACCTATGGAACTACTTCCAACAAAAGATACAGGACGAAAAACTTTCAGCGTCTTAGTCAACAGATCTCCCGAAATTCAAGAAGCACGAAATAAGCTTCCGGTTGTAGCTGAGGAGCAAAGAATAATGGAGGCTATCCACAATAACAACACTGTTGTGGTCTGTGGCGCTACAGGATCTGGAAAGAGTACTCAAGTCCCTCAGATGTTATTTGAAGCAGGATATGGTTCGCCAGGCTCCCCTACACCCGGTAAAGTCGTTGTTACACAACCGCGAAGAGTAGCTGCTGGTAAGTTCAGCTCATAAATATTCTGGTCGTTACTTACAGCTCTAACCAATGTATAAAACAGTCTCCGTCAGTCAACGTGTAGCACAAGAGCTGGGAGATCACTCAGATGCTGTCGCATACCAAATTCGATTCGAAGGCACGAGCAACGAGAAGACACGACTGAAATTTGCAACAGATGGTGTTTTACTCAGAGAAGTGGCGGGCGACATCTCGTTACGTGATTACTCTGCTGTGATCATTGATGAGGCCCACGAGAGAAGTCTCAATACGGACATTTTGATTGGTCTGCTAAGCAGGACTGTGAAACTTCGAGAAGAAATGTCACAAGAAGATCCGAGTATCTCACCACTCAAATTGATCATCATGTCCGCTACCCTTCGTGTCGAAGATGTAACAAACTCAACCCTCTTTCCAACACCGCCTCCGGTGTTGAACGTAGAAGGACGCCAATATCCTGTCACCGTTCACTTCTCGAGGAGAACACAGCACGACTACGTCGATGAGGCCTGCAAGAAAATTCTACGAGGGCATAAAAAATTGCCTCCTGGTTCCATGCTGGTATTCCTGACTGGATATGATGAAATTGCAAGACTCGCCAAAAAGCTGGAACTCTCCTCCACAGGAATGAAGTCCGCTCCCTATATAAAGAGACGATTTTCTGCGAAGGATGGGCCCCTTGAGGCGGAGGATATTGAATTGGGTCAAAATGATGACGTAGCGGATAATGAGCTAGATGAGCTGCCATTTATCGAGGATGAAGATATCGACGAAGAAGAGGAAGCGGAGTTTGACGTACCCAACGATACCGATCAAGCCCTGCCACTCAAAATGCACATTCTACCCCTATATTCCAATCTGTCGACAAGGGATCAAATGCGTGTGTTCGAAGATCCCCCTGAAGGTTCACGGGCCATTATTCTAGCCACTAATGTGGCAGAGACTTCGCTGACCATTCCCGGGGTCAGATACGTGATAGATTGGTAAGTAACGTTCTCGGCTTGATTCTCATTTGCTGTAAACCAAGACTAACAGGAACAGTGGGAGATCCAAAGAGCGCAAATACGACCCTGATACAGGCGTGCAACGCTACGAGGTGGACTTTATCAGTAAGGCCAGTGCGAACCAAAGATCTGGCAGAGCAGGCCGTACCGCTCCAGGCCATACTTGGAGACTTTATTCATCTGCCGTTTTTGAACGAGATCTCCCAGAATTTGCCGTTCCTGAGATATCAAAGATGCCCATAGAAGGGGTGGTCTTGCAGTTGAAAGCAATGAAAATACAGCATGTCGTTAATTTCCCCTTTCCGACACCGCCAGCTCGCCAGAACTTAGCGAAAGCCGAGAAACTCCTGCAATATATGTCGGCGATCAGCGCCAGTGGACAAGTGACACGTTTCGGCACATCGATGGCGATGTTACCTCTACCGCCGCGTCTTGCACGCATATTGCTCGTTGGCCATCTACACGATTGTCTCCCATATACAATCGCTTTAGTTGCTGGCCTATCGGTCTCAGAGATCTTTATTCCAGAGTCCCAAGCAATTCCTGCCCAAGCCGCAACCAACGAGCTCGGTTTCAAAACGAATGAAGAGATGGCAGAGGAAAATGCGCTTGCTCAAGCGAGACGGAAATTTAACGAGGTTCATCGCGTCTTCCGTACGTTAGATGACGCTTCGGATGCTATGAAGATTCTACAGGTGGTGGGTGAATTCGCACATGCGCCATCTGAGACTTGGTGTAAAGAAAGATTCGTCCGCTTCAAGGCTCTACAAGAGACGCAGAAGTTAAGAAAGCAGATCACAGACGTTGTGCGGAGGGATATTACAGCATTTAACAACATGACATTCCAGCCAAAACTGGACCGCCCGTCGGAAAAGCAGGTCTCAGCTCTCAAGCAGATGGCAGCCGCCGGATTCATTGACCAAGTTGCTATTCGAGCAGACCTCGCGCCCGTACCACCGGAGATGTATCGCAAACCTCGCCGAGCGATCGATGTGCCATATCTACCCTTACAGCCAATTCACATGCACAGTCGTGTGGATGATCTAGAGGACAAGGCGGTGTATATCCATCCCGCATCAAGCCTCGCACTCTACAGCCCGCAGGAGCTGCCTGAGTATATAGTATACAGTAACTTGCAGCGTGCCGCAGCTTCCATTGACTCGGCAAAGAAGCCCAAGACCCGCATGGTAGCTGTGACCGACGTCACCGGCGGTCAGCTTGCCAGTCTCGCCAAGGGCACACCGCTGATCAGTTATGGGAAGCCAATCAAGGAGGTCCAGGCTGCACCCGGGGCTACGACGAGAGAAGTATGGGTTATCCCGTACCTGAGGGCTGAGGGGACGGGTGGCCAGGGATGGCCTTTGCCTACCACTAAGATCAAGCAGAGAAGAGTCCCGGGGAAAGGCTGGGTTACTGAGTAGATAGATATGTAGCCAATTACAAGACGGTTATTCTCTTGCAAAAGATTTAACTTATAATCACTCTTATCCCACCTATAATCCCTTGCTAGTATGCTGTGTATACAGATAAAATAACCTTATATTACAGCAGTCTATTCCACAGCTAACTTTGTTCATAACCCACCAGCAAGTAGAAAATAATAGCTTTGCCCAGTCGCCATACCCAATGTAAACTGGTCAAGCGAACTGGCCCTCTCCTGTCTACAAACTAGTGTATCTTTCAGCCACTCAACTCTCATGCTTTAAATTCCTTCTACGTTCTCTCGAACCGGAACGTCAAGGCAAGGTTTGATCCAAGCCTTCCGACCTCCAAGGCTGTCGAGACATGGTTGTTATGCACCTTTTTGCCCCATGGAAAGCAATGGACCAGATTTCACTGGGTGATGATATAACGACACAAGAAAGTGGTCCGAGGGCCATCAGAGAGCTTGTGTACCTAGGTATGCTCCAAACGCAACCGACATCCCTTTTAGACACCACTATCGATATGACTAGACGTCGCGAGGATGGGAAACTCCAGACCGTACACAAAACAACCTCAGAGAAGTCATCACGACATAAAAATCGAGTCCTAGATCCGCGGTAGATGACCATAGTAGTAATGAGAGATTCATCGTTGTTGTCTATGCTAGAGCGTATATGCAGCAAACGAGCTTGATACTAATGTTACACGCCTCTCCCTGAACGCCGAAGTCGACGTCTATCACCATTGAGTCTGTGCTCTCTAAGTACAGTACAATGACGGGAACGGCCGATCTATCTATCTTAAGAGCGAAAGAATCTCAAACCAGCTATGCTATACACATTCTCTTAAGACAGAAGCATAAAGACGGTAATGAGGTGTCCTGGCTCCTTCTACATTTATATTGCCAGGCACTGTTCTGTGATGTGCTAATCAGTCGAGTAAGTTTTGCGGATACGGAGGAGGGGCCTCAGATGTGCTTGTTGCAGAAGTATTGCTTCTGTGTGGGAGACTGGCAGGCTGAAGGCCAGTCGGTGGTGACGTATTTTTGCTGACAATCTGAGAGGCTTTGAGCATCATCTTTGGGAAATACTGTTGAATGAACGACTCACTATATAAATAAATTAGTAATCAGCAAGAAAATCAGGTACAGTAGAATCTCAACTTACGTGTAATAGCTGTGATCAGCATTGTGTGGTTGGATGATGTTGTGAGCCAGTTCATGGGCAAGTACCACCCACCACCACACAGCCGCCGCCGCTTTGTCTTCGCTCCCCTTCTGACCAGCATGCAGTTGCTTGTAGAAACGAAGGTTGCAGAAGATGCTTCCATCGCGGTTGAACGCGATTGTGCTGCCGCCTTCGTCGTAAAAAATATGTAATACGCTAGTCGGCATTCGATATACCTCACCAACATCCTTCAAGAGGGCTGCGAATGTATTGATGGCGGAGTGGTTTGTTGTAAGGAATGTATCCTTCTGGGACTGAGGCAGCGTGGTAGACACAAATACTCGCATTCCGTTTGAGGCATCCGCAACAAGAGCGATGTTTTGACCCGCATTGTGATCACAATATGTGGCTTGCTCCTTCACTTCGCGGGTCTTCGGTGGTGAGAACAATACCGAAGAGTCATGAGCTCGTGTCGACTTGATAGCGTTGAGAAGATTTTGTTGGACAACAGCAGGGTTAGTGACCTGCCCATCTTTCTCGTTCTTCCCAGGCTTCTCTCCACCAGAGGAGGAAGACTCGGCAGGAGGAGCAACTGGATCTGGGGTTGAGCTCAAAAAGTTCTTGAGTTTCTCTTCAGCATCTTCGCTGGAATCAAAACCAAACTTTCTGGAGATATTGGAGAAGATCCCACGTCCCTTACGGCTCTGTTGGGCCGGGGGCGGTGAGTAGGCTGTTTCATGTTCTTCGGGAGAATTGAAACTACCAGGCATGCGCGTTGGCGGAGGCGTTCTATTTTCTTCTCTGGCAGCAGCCGCGGTTTGCCTGGAGAACTCTTCTTCCCTCGCCCGAATTTGTGCTTGTTCGGCATCCAATGCCCTTAGCCTTTCTTCTTCTGCTATTCGGGCCTGGGTTTGTCTCGCACGAAGAATTCGATCAACATTGTATCCACGAGCTCTCAAGTCCAGTAGGTCTAGCTTCAAGAATGGCTCGAAGAAGAAATACGCCTGCTGGCTTGGCCGTGTGAGAACAAGCTGACATACCGCTTGTCCGACTTGATACATGTCTGGGCGCCTTGACTCCGAGGAAACATAGAGGACCCAGCCATTCTTCATCTTAGTGCTGGCTGCAGTCCTCTTTTCGGTGTGGGACTGGACAGATTTGCGCAGGGACCGACGAAGTGCTACTGATTGGACAATTTGAATAGTGAGATTATGTTCAAGCCACCTGGCATCATGCTTCAGCGGATCTTGCGTATACCGGGCGTATTCGTGCATGAACAGCTTTGATCGCTCAAGAACGTGCTTTCTTAACCACAGAGCGGCTCCTTGATTCTGGTCCACGGGTCCAACCTTTAAATCTTCAGTCACGGTTGATGAGAGAGTTGGAACTCCGAGCGCCTCGTAGAAGGACTCTAGAACATCCTCCTCTGGAGCACACAAGAGGTGATCTTTGAACAGTCTGTAGCTTATATAATCATCCAAGATGACAATCTCGGAAGGAGCGGCAAGTCGATACTGCTTCACAGTTTCCTCATCATCTTCATATTCAACGACTCTACTCTTCTCAGCAGACTTGGGGGTAAGCTCTCTAAAAGCTAAGAGAAAGGGAGCTTTCTGCATCTTTTTCCAAAGTTCTCTGTCTCTTCTCAAGATTGCCATGTCGCCAGCCAAGAATTTCAAAAGGGTCAGATATTTGTCAGGGCTCTGGAGGGTGCTCAGAAGCCTTGCCGGCTCCCCAGCTGCTAGTTGGGCAATTTCTAACTTAGTAGGCTCGTTTTTGGATCCCAAGGCACTGAGGAACGCATTGGCTGGTTGTCCAAAGTCGACAAAGTCAAAGACTTCCTCGTACATCGATGCGCTCCCCAGGTAACAGCTGCGCGGGCTAATATGAACCACAGGCCCTGATCTCGGAGCAGTCCTTGATGTCCCGGGCTCGGACACACGGCTTCGTTGCGTGACTGGTACGATGGGACTGCCTCCTAATCTCTGTGTAGCTGCCGAAGTCAAGTCATTCAGGCGACTTGAAAAGTATTTAAAGACTAGAATTGCGTTCTGGTGAGAGTCGGGCGGGCTTCTTAGCAGCCGTTCCACACACTCTTGAATCGGAGGATCCCTGGCCACTCCAAATTTGCTTGCATCCGAATGGAATTCCCTCTTCAAGATGCTGAACCCTAGAATAGACGCAGATTCGTTGGTAAAGCATCCAGATGGGGGAACAAGTTTCTTCGGATCGCCTTCTAGAGGAAGGAATGCCTTTGTATTTGCACCTATGTTGAAACTGTGATAGCCATTTGTATTATAATATGTGACAAAGTAAGTCATGGAGTTATCGCGAAGGGTCTTATCAGGACAAGACATCATCTCCACCAACTCATCAGCGGATGGTTTTGCTTGTAGGCCAAGGTCGACGAGAAATCGGCCTTCAGCGGACAATCTGCTTAACGAACCGCCAGGCCACTGAAGAATCTTTACTTGCAGAGGTCGTAAGATCTTATTCGGCTCGTAAAGATCGGATACTTTGTATAATTGCGAGCTTGCTGCGGAAGCTTCTTTCCCGATAGGACCAGCTTCAGAAGGGCAAATTTTAGATTCTTTCAGCTTTTTCATGTCAGTGGCCGGGATATCGTTCCGAACTGATGCTAAGTATTTGATCAACTCAACATGGCTCCATTTTGCCTGGCCAGCTCCATCTTTCTCAGAGGATGAAGGTGTGAGTAATCGCTTAAAAATCGTCTCCAGATCAACGGTCTTCCTCACACCGAGTGTAGACAGAAACTTTTCTTTCATCTGAACGTTCCCACCAAAATCTACAGTGGGTAGATCGTCAAATAGCTTGACAGACGGAAAAAAAGATTCGCCTGGCTTTTTCATACCGAGTTTGGTTGGCATGACCGTGTAAGATTGCAACACCGTGATAATATCTTGTTTTGAGGACTGGCTCAGATTCTCCCAACCTTTGGAAAGAACTGATAGGACTCGACTTGCGAACTCCAGGGACTTGGTCATATCCTGGCTGGAATCTCTAGATGATCGGGATTCTATGAGGAACCGTACCCAAGGTGCAAGGTCTAATAATTCCCAACCGAGCGCTCGCAGTTCTGTAACACTGCAGCTTTTGGTGTATTCAAAAGGTACAGTGTTGGGCGGGATCGGGAGACCAGGGGGAATCCTTTGTGATGTCAAAAAATTGCGAATGCTACCAAGCGCAATTATATCACCTTGCGCCTGGTCCGCACCTCCGTTCACTATCGCAATAGCAACATCAAGAAGTTGATCGCGGCTTGTGGAACCTAGCTCACCATTCACTGCCTTTTTAGCAGCCCATTGGATGAAGTCGGTGAGTTGACTCTCATTCAGCGGCTTTCCGGACAATTCTTGACGCACATCATCAATGGTGATCTTTGACAACAAATCGAAGTCAACCAGTTTACGAATAAAACCGGTGTCTTCCAGTTCGGCTGGAACAACAGCAATCCCACTAACAAATTTGGAGAGCTCTTGGGAGGGGAGGCGGACCTTGTGCGTAGGTAGAACGCCGCGAGAGCTGTAGATTTCTACATATGGTTGTTTGTAGCACGTCCAGAAAGCCTCCTCAATAATTCCAGACACATGAGGACTCGGTGTAGAATCACCAAAACTGAATGCTTTCAATATGTGCAAAGCTTCAGGCATAAATGCAGCTGTCTCTTTTGCGGTTATCTGTGTGCCTGCTTTGTCGGCAGCTCTTTGAAGCTTGCTCTGAAGTTCAAGCATCTCCTGAGCAAAAGCCAAGCGGGTCATGATGCCAGCGGCCCGCAGCATTTCTAGATTCCATGTACGAATCCATCTCGCGTTCAAGTCAATCGCTTCGCGTTCAACGGTTGGGATGACAGATGGTGCGGAAATATGCATGCCAGCTCCGGTAGTCTGCGTAGTTGGGAACCCGATGAAAATCCTGCCGCCTCTCTTGGTAGGGAGGACGGAAGCAAAGACATCAGTGGCTGTCGCAACGCTGCCTGACTTTTGTGAGCTTGCCGATGCCTGGGTTTCATCGTATGAAGAGGTCAAAATGGCCAGCTTCGCCAGTTTTGGGGGTGGCTTTTTGGTGGCTCGTTCCAGTTCTGCAGCGAAATTGGTGGATATGGACGGCCTGATAGCAGCCGTGGTAACCCGAAGAAAGATGCTCGAGGTTGACAAGGCAGTGATGTCTTCTGAAATGAGCTCTTGGGCGGCTATCTCCTCCTTAGCTACCTTGGTGACTTTTGAAGAGGTCGCAGTCAACCTAGAGAAGAAGCTTCGCAACGAAGGCACTTCGGCAGTGGCTAAACCGTACGTCTCGTTCTTGGATACGACAACTTGAGGCTTCCATCCCACAGCACGCATGAAAGAGGCATCGATTTGGGCACTGGACCGTTCAACACTCTGCACCTTCATGATTCGCTCCTTAGTCGTCGTCTCTATCTCCTTCGAGATGGGGATATTTGCGCTGGGGCTGGCTTTCTTCTGTAAAGATAGGACTTTGTAGTCGTCTATCCAGAATTCAATATTCTGAAGAGCAACAAATGTCAAGCTGGTGGCTAGAAACTGGCTGACAGAGAGGAGGTTCGGTATGGTTGTGGTGGCATTTCGGTAATCGAGAACAAAGGTGGTCTCAGGACTTTGCTGATCTTGGGGCAGCTGTACTTTTCTGGTGAAGAGAGCGTTCCCTTTCCAGTAGAAGGCCATAGCCTCATTTCCAGAACTGACAAAGGGCTCTTCGCAGTCAGCGAAGACGCTATAAAATCCAACGCCAAAAGCACCGATCTTGGTTTCGTCGGGGTTTCCCTCGGCGATCCTCTTGAGCCTTGCCCAATCTGTCTGGGCAAAGGGCTGGCCATTGTTCTGAACAACCAGACGGCGGAGGGTGTGGTAGGATATGATATGCTTTAAGAGTTCGGATCGGTCGGTAGTTGAGGGCAGAGGGACTTGGGTCGAAGGTAGGGTTTCCCATTTGATCTTGACGGTTGTGGCTTGAGCATCGGCAGCGTTTTGAATGAGCTCTCGCAGTGTTGTCCACTCTCCTGAATAGCGGGCCAGGACCTTGTCGATCAAGGCACGGGTATCGACAGTCACAGCTTCCTCATCCTCGCCATCTCGCAGGGCCGTAGCCCGTAGCTTTCCGTAATCCATCGAGAGCGTAGTTGCTAACGTGGCATAGATGACATAACTTGATTTATCGGGGCGGTTTGGGTGTCGTGGGTTTGTTTTAATGGGTCAATGTTATCGAGTCTGAAGAATGGAAAAGTGTGCGGAGGCGTCAGAAGGAGTCACGAGTCTGTGTTTGTGAGTATATCTATATATGTAACGAGAATCCTAGGGCAGAAGGTTCGTCGACAAACTTCGGTCTACCCTTCTTTGTTTCGAGGCGGCGCCAGAAATAGATGGAACAACCACTAGGCAAGGAGAGACATTACAACTAGAAACAACGACACACCGAATCCACCTGTGAGTCGGTGATGGAGAGAGGCATATCAAAAGGAGGAGATAGAATGGCCTTTGTCTCAGCTGAGGCTCACTCCGGATGATGACGATTGGGGGGGATATCGCCGTAGCTAGGCTGCCGTGCTCCCGTATCATGCCTACTTAAGTGGCGCCTTTGTAATAACGTCAACGGGGTACCGAACTACTGCAACCAGGACAATGGACAGTCGGCGCTAACCCCACTAACTCCGCGGGGTATCCCTTCATAAACTTATGATCAATTACAGGAGCTTCTAGGTTGTATAGATAGCTGAACATCTCAAAGAGAATTCACAAGAAGCTACCTCATCATGAGATGTCTGGGTATTTTGCAAGAAAAGATTGACCCAGGTCGTAGCCATGCGCAAAACACCGGAAACTCCAGATAACGGAACACCTCGACCAGAATGATATGATTGCTATTGCGTTGACAAAAACCACATAGTTCTAGTATTATAGGACTGCTTGCGGCCCTGCGATAGCTTATTGGAGAATATTTCGCCGTCAGCCATCAGCCTGTACAAGTCCTGCATTATTTGCTCCGTCTCCTCACTTCCTCTCCAAACTATCGTGCCGGCGTCGAGGTGGACTCCTACTTCGCCTGCCGTCTCTCGAGTCAGGTCTGTAGCTCCTGTGCTCCCGTCTTGGCTCCAGCCGCTCTCGGCTTCGACTTGCACGCCGTCGTGTACCCCTCGGCTCGCGAACATCTCGCTCTCGGCTGTAGCTTCTTCTTCTGTACTGTTCTCGTCTGCCCTCCCGATCCTCTCTGGGCCGCTGGTAATGTCCGTCATCTCGTCCCCTGGGCGATCTATCTCGCCGTCTGGCCCTGTCTCGATCTCTGTCACGGCTGGCACTTCGGCTTGGATGTCGGCGGCGATTGCGGTCGCGGCTTCGGCTTCTATGTCTTCTTGTATGTCGTCGCTCGTGATCGTCATGATGCCTTGACGGCCTCCCACGGGTTTCGGCTGACTTGGATGGTTCGGTAGGTTGATCGTCTCGTGCGGGGATACGGGATTCTCCGACGTCTACAGCGTTGGCGCCACTGACATTTCTTGGTGCAACGGGAAGGCCAAGGGCACGGGCCAATGCATCTTCTTCGGCTTCTTTGATCTTCTTCAGCTCTTCCTTCCGTTGGCGCGCTGCTTTTTCCTCGGCTGTCTCGTTGGATGAGGAATCGGTGGCGTCGGCTTTGGCGTACCAGTTGAGGTCGCGCCCTTGTTGCCAGCGACCGACAGGTGCTTTTAAGCTATGGCCGAGATAATTTTCGCGGTGGGCGGAGCTTGCAACATCTTCCCAGTTGAAATTGACACCACCGCGAGACCCTGTTTTGCGGATGCTCGAAACGAGATCCATGGGTTGTGTTCGTGCAGAGCGTCGTGTATGTGTGTGTATGTATTTAAGGACCGGTGCAATAAACAATTATAAGTCTGTCGTCTCTTCGTGGTTCTCGTTAGGGATTTGAGAGGTAGAGGGTAGTGAATATCAAGCGGTAAGATGAAAGCACTGGAGCATGATCGAAAGGTGGTGGATGATTGAATGAATTCAATGAAACATGACAAACAAAGAAAAAAGAGGGCTGACAGCATTGAGGCGCTAGTGCCGCAGCTTGCCCCGCCATGAACAAAACATGTCCCCGCAATCCATGTGTTTCTAAGGGAAGGGGCATCCCTGCAACTTGACGTTGAAGCTCCACTGACGACCTATCTAGGTAGGTACAGTAGGTATTTTCGTGACTGCCCTTGTCTCACCTGTTCTAGCTGTCTTCGCTGCAACTTCTCAACCTCAACTCAAAGTCCCTCGAACCTCACACTTCGCGCTCTTCAGAGGTATGGACACGCACAAGGAGCCGCCGTTGGACGAGATCCAATGGCGACATCCGCTCTGGGCTCAGTCCTTTGGAGGAATCCACAGCAACTCGGTGCTTTTCTATTTCGCCCAGTCGCCTTTTTTTGACCAGACCTCCAACAATGCAGTCCTCGCGAATCAGGCCATGTATAACCCCGCCATGCATGCCCTTATTGGAACCCGTGATGCCTTCGAAGGTCGCCTGCGCGAGATGTCTGGTCTCGAGTTCATCGTTGCTCAGGAGCCTGCTGAGACTGGGCCTGGTATGGGCACTGGCGTCTGGGTCATCCGCAAGCAGACAAGACGGAAACGAGATCCCGACGATGACATTACCATTCACTCCACATACTACATCGTCGGAGAGAATATTGTCATGGCACCCACCTTGGCACAAGTCCTAAGCTTCCGAATGGTAAGCTCAATCCCGAAACTGCTTCATCATTTTGTCATACTCACTTAACCCCGATACAGTCCACCCTGTCTGCATCTCTAGCCAAATGCTTCCCTGCCGCCGATGAGTCACGTACATGGAAACCTGCCCAAGGACACGTCTACAGAACGGCCACCAACACCACCCGCTCACGCCCACGTGCCTTAGCCGAGTCCAAAGAATCTACTCCAATGCCTGGGCAACAAGCTGTAACAAACAAAGGCGACGGCACTACAGAGGCGAGAAAGGCAGATACCGATCAAGAGGGAAGCGATGCCCAGCTAACACGTCTTGCTGAACAATCTATGATGATCCACCTCCAGTATGGAGGAGACTACATGGACGAAAACCCAATAACCGGGAAGCCAGGAGAATTCCACTTCAGCTCCACAGGGAGGAAAGACAAATTTCAGGCCGCAGGTATAACAGCGTTGAATACAATGCTGAAAAGCCCTGCGGCGCCAGATCTTGGGGGCAGAAAAGCCAAGGATGGAAAATCGGGCGATAAGACTCCAAAGACCCCAACCGGTGGCCCAGCGAGGCTCAGACGGAAGAAAAGCAAGACTGGTCAAACACCTACCTCCTCTTAGAATGAGGACCAAGGGCCAAGCAAGCAAAACATCGACAGAGTTGGCCTAAAGACTGTCGTTTCCGCTTCCTCGCCTAGCAAGAAGAAGACGCCAACGAGGAAGAAGAAGAAGAAGAAGCCAACACCAGTCCCGTAAGGGATTGGGCCTAAGGAAGCTATTAAGATATTTGGCTACTTCTGGGTTGCCCGTTTCTGCCTTCACCGCATCGCTGAATAGTTTGGTGCCAAGATATCAGTCGAGCCTGAGCCTATTCTCGGCGACGTGAAAGGTGCTAGTCTACACTCCAACTTCGCCACCAAAGAGACCCATGCTCGGCGAAGTGGACAGAGCATCTGCGGATACTATTCGCCATGGTCGGACGACGAACTTGTCCCCGGGCTTTTGGCGTGATAGATGATACTTGGGAAGCGAAAATTGATACCCCTCCGGTCTAGAGTATGCGCCGCGGAAGAGCGGACAGGTGGACCTCTTCGACCTGGTACGAGTCCAGTTTCACTACCTGGATGCGGGCAACGAAGCAATGGGAGAGGGATGGCAACAGCCAATCTCAGTTCGATCGACTTTGAGTAACTGGTCCACCTCTGAAGGCTTCATCGCCCCTTCTTCATAGAGTTATCTCAACTCCTGGATGTCTGTGACATTTGGGGTCCTCGAGACACTGATATGCAATGACTGAGCAACCAAACATACTGATGCCGCAAGCACCAGCACACTAGATAGTAAGCATACAAAGTACAGCTATGAATGCACCATCAATCACCCAGGTCAAATTCGTAGCGTATCAACTAACTACAGAAACAGGGTAAGGTGTGTGTGAAAATGTCATAATTCCAGATACATATCTCCATCTACAAGTGCCCAAAACTGAGACCTTGCATCCTCATAGCAGGCCAGTGCTTCAAAAAAAGCATTAGAGTCCAATTTCCCTGCATTGACGTTCTAGCAGTTAGCCACAAGGGCGACTCATGATCGGCGGCGAAAGATGCTCCCGCTTTCAGAAATCTTGTAGTATTTCGCCTCCATGGCGACGTTTTGCTGTTCCAAGACCATACAATAAGCGCCAAGGAAACTCATGCCGTTTACTCTTACTTGTGCCTCAATGGCTACTCCGCCGAATAGTACAAATTTGATTCTTCTGCTATCTCGCATATTGTTCCCATTAGTATCCAAGATCGACTGCCAACGGACATAATGACGCCCCCGAGCCTTACGCATTGTCGGTTTGAATCCTAGCGACAAGTCTGCGGTCGCGAGACTTGCATCAAGAGGCGTTTATGTTGGAGCAAGTCAGTGGTCCATACAAATTGCTGCAGGTTACCATCGGCCATCGAATTGGGGATCTGATCGTCTTCGAATGGCCCCGAGCTTGGAGATTGGCCTCCAGCACAAAGAGGCTCCGATCATCACGGGCTTTCGGTTCCGAACCCATTCATCGCTATCACGGTCCCAAGTCTGCAGCGAGAGGCTATTGTGGTTATATTATTCAATACAGCAGTATAGGAGTGATCATATGATTTCTTATTATTACCCTCCATGCTAAGCTTATCCACCCAACTTCGAATGGTACCGAATCTCACTTACTTTTCGGTATCCAGTCCCTAAAACAAAGCTCCACGGTGTAGCAAATATTTGCATGGAACCACGTAGTCGCCATTGAATAGAAACTAATGCATTATAATTCTGCCAATTCAGAGCAATATTCACAAATCCTTTTTAATTTGCCATCCAACTAATAAAGTCGTGTAACTCCAAAGTTCTCCAGGTCCTAGCCCCTTGCTATCCTCTACTGTAAACTTTTCACTCATCACAAGTACACTCAACGATCGTTTCGTTCCAGATGTTCTCCCTGCTTCCCCTGGCGAGGTTCGGTCAACTTTCACTGTCGCATGGCATCGGAAATGAATTCCCGAAACTGATGCAGCCGAAGTGATAATAAGTGGAAATAGGAAGTTTTCCATACTTTCTACTACGCTCAACTTCTACAGATATGGTCCGGCAAAGTATGATCAGCATCCTTCATCTCAACACAGGCACCTGTAGGCATTTTTCAACTCCCAAATATAGCTGTATTATCGTAGCCATATGATACGACACATGCCGGGCAAACAGCCTATAGGTGCAGGTATAGACGAGGTAAAGGTCATCATTCTGCCTACGGGGTACATGGGCCTTGGTCATTCTCTGATATACCTAAGAAATGCTGAAGAGGAAGAGGAAGCCTGAAGGAATCTTTGGCATTTTCACATCGAACGAGTTACATGAATGAAACGGTGTGACGGCTCAGAGTTGCACTCAGTGGGCAGGGCTTAGACTCGGTAAGCCATGGCCTTAGTTCCCCATACTGAATCACTATGATGGTTGATTACCCCCAAAAGATTGCAGCGTCGCAATGCAACGGTCCAGAGATGTAACAGTATACAGTACCTATATACACCTGCAGGTCGAAAGCCGTTGGAATCGCTGGCGCCATTTAAGTTTTGGGTAGGAGTCTAAGACAACTGTAGCCTGGATTGGAAATATCTTCGACGCAGCCAAGTGAATAGCAGATTCGTAACCTCCTTTCCGTTAGGATTTGAGACATACCTGGCTACAGTAAGGGGAAGAGGTATCTGTAGCATATCGCACCCTAATCACGTCAACCACGTGGCACGGGGGTTGCGCAGGATCTCCAGGTCTCATTTTGAAGTAATCATCGGTAAAGCGTTCCGTCTAACTCAATACCTTACTTGCTAGACATCATGCCAGTCTCAGCTCCTATTTTGAGGTGCCTGATGTCTCTCCTAATTTCAACGTAACGAAGCCAATCTCAGTCGATTCAATCCCTACCAGATAGATGTCAAACTGTACTCCCCGACATCACGTATCGCAATCCATGACGTTGTCGTCAGTGTGTGCCCCGAACTGCCGCCCTCGTATGTTAACAAACAGGAACTCTCCCCGGGGTCAATAATATATAGTATACCCCGGCTCAATTCGGCCCATTGTCGTAATAATAGATAGACAAAGTCACACAACGGTATTTCGTAACGTCCCTCGAGACTCGAAATCCTTCCTCGTCTTAAAACTACATGTAAGCATAGGGGAGGAAAAGAGCGGCTCAAGTGGTATTTGGACCGTGCATGACAAAGACGGCATGTTTTCCGCTATCCTACTGCTGCATGCATGCATGCGAGGCATGTTTGTGTAGGTGTTTTTCGCGCTTCCTTCGGGCTGAAGCCTCAAACGCTGGTTGGCGTGGGAGAAATCTATAGGTACCAGCCGGTCTTTATCCATCTGTGTCGCAGCGCAGCAGCGAATGCGACCGTGTCACCCCAATTGCTGCTTTAGGTAGGGTTCCTCGGGCCCGGCTCACCTCCCCCAGACCATGATCACAAACCCCAAAAAACGTCACGATCCTAACCATGGACAGCTGAAACAAAAACGTTTCGCCACTCCTTTCCGTTCGGCCCCCAGGTTCCATCGCGCCGTTCTTTCCCCTTTTCTTCTCCCTTGAAGTATCTTTTTCGGGGAGTACAAGCAAGAGCGCCTGCTTAGGCATGTACTAACATGTACTCTTTGTATGTGTGCCTTGTACGCAGGTGTGCGGCTAACCGGCCTGACATCCCCCGAATTCTGAGCGACGAATACGCAACACGCGCGATCAAGGCACGATGATGCGCCGTGGGGGCCGAGCTTCGATGAACGACATGCGTATTATTAGGGGGAATATGTACGTTTTTCTAACAACAAACGCGGCACGGCATTCGCCTCAACGACCCCAAAATGTTCCCTGAATGAGTAGGAAGAGGATTGTACAGTTTTGCTTTGAAGCCCTAAAGTTCTCTTGCATTCAGCTGTCCAGCTCGACAAGTAGTGTCGCAAAATATGTCTAAAAAGAGCTACATCGAAACGCTATCCAGCCAGCGACGTTTCGGTACAGTACTTTGCCAGCAGCACGCCCTTCGAATAACTGAAGTCCTTTACAGAGCAGGACAAAATATAGTAGAGATCAGAGCTCTACTGAGAACCTGTGTCGTTGTCAAACCTGGAAAGCGCTTATGTCAATCTGACCAAGGCATCACAAACGAATCTATGTATGGCAGAGGAGCCGCAAGTGCACCTAATCGCGTAACATCCAACGCCGTTCTGCTGCTACGCCGGAGAGACGAAGGATCAAACGCGCGTACACGGCGATTGAACCTGATCGATCGACAGGGGCACAAGGGAGTCTTGCATGGAAGACTTCGAGAACATCGCACAAGCGGGCTCGAAAAATGGGAGATCGATCACATGCTCAGCATAGCCCCTTGTCCACTCCGTGTCTATTTATCTAAACGCTACCACGCGAGCTGAAATGCTCATCGTCTGTACTGTCCGAAGTGAAACAATCCGTATCCGATTTTCAGCTTCATAATTCCTGACTCAGAGGTCACACCAAGGGCATATATACGGCAGACACACCTTGTGGGTTGTTCCATGTCTCGGGGCTATAAGCCCCAAACTGTCGTTTCCTGTTTCCAATTGCTCGAACATCTGAAGAGCAGGAGAGGAGTTTTCGAACTACGAATGAAAGTGGCTACAAGAGAGATAAGAGCTGGATATGTGGTTTTTTTGCCTTACCTGACAAGTCGTGTTACTATTGTGTGACTTCGGCTTTGTTTTTGGTTTATACGTCACTAAGTTTGTACCTGGGCAACACATACTATTCATGTATAGGCTGAGATGCATCTCTATACGAGAATCAAACTGCGCCTCATGAGACTATTTATTACAACGGTTCTGTTATTTCTTTGCTTTCGTGGTTTCTGAGTACAGACTTGTTGCAGAATAGCGTCAAAACAGTCGTAACAGTATATCCGTGGAGAATAATACCCTGTAAAACTGTGTTCTAGAGCTACTGTAGACGTTAGCTAGAGCTACTGTAGACGTTAGCTAGAGCTACTGTAGACGTTAGCTAGAGCTACTGTAGACGTTAGCTAGAGCTACTGTAGACGTTAGCTAGACATGCTTGAGTGAAAGCAAGGCTTTTAGTTCAGTAATTAGGGAGGGTGGTTCTAGTTCTCTTCCAGTGACTGTTTTTGCCTATCTAGTCGAAGTCTATCTCTATAAGTCCTAGCATTCTAGTAAACCCCCAGGACGATTTCGGTGCCTCCGTAGTCCGTGAATTGCTCTCAAATCTAGACTGGTCTAGAGCCAAAAAAACAGAATATAGTAGCTGGACCCTGGACGTTTTCTCGTTAAATCGCCAGGTATTTCCCGATACGTTTCAGCTTACAGACCGACAGGAAATCGGCATACTACACTAGTTTTCGCTACCAAGTTTCTTCGAAGACGAATTGCGACAATTGCATCAACATGAACGTCAACCTATCCACACAAACCCTTGACAATATGGGGTCGCGGGCTTTGCAAATGTAGGTGAAAGGCATATGTAACGTTGTGAACACCGTGAAGAATGGGAACACGAAATGACAACTCCCAGGAGGAATGTTTTAGCGACAGACCGTCATGTTCCCAAGCTATGTCCTAAAATCACAAGACAGATTCAACTCGTTAGTATAATCGTGCTCGTAATTGATGGACCAATCTATCAAGAATATTGTAACCAATCAAACACCCTGAGCATCTGCGTAATTTTGGAGACGCGTCCTATACTATTAAAGATTGAAGATATCGGAGTTAACAGGCTCGCCATACAACTTGTGATATTCTTAACGTATCAGAAGAAAATATGCCCGCATCATTAGTTTCCCAAGTTTGCTGGAAATTATGCCAGAAGCAGGAGAATCGACGGGAATTCTCTCTTGAGCTCAAGCACTGCTATCTTGATTAGTAGCTTGCTTGGTGAATAATTAGCCCCCGGATGAATAATCTACCGATCTGAACTTGATGATTTGAAATGAGTTTTTTTTTTCAATAGAAGACAGCACATTCGTAATGCAGTATTTCTGGCGAGTAACAAGTGGGAACGGCGATACTGCTCCGGGATACTTGGTATGCACTACGGTTGAGGCTGCTGATGGTGTCTAGTTGTAATGATCACTAGTAGTGCTCAAAAGAGCAAGTCCTTCCCATCGTAACGTCCGCCTTTTCGCTCTCCCCTTCTCGTGTTTGTATTGTTCAACTTGTAGTTTGCATTTGTAGTTAATCTCATTTTGATATCTTACCTAAGAGTATAGAGAACCAGTCACGGTAAAACCGCGAAACGCCCGGCGGGTAAATGTGGATAATGGCGGCTAACGGACGGGATGAGCGATTCGGCGGGGACCAAAATGAGTGATCTATGACTCCAGATTCAGCAAGAAAAATAAACAAAATTTTGTTGATAACAGACTTGAATTTTATATACTGATTTGCTAAGCATTTTTGACGTGGTTCTGACATATGAGGCATGGCTGCAGATGCCGATCGGACCCAGTGACTGGTAATACGCATTAGAAAAAAACAGCATTTTCTCTCTGCCCACGTTGTTATCTCTCACCCATCTGCGCCGGTACCGCGATGTCGGAACGGCATGCTATTGGCTCTTCTCAAACTGGAACACTGTCATCTCCAACCGGGATACGAAAATAGGTACAGCCCATTTCGAACGGCTATGATCTCTGATTCGACCAGCCAAGACCGGCCGCGCGCAGTGCTTACTGCACCCAAAATAATACCTTTTGGAGGGTTCTTTTCTCCAACTAGTCCGAACGGTGGTGGGGCTGAAAGGCGTGAGGTACGGCACGGTACGGTAATGGGGACTCGTGGCAGCCCTGGTCCTTGAAGCCGTAACGGCTGTCACACTGCCGCTGCTGCTGCAAGATCTTCGAGCATCTACGACAATTGATGCGCATGCTTTTTCGGGGCTGCATGATGCGAGACCTAGACAGAAAAGGTGTAGTGACACAGTTCCTTTTCCTTTTGTTCACAGTATAGGTAGCTACTTAGTTCAATCTTCGAAACGCCACGTCCTCAATTACAACGGCGGCGGATCATCAGCACTTGACTCCGAGGCAAAGTCGAGACCAGACGTCACGACGGCACTCGGTACTCAGCTCCTCGAACCAGGCAGTATGTAGTCTACTGCACCGGACCGTACGGCATCCATCACCATTGCGAACAACCACCTTCACGGGTGACTCATTACCGGTATGACCACATGGCACACGGAAATATCGCTGGACCCAGGGATCGTTACGGAGATTAGCTACATCACGCACCCATGGTACCAAAACCATCGACTTTGGCTTTTCCGAGGAGGTTCGTTTCAGAGTGTGAGCAAACTCGACAAAATAATACCTTTCTCGGTGTTGACTGTACGCGCAAGTGTTGATCAGCTTCGGTCAGTCGACACCGTCGAAAGATGTGTCCCCCATGGTGCCGGGGGCGAGATAAAATAAGTAGTAACCGGCCCGTTTACTGCAGGTGGTGGTGCCTTGCAGTGCGCAGCACTGGGATATATGTATATGCACGACCTTGATGATGGCGCGTGGCAGCCTGGTCCAAAAGATGGCAGGGGAAATCTGATGGACCAACCCTTTCTCACCATTATTACAGGATGTCTTCCACGTGCCTAGCAAGTGAGCCAAACCAGGTGAAAGGTGAGATTTTCATTGGCCGAACTCGTTTATCTCCTGGTAGGCAGTGCACCCTGCGAACTCCACCAACGCCTGCATTGTCAGCTCGAACAAGTCCATCATTGGATGAAAAGTTGGAAAATGATGAAACAAAACAAAGAGAAAAGGAAATTTCTGATTGCTCGAGCATACGGACCCGCAGAAAACCTTGTATTACAAAGGTTACTTCGCTTCGTTACCGCACTGGGGAATAGCGAACTTTTCTTCGCAATTGGTAATTTCTGGTATCTGTAGTTTTATTACATGGCCTAGCAGGAAGTCTTGACAGGTGAGCCACATGTCGTATTGTCCGTGTTACTATTCACATTTCGAACTAGCTAGGACTCAGTAATGATGATTTCTCATTCAAATAGGTAAATTTGAGGTTATAGGATTAATGTGGGCTACTTTGGTAGGTTAGATGACCTAGAAGGTCCATCGTCTTTAGCAAAGTCTCCTGTCTAAGCAATCGAAGCATATTAAGGTCCTTACTAAGCCGCCTCTTGTGAGATTGAGAGTATACTCGATTCCACCTCAGGTGGACAGGTTACAGAAGCAGGCGGCAGAAGCTGATGTTGACGCTAGGCCGGCAGGTGTATGGTTTACGAGACCTTGAGGCTATACTTGGAATGACAGGTCCTCGTAATTAACATTCACCACCAAATAGCGGCGGTAGCTAGTGTCTGTAGCGGGACAGTCTCCGTGCTCTATAAAAGGTTCCGAGCAATCACTGGCACGGGCAGCGCGGGATGCTGTCCGTGGGACCCGCATATCAAGTTCTTCACAGCCGCATTATATGCGGGGCACACAACGTGTCTTTCTATATCTAGACTCTTGATCATATAATCTACAAGTAATACTGATGATGATTATGATACTTGATGATAGAAGACTGAATCATTAATAATTATAGTAGTATGTCGTGTACCTATGTGGCGAGTTGTGAGGGAAAGGTGCAAGAAAACTGTTAGTAGTATTCATTCGCTAAGCCCTATCTAGGTATATGTATGTTATTAGAGGATCGTCGTGCGACCTGCCGTCCCCCAAAATAGGCCTGACCTGCAGCAGGGGTTCCATGCTCTTCGTCCCATCCACACCATCTTTTCTTCCCTGCATTTTCGATGACTTGTTCTATGCAGCCGAAGTGCTGCAGAATATTCTCCCGACTCTCTGGGTTACCATAAAAATTTATTACTACCTTAAGTCACTTCGTACCTCAGGTACCTGTCCGTCCCTTTCCCTTATACACCCCCCTGTTATGTTACTTTTAGTTCTCACACCCCCACCACGTTTTCTCACCTACGAGAGGCTCGAAAACATTGTCTTCTCGCAACACGCAGCCACTTTGAACTAAATGCAGTAATGCAAGCCAAGTCCAGGGCCAAAAATGGCACTCTCTTAACCCATACTAGGATATCTCACATACTCACTTAGGAATCTGCTGACGGATATCCGCACTGTCTCGCCATCTCATGCCTCCACATGGTAGATACTTTCGGTCCTCTGTCACTTGTATCCTATCCGTTACAAAGCCGTGTGTGTACCTTTTGGATTATCATGCAGGGTACCTTGCACCATTGGGGCCTTGTAAGAAGTTCGGTATGGTATGTCATGGCAGTACAATGTGAATCCTTCCAGCTTGAAGTCGTGACAATCCGAGGCTGTGACAAGTCCCCACCCGCACAATCGCCCAGCCCCTAGCTTGACTTTGCAGATGTCACTCTCGCGGCATCTCGCCGGATGGCAGGGCTCTTCCCTGTTCGGACCCAGTGCCTTGGGCTACCCGAGCTCTGGAACGGGTGACGATGATGACGCTCTGGTATAATGTCGAATCGAATATATAAAGGTGGGAGGGGACCCGAGTTGAGGATCATCCCAGCATCAGCATCAGCATCACACTCTTACATCTACATCTACAATAACAACTACAACTATATAATAACTACTCAACAACCCATCTACTATACCTACCTACCTACTTACTCTTGCCACCAACAAACTCAACTTCAACTCTACATCTTTCCGTCTGAAGCAGCTTCATCCAAAGCAAGCAAACTTTCCTTGACCAATACCCTCAACAAAACAACCACATCAACCAAACTTCAACGCAATGGCCGCTTTCACTTTCACCACCCGCCCCGAGCAGCTCAACTTCGGCCGCAGTGGCTACAACAAGGACGGCAACGACGAGGATGACAAGAAGTACTTCGGACGCAGCGGCTACAACAAGGATGGCAATGATGAGGACGACAAGCGGTGCTTTGGCCGCAGCGGTTACAACAAGGATGGCGATGAGGATGACCAAGGTCGTTGCTTTGGCCGCAGTGGTTACAACTAAGCCTTTCCGCCATCAAGCTTGAACGATCCATCTCATCCTATCTTCCAAACATCATTTGTTTCGATTTCCCTTTGTCAACCTTGCATTGCCCAGGAGTTTTCTCAAACCATCATTAATAAAGAGGACATTAGACGGAAAGGAGGTGTACGAATACAACTGTACGACTATATTAAAAGGAAGACGCCAGGGAACTACAGGAACAGAAAGACATAGACCATAGAATAGTGCCGGCAACGGACTTGTATCATTAGCATTTACATCGGGGACCAGGGGTTATGGAGCATAAAGGGACGAAAGTGGTGACAGGGGGGGGATCATGGGGAGTCCGGATTACGGTGTTTCGATTCTATTGTACACTATTCAACACTATTTTTACATCTCTTCTTGGAATTGAGTTATTCATTTCCCTACACAGAACCTTGTCTTTTGGTTAGCATATTTGACAACAATGAAATGGTGATTAGGCAGCAGAATATACTTACTTCTCGAAGATGACCCCCAGGATCTCCTCGACATCACCAGCTTCCCCACGACCTGTTATCCGGCCGAGACAACTCGCGGCGTAGCGAAGATGCTCTGCCCCCATTGTCAAGTCGAGCTCGTACGCTGCGTCCTGGTCACCCTCATCGACGGTCCCGAGTACAGCTAGATAGTCCTCCAAGCTAGAACGACATTGCACGAGGAGTTGTCTCTGGCGCTCAGTAACGCCGTGGAGATCTTGTAAGTTGGTGGGAAGTGAGGTCATGCTTTGAAAGGCTGAGACAAGTGAATCCGCCACGAGGCGCACCCTATTAGAGTCTTGCTGGTTAGAACTCTGAATCTGCGCTTCTCTGCAGGATATGAGAATCGGTTCTACACCCTCAAGACCAGGGATCTTCTGCAAAACGCCCTCCCGAAACTCTGTTACGAGAGTATGCAACTCGCCCTCGTCTGTTACAACATCCATCTTGTTCACAAGAACGAGCCGTTGCTCACAAGCAGCAGCGAGCTTGAGGGTCTCGAGGTCATAGCGGATCTCGAAACCCCCAACCCCACGTCGCTCCTCCACAGACGCGAGAACGAGTATTACATCAGATTGCGCGGCCTTGACCCTTGCCCGGCGGATACCCTCCTCCTCGACAGCGCCTATTTTATTTTCGGGATACGTGGCGTCGGTGGTCCCGCCCAGACCGGTGGTTCTAAACCCGGCCGTGTCAGCAAATGTGCATAGGTAACCGCGAATGTCAAGGTTCGCCTCTATGATGTCTCTCGTCGTCCCGGACTCGCCTGAGACAATTGATGCCTCTCTTCCAACGATCTGGTTCATCAAGGAACTCTTGCCAGCATTAGGCGGGCCGAGAAGCGCGACGTGGATCCCGTTACGCAGAAGCTCTGTACGCTGGCTGGCCATCTCGTGGAGCTCTATGCTTAGCAAGATCTCGCCCACTTGCAGGTTCACATTTTGGACAAGCGATGCGGGTGACTCGTCAAAGTGCTGGTCTTCCTGAAAATCGATGAGGGCTTCCATCTCAGCGCGTGCCTGAAGTAGCTTTCGGCGCCATTCCTCGTAGGTGCGACCTAAATTTCCTGAGCTACCACGAACAGCCGCCCGTCGTTGTTGCTCCGTCTCAGCCGCAAGGGTTTCGCTGAGGGCCTCGACCTGCGCCAGATCAAGCCTGTTGTTCAAGAAGGCCCGTTTGGTGAATTCTCCGGGCTCGGCATAGCGGATGACTGTGTCATTTTGAGCACACTTAGGTATGGCAGAGAGGACTGCTTTTACAGTAGCGCTACCGCCGTGGACGTGTAATTCTAACAAGTCATCGCCTGTTACGGTTCGTGGGCCCGGAAAATAAAGAACCAGTACCTCTAAATCAAGAATCTCGGGCGCTCTTGAGCCAGGAAGAAACAACGATCTCACTACGGCATAGCGAGGTTTGGGTAAAGACTTATTAGGGCAGAGTTCATGATATATCTTTATACAATAGTTTAGCCAAAACAATCTCTTGAAAATCACAACGCAGAACTCACTTGTTGACACGAAGAGCCTGAGATCCGAATTACAGCTATACCGGCTTTTCCTGCACCTGAGGATAAAGCGTATATCGTATCATTTTGTGATTGAAAAGCCGATGATAATTTCAGACGACCGTCATGTGAGATCCACCTCGAACACGCTGGTGGATAAAGTGGCCGGGAAAGCGGCGCGACTATTGAGCAGAGAGGAATCGTTCTACTTGATGAGCTAAGTCCTCGAGCCAAAGCACGCCTTACAAATATGCGATGCATGGACTGAGGCTATCCGCTACTATGTGTGAGTAATTGACTGCTAAAACAATTGTAGTGAATAACAGCAGGTGAGACTGCTAAAAAAGCGAAAGACTTTACGTGATTGGTCTTTGGACCTAATTAATGGGCAGCTCTAGCTTGTCCACCAATGAAACCATTGCAGCATCTAAATGTGGATCAAGGGCTCTCTATCTTCACATTCAAGCATCTAAA